>VWZT01004468.1:13091-186665 GCA_013397055.1 Pachycephala philippinensis | reverse complement strand
AGAGGGGCAGCCCCTGCCTGCGGGGGACGTGGGACCGAGCCAGCGAGCGCCGTGTTTACCCTGCCATTGCTCTGAACCCCGATCTTAATCGCAGCATAAGAAACCAAAACAGTTTAAAGCATGAGTCAGCACGCGTTTTGTTCACGCGTTCTGTTCCGAGCACACAGACGGTCCGGCAGCGAGCGGCGCCGGCAGCAGCGCCCGCACTCGGGGCTGTTCTCGCACACGCGCGCCCGCAGCTCGGGGCTCAGCGCCGCGCTCCACGCTCCCGTCAGGAATAACCCAGGGCTCCTTCGGGGCTCGGCCGAGCCTTTTGTTCACAATCCTGCCTATCGAACGTGCGCTTCAGGCTCCCAAAATAACGAGGCACGCGGCTGCCAACACAAATACCAGGAGTTATTAAAACAATGATACTAGAGGGACCAGCGCTAGCCCCTCCACGCGTGACACCCTCCCGGCGGAGTCCCCGGGCGATGACCGGTTTATCCTCCCGTGCCTGTCTGATCCAAGTTTAGCTGGAAATCCCCGGACGATGGCTGAGCCGGCCCGGCCGCACTGACACGGGAACCCGCGGGCTGGCGGCGCCGGGCGCACCGGCGGATCCCCGCTCCTGCTCGCCCCCGACAGCATCCCCCGCCTCTTCCCGCAGCATCCACCGCCTCTTCCCGCAGCCCAGCGCGTCACCACCCGAGCAATGACACGGAAATCCACGGAGCGTATCCCGCTGCCGCGCACTGGCTGCCCCGCCGCCGTGCCCGGGACCGCACCTCACCGCAAATCACCTTCTTCACCACCATTTTAAAGCCCACGGACCCCCTCCCTCCTGCCCTCCTCTCCGTGGTCCGACCTCTGCTCTGACCATAACGGAGGGAGAAATTCCCCCCTCAAGTTTCTGTCCCCTTCCCTCCGGCGGCCCCGGCACACGGGACCCGCGGGCAGAGCGAGCCCAAGGTGGGCACTTTCTTGAACCACCCCTGCAAACTTTCCAGCCTGGCTGCGACCGTGCCGAGCCCCGCGAGCAACTGTTCCGAGGGTGTTTAAGTCCTTTTAAACCAGCGTCTACTTTCTCAGCCCATACCGATTTCGAATGCTACTTACTGGAATATGTGGCTCCATCCGTGGTGCTTCTACCCGCTGGGAAACCAGCAGCATCTTGGACTGGGGATCAACCGGCTTTTAGATCCACTTTGGCTGTATTGAGCAAACCCAGCGCCGCAGAGGACTCGCAGCCTGTTTTCTCCTTTTAGGTTCCAGACAAGTTCATCCTGGCGTTGCAGTTTGCTAATGATTCACTGTCTGTCTCGATCTGCTCACTACATTTCCATCAACCCACAGCTTCCTCACTTAGAAGGTGGAGTTTGTGGGGTTTAAGTTACTGATAGGCATATCTAAGTGCTGTGTCACTCAAAGAGGAGGAGACACACACACACACTCACACACACAGACCGCACACTCACACACACGAACGGCTCCAGGCTTAAAGGGGAAGTAACACTTTCTTCTCTACAGAAACTGGACACCTCACAGATCCAAGGATTTAAATTTCTTTTTCTCCGTGCATGAAGGCGAAAATTAACCAGCCTGTGGTCAAAATTTTAACACAGAAAAAGCTGCTTAGAATGTTTAGCACCTTCCTTGTAGAGCTTCAAGTTCATTTAGTACAAAGTCAGATAGGTCAGAAAGCTACTGACAATTAATAGATTTATTTTTCCTTCCAAATCAAAGTGCTCAAGTCACTGAAAAGAGAGCCCAAAGCACGAAGTGTAAAGGTATGAGTTATTCTTAGAGTGTAGTTTCCTGTCCCTTTATGATATACGATATTCAGCACTCTTAACACAAAAGGGTTAAACTCATCTCACACAGGTGAACCCAGGTTAGCAAGAAGGAAACAGCAGAGTTGTTTCATTTTCATCTTTTGTGCTATGTATGTGTCTTTTTGAAGACAGACACAATTCCAAATAGAGAGCTCCCATAAAGCCACGCACTTCTCATATGACTATAAATGTGCTTGCTACAAGCTGCAACCTCTGAATACTAATTTTGATAGACCATCAACTGAAAGCTGAGAACCTATTCAGACCTCCTCTTGGACTGTGCAGAAAGAACTGGGAAGAGCAAGCTGCACGCAGCTAGGACAGCACACTGGGTCCACAAATAATTGCTGGTATAATTTCATTTTATTACCTTGCTAAATCACTACAATTGTCACTCCTGTCCTGATAGATTGGAGATGCTAGAAACCCTGTCCCAGTACATTGACTCAATGGATGAGGTGTGGAAGACTTAGTAGCATTTGTAATAAAATGTCTAGTTTTTAAAATCATTCCTGAAATAGTGATATTAGTAAATCATGCTCTGTAAAATTAGGAAGAAAGTTATTTGAATACAACCCCTTTACTGTAACCAAATACATAAAAGTGGAGCCAGAATCTGGCCTCGCTTTCCTGAAAGTTTTCCAGACAGCAATCACCTTCAACTCGCAGTAAACTTACAGACCTCCAAACCCATCTTTGTAGCCTGAGCTAATAAATATTGGCAATATCAGTCAATCAGCAGAGAAACATTGGTTTTTGGCTTTGCTGAAGCCTCTGGCTTGCCTGTGACAGCTGTAACAATGGGCCCGCTTCCCTGGGCACTATTTGTGGTATTTCAGTTTGCTATGTTTGGAAACTTATTGGTATCCTTTTCTACTGCTTTTGCCTTCTATATTATTTAAAATTACTTTGATCTATTTTGTCAATTGAAAAAAAAAAAGAGGCACAAAAATAATAAACTTTTGTGGGTGTAAACACCCTGAATTCTACAGCACCCGAGGGCCAGATCTCAAAAGGTTTCAGTGTGTAAGGGGGGGTGTATCAACATCTGATGTTTGGGTTTGCTGGGCTGCCCAGACCAAATCTACAACCCTGCCCGAGGTGCTGAGGCCCAAACACAGCATTAGGACATCAATATGGGATCTAAAAGAGCCAACATACTGAGCAGGAGGCACCTACCATGAGCAGGCTCAGTGAAGATACACATTCATCATGCTTGAATTAAGCTCCACCTGGGAGGAGGTGCCACTGCCTGCCCAGTGTGCGGTGTCAGGAACCCTCCCCTGAAGATACACATGTGTGTAAGGGCTCTCATCTTTCTCCCTGGAGAATTTTGGAGAAAAAATACATATGTATGGAACACGTGGGGCACACAGGGATTCACATACACTGTAGCTGGATCTACTGACAACACCACGATCAGATGATGCACAGTGGGCCCATGTCAGATTTTCTGTGCAGCATCTTCAGTGCACACTAGTTATTGTCAAGAAGTTTTGTCATTTATGACTCTTGCCAGACATCTGAAGTTCCTGACAGATGACAATACTTCCTAAGAACTGTCATTTGCTTTGTTCACTTTATAAAACTAGATCAAAGGCCTTCCCCAAAAGGAAGGTGACATGAGTAGGGTGTTTAGGAGTCCTGTCTGTGCCTGCTCTGCAGCAGGAATGATGCTGCTGCCTTTAGTTGCCAAGGGGATCTGCTTGCTAGGTAGTGGTTTGTGTTCTCCTCTGTAAGGTGGGGTGTACTCTCAGAGGGAAATCAAATCAAGACACTTCTAGCAGTTAGTCCACGACAGAAATGTGGCAACGTTTTCTTTTCCGAACCTGCTGGCTTAAGCCATGCAGGCTCTGGATGTCACTCCAGCAGTTCAGTGCCAAGTGTCCCCCTGCTGCCAACCCTGGGCTGATCGGCCTGTGTGGTATGTGCTGCGATGCCCAACAGTGGCAAGGACAGCTTTGGGTGTGCTCAGAAGCCTAATTTCAGGCAGTGTGAGCATTTAACAAATCCTTTGCAGAGATCACTCATTTTCAGCAATGGGTAATGGCTAAGCAGGGGATTTCAGGGCTGCGATTTTGGTCTTTGGCAATTAAATTATGAGCCCTTTCTTTAGGCATATTTACTCTAGCTGACCTGGGGGAATCCCTGGCTGCTCTGGAATCAGTAACAAAACTTTCCCTGGCTTCTTCGGGGCAGTATTTCATTTTCCCAGGTTAGGCTTACCCTAAGCATGTTGCAGACTACCTTATTGCTGTGCTTCTGTCCTATTTTGAAAAAGTGACTTGTAGGATTCTGCAGAAAAGATGTGATTCCAATGGCATCAAGGCTGTTATGGCCATGAGACTTGACAAAACATATCCTAGTACCTCAAACGCTTCCCTCACTGCTGGGCATCAAACCTGGGCCTGACTGGCCATGATTAATCACATTCTTTATCAATTTTACAGGAGTTCGCCACATTTCATTTAGCATCTTTAACACCATGGAAAACATAGTTTGCTTTGTTCCTTTGTGAAACTAGTGTAGTTTCTTTCCACATGGAGATATCTTATTCAACAGCCAGAGTCCGAGAGCTGAGAAATTATAACTTTATCTGAAAAATAACAAATGGATGAGAAGAGTGCCTTGAACCAAAACAAAACCCAAAAAACACAACAAACCAAAAATATCTCAAACAAGACCAATGTTTTTGCTTTACTCCACAGTTTTGAAAAAGCAGTATCTTTCCACCTAAGGAGAACAGTTAGCTGGAAAGCTGCAATATGCTAAATAACTGCCCAAAGTTGTGTTCACCAAGCAAAACGATCACGCACTCACACACAGCCTCGATGGGCTGTGTCAGCAACAGGCACTGCCAGTGTAAGATGGCCAAGGGATAGAGAAAGGTTTGCACCTTCCAGGCTGGTGTGAACTAAACATGCTAAAACTGAGCATCCAGGCAACCGTGATGCTGAGACTCCAGTGATGCTGGGACTCTATCCTCCCAGGAGAACTGTACCTGACTTCCAGCTGGCCTCTGGTGTTCCTGACATCAGAAAGGACAACGCAAGTCCGAGCAGACAAGGGCTGCCCCACAGCACGTCTTGTATGCAGAAGGGAAGCAGCAACTGAGCAGCACAAGGATTCACCCCAGATTCACTGAAGGATTCACAAATTTGTCAGTGCCTCAGAACCAGATGGGTGGCAAGCATGTGATGCTTTCTACTTGCACATTTGCAACATGAAATAAGGTGAATGAGCCTTCTGTTGGACCAGTCAGTACTGCATTTCTTATGTTAGATTAGATCAGCAATCCAGCTAATTTGGTATCTTGTCTCTGACCACAGGCAATAGCTGATGCTACAGAAGATAGAAAAGAAACTTTCATTGAACAATTGCAGGACAAATTGCAGGTAGTGGTGCAAGTTTCTTTTTAAGCAAAGCCAATCTGTAATTGGCTGACACTCAGAACCAGGAAGACTCATGTCCTTCGTGTACTTCCCCATAGGACACTGTAATATACTGGGGATGAAATTACTAATGCATGCAGAGTCTCAATTCATTTCTGAAAGCCACAATACCATCAGCATCAGTAACATTGTGTTGAGTAAAACAGCATCTCAGGTCATTTCCGAATCTGTTTAATTGCATGTCCTTTTTCATAGAATCAAACCATTCTTTGATGCTATGGTTTGGGTTGGAAGGCAGCTTAAAGACCATTTACTTCCAATCCCCTGCCAAGGGCAGGGACACCTTCCACCAGACCAGGTTGCTCAGGACCCCATCCAATCTGGCCTTGGACACTTCCAGGGGTGGGGCATCCACAGCTTCTCTGGGCAACCTGTGCCAGGGCCTCAACACACTCACAGTAAAGAAATTCTTCCTAATATCTAATCTAAATCTACCATATTTTGATTTCTCTCTTTTCAGTCCTATCAATACAATATTTTTCCTACTAGAAGTATATGGAAAATACCTAAAAATAGATAAATTGCATCAATAAACAATTTTAATTTACTCAGTAATATTTGCTACATTGAGTAGTTCTATAAGCCATACAGAGAAATATATGTATATGTGTATAATGGTTAATGTATCAATTCTATTTTTTTTAAAGAAATGTTACTTTTAGGAAAATAAGCTTCAAGAAAAAAGCTTTTGATTGTATGCAGTTAACTAATGGGTTTCAGCATGGTCTTCACTGGACATGAAAGAAGAACACTTATGATCAACTTTTCATAAGTCCTTCAACTTCCGTAAGTCATTAATTACATGAGTTCCCATGGAAGAGTGTATAGGTAAAATCATCAAAGGATGGACGGCCATGGACTAACATTTCAGTGGGTACATGAACTACTTTAGAAAATTATGTAAATTAAAGTGAATTACAATTTTGTCTTTTATATAGAAAAATAGATACCAATCTAATCTCTCTGCTTAGGCGTTAAGAGATGACAACTCTATGAGTAACTTTTTCATATTTTCAGAAAGGTACGTAGCACAAAGTGTCTGTCTTCCATTAAAGTATCAGTTAAAATCAAGTTGTTAATGTCTGCTTAGTGGCCAAATGCTTGTTTCAAGTTGATGTCTTTTGAACTTAATTTTTAAACTCAGAAATCAATTATTTGCATAGCTCAGAGATCCACTTAGGCACATGCTAACATTATGTATGAGTCTCTCAGAAATTAGAAGGGATTACCCAAGTGCTGAGGGAAGCACACAGATGATCAGGGTGGTGAAATGCTGACAGGTTGCTCAGAGGGTTGGTGGATGCCCCATCTCTGGAAACTTTCAAGGTCAGGTCAGACAGGGCTCTGAGCAACCTGATGTAGTTGAAAATGTCCCTGCTCAGTGCAGGGGGTTTGGGCCAGATGACCTTTAAAGGTCCCTTCCAACCCAAACCATTCTGTGATTCTATGAGCTGTTTTTGTAGAAGACTTACAGACATTTCAATTCTGACAATCTTGCAGCTAATAAGATTTTTCATTAAAAGCATAGAAGCTGATACAAATGAACATATCACATTTAATAGCTCTATTGTCAGCAACAATACATTGAAAGGTTTGATAATTAATGACATTTCTCCAATTCTGACTTGTGCATAAAACATCTTCCCTCTTGACTTGTGATGTGTCCTCCTGGCGTGGCTGCTGCTGGCTCTGCCCAGGGAGCACAAACCCTGTGCTGAGCTGCAGGTGTGTGGGATGGCAGGGCTGAGGCTGCTGCACATTCCAGCTGCAGCCTCAGTTACATCTAAGAATAAAAGGGGTCATTTGCTGAAGTGAGAGGAACCTGCAAACATCCAGGCATTGTTTAAAGGAGCCCCTGTTGCTCCCCAGGAGATGTCTTTTCTCCAAGCATTCTCGCATTTATCAATTGCTCCAGCACCCAAACAGGCACAAAGCCAGCCCCCAGCACATGGAAGGGGGAATGAATCAGGAGCAAACAGTGACACGCATCACCTGCCAAATTTCCAGGTTAGCAATAGGCCTAGGCACCAGGACACACTTATTTGAGTCCTGTACCTGAGTGCAAGTCAGACACCACTCAGAAGATGTAATAACACAAACAAGGCTTAGCAGTAATTCCAGCCTTGCTGTTTCTCACTGCTGGATCACACAGTTCACACACAAATGCAATGATCAGGGACATGCAGACCTGCCTCAGCTCCTCTAGAAGTCAGCAGAAAGGCAGAATCTGACCCATACCTGATACAAGATATTCCAAATTGCTTTAATACCTAAGTATGAGAAAATGGTTCTATATTAACTGTTTTTAAGACAGGATCACATAATTTTACTTTCCTCAGGAAACACACTTTTTTTCCTTAATTTTCCCTTACATTTCTAAAGCTGTCCTCTCTTTGCTAAAGCTATTTTTTAAAACATTCTCTGTTTCATGACTGTCAAAGTATTCTTTCCATGCCAGATACATGGCAAAGTTACATATTCTTCAACTCAAAACAATTTACATGAATATTCATAAACTACCTGATGGCAGAATTGGCCCTGAGATTTAAACCCATAAAGCTCACAGAAACAAATGTTACCCTCTTTCCTTCATTCGAGATCCATTGGATCATGCTTCGAAATGATACTTTTATGCAGTTGTCAAGAAAATGCAAAACCAACGCGTGAAACATTGTATATTCTGTTTATTAAAGAAGAGTGTCTGTGATGATACAGATATTCAGCCAGACTAGGATGCTGCCAATGTCAGTTTGTGATTTACTAGAAATTATTGATTTCAATTCTTGGTTTCCCAGGGCTACTGAGCATATCCTGTCATATAAATATGCATCCGTTTGCTAGAGGCTGCAGCCTTCTGCAGAAATGTGTGGCGTCTCAACTAGTGTCAGATTTCGTCAGCCAAAAAATAAAGCTTTACTTCCCTTCAGTACAGGAACGAAGAAAAGCTATTAAGATCCATTTCTATGTCCAATACAATATCAACAAAACTATGGCATCCATCCAGAACTGTACATTTTGTTATTCAAATTAATAAGGTGGCACAGTCCTGAGAAATTGCACTACCCCACCCTCCCTGTCCCCCAAAGGAAAGCACGAGACCAGTAACCTCAGACTTCTCATATAACTCAAAAAACAGCTTGAACTTAACTACTTTTAGGTACATAAAAGTTACAAGTCAGTTACACAACATGCAAGTACAAAAGGATGATGGTACAAAAGTACAAAAGTACATTAGGGCCAAGAGTGATAGTCAAATTGCCAGCACATGTAAAAGGCAGAAAGGAGAATACCACTGGGAGCTCTGGGAGTTCCAGCATGTGTCCTCTCAGACTGTCCCCCTCCCTGGACCCTCTGTTCTCCTGCCCACCTGCTCCTGGTCACCCAACGCATTCCTGCACAGTGTTTCCTTCATTTGGCCCTACTACTCCTTAAGACTTTCCCTTGGTCCTTCTGCTGTGCTCACACCTCTAATCCCAGCTGTCCACTCTGCTGTCTTCCCTTTCCCAAAGGAAATACTCCAGGGTGGAGACAGGTCTGTCTCTCACCTACTGCTGGAGCTGCCAGGATGTGCCATGGGGTACAATGGCATTTGTGGAATTTGGTGAAAGATGCTGACAATTCTGTATGCAGAATTTGGTCCATACCCATCTCGGTGTTCAGAGAAGGGGTTTGGTTGTATATTTTCCTCCAAAAAACCTCCCTGTTTTACCATCACTTTTCTCAAGTCAGTTGCATGTCCTAATCAGTTCTATGTTTACAAAAATACAAAATGTTCGGGGCTGACACTGGTGGCAGAAATGACAGAATCAACAGGATAGCATTTTCTTTTCTCTTCTCACTTGTTCATGTACAGGGCAGAATAGATTCAGTTTGGGAACAACAGAGCAGGGCACAGCCCTCACAGGAGCAGCCAGTGTAACCTTTGCAGGTAAGGACTGCCAGAGGGACATGAATCAGCTTCGCTCCCTCCCTGCTGCTGTGGCTGGTGCAGCTGAGACAGGGAGAGCACTTCCCTCTCAGAGGGGTGATGGTGATTCCTGCTCTGCCTTCCAACTGTACCACTGCTATTTGGAGCAGCATCACCTGCAGTTCCCATATTACATTGAGGGAAGTTGGGTTTTGCCATGGGAGGATGGAGAAGGTGGGAAGCAGCTCCTAGCCGTGGGGGATGTTGCCTGGCTGATGCCTGTTTCACACAGACACACCAGCCCCACAGAAGCACAGTGATTGCCACACCGTGAAGGAAGGAGCCTGCTCATTCGGGGACAATTTTCAACTGGCTTGGAAATCAACCCCTGAAATCCTTTTGAGCACTCTGGCTCTTCCTAAAGTATTTGAAAACAACTTATTGCCAGATTATGGTAAGATCGTCTTGCTCTTGCAGGAAAAAGAAAGGAGAGAGAAAAGGAAGTACTGCAACTTCCCAAGCCACTTCAGCACTACTAGCAGTATGATCCCAAATCAATGCAGAGGGGCTGACAGCAACAGTAAGTGTTAACTGCTGCACTGAAGGGGCTGTTTAACCTGGCTAGGAAAAGTTATTTCTGCCACAGCTATTTGAAAAAAAACATTGGCAATTAAATTAATTCAAGCATATCCTCTCTTTTCATGGGAAAAATGAGGAAAAAATCCAGGCAGAGAATGAATGGCATCTAGATTAATGAGAAACTGCTCAAGAAGAGAAAAATAATGGTTTTCTGAAGTATATTCATATTACATTCTGTGGTAGCACCATATGCTAGTTTCCTAGATGCTGGTAATCCTGATGTATTTTTATCTTGGCTAGTACCAAGGAGGGAGCTGTACAAGGCCAAGTTCTTCCCACATATCCATGTTGAAAGCAGTTTACCTTCGCTCTGCGTTGTGAATGTGAACCAAGACAGCCATGCAACTGCTTCAGAGCATGCCTTTATTTTCTGGCTGTATCTCACTGGCTTTTAAATATTATCATACTGCCTCTCTTGAGTCTTTTATGAAGCCTCTTTTTCAATGATAGAGCCTGGAAATGTTGGACTTAGAAATCACAAACCTCTACTGCTTCAATTTAAGGGTCAGATTCACTAATTAGATGCAGCAGGAGACTATAAATTGTTCACGTTCCAGACGGAGGAGAACAACAAAAAGCCATTCTGTGTTAGTGGGGATGTATTAACATATATGTAGGACTTCATTCTTCTCTAAGTTGAACAAATATTCCTTAATCAGTCCTTAGAAATCACTTCTGAAGGTGGTGGCATTCTTCCATTATTAGACAGGGAAAAAGAACTCTGACTGTACTAGAAAAAAGAACCACCACTAATTAACATTGTTTAATTGGATAGATTTGAAATATCTACAGCACAGGTGACCCTAACCCTAGCCTGCTGCCGAATTCTTGTACTCCTTCCCCTGTATGCAGCAGTCATTCTGCCCTGCTCCAGCTGCATTGCCCTCTAGACACTTAACCACAGATCCCAATACAATTTCTGGTGCAATGATTCTGAGGCTTTTGGGGAGCGAGCAGTCCAAGGATGAAAGCGATCACACATTCAAAATTCACATTATTTTGAAGGTTTTTGAAAGATGCGGGTATGAACATGTATCACAGCTTCCAGAGAGGCCATGGGAAAGTGTTTTCAAGACAGCAGGATTGAAGTCAATGAAATGGAGCACAGAGCTCGGAGCAGTTTTCTCAGCTGGGGCTCACCTGATACAGAGCAGCCTGAAAAGGTGGGGCAAGAGGCAAGTGCAACTCTGGGTGTAATGCCTAGGAGGGAAGCAAGCCATGGTATGTCCCAGCAAAGCATGGACAGCCAAACAGTAAGTCATCCACAAAAAAAAAACCAAAAAGAGATTTGCCTCTGTCAGTTAGGGACTCCAGGAGGAAAATCCAAGTGTTCCCGGCCGTCTAGTTAGCAATTCATGCTATGCTCATCAGCACGGTATGTGACTCCCTGTGACCACACTGCCTCTTGGTAGTGTGGTAGCACTTGGGAGTCACTCTGGAAACCAGGAATACACGTTTGGGAGGCATCTTTTATAATTGACATGGCTGAGCTGCAGCTCTGCCTCAGGCAGAAGGTAGACTCTGTCTCGCTGGGGGTGGTGAAATGAAATCTCTTAGCACAGAAAGAACACAGAGCTGCTCAGAAGCCTGCAGGAAGGGGCTGGCACCTGGGGTTGCACAGAATCTCCTTGCAAAGCAACTGGAGGGAATTTTTTTCCCCAAGTGAGGAAACTCTGTGGAGGATGTTGTTGCCGAAGTCACCAGTGAAGTTGTAGGGAAATTGAAATCACGAACTACAGGAATCTTTCTGCATTTTGGCAAGATTTGAATCCACAGCTGTTTATAAAAATGTAATTAGTGGCCTGTCAAGCACTTTGAAGATGTTCTGAGTGCTAGAAAATTGTGATAAACTTATCTTTCTGTGCCTCTGTGTCTTGTGAGTGATTATTCAATCAGTGGGTTGTTGACTGGAAGACTCAGCCAAACAGTGATTGGGCTTCTAAACTATTCAATTACCTCTAATGAAGAAGGATCAGAGAAACAACCCTTAAACACCTTAAACAGAGCAGCAGTATTAACACACAAAATGACTCTCAGGAGAAACCTCCAGACACTTGCCAAGGTTGGCTTTGGAGCCAACTGTGATACAAATGCATAAAATATTAGTTCCTTAATGGTTGTGAAGTGTTGCTCTTTAAAGGTTACTGTCTTCCTGTCCAGACAAGGCTGCAGTGGAATGATGAATGAAGCGATCCATAAATCTGAGGTTTTCAAGCACCTGCAACTCCCATTGGGGTCAACGGGAATTTTGGATTACTGGGATTTGGCCAGTAAAACCTGATTCTGCATGAGATTAGGAATTCCCAGGGCTATTGGCCTCCTCAGCCCCAGTGTTTACCCGACGAAGTACTTGGAATGACTGCTTCGAAAATGCTGCTTATTTGGATGCATGTTTGTGATGGGAGACTTGTTCGCTAAAGCACAGGGACCAGGTCTGTGCCAGAGAGGCTGCTTGGAAGTGGAATTGGGAAGAAGTCTCTCTGGCTGGCAGAGAAGCACAGTGATCCCTGCAAAAACTGCAAGACAGGATTCTGCTTCTGAGGGAATTTCTCTCTCTTCTCCATTGCAAGTCTCACCATATACAAAGAGCTGACTTGTTATTGGAGCTCAAAGGAATGAATGAGCTCAAAAGAATGTGACAAGGAGAGAATGCTACAATTCCACTGGGAAGAGCTGCTTTTTTTTCTTTAACTTTTCCATTCAGTTAATATTTTACTGTGGCCTTGGAGTGCAGTCTCATCGGAATGCCTGTGTCCCGCTGCAGCACCGGACAGTCGGCTGGAGCATAAACGCTGCACCTGCCTGTAGCTGTCTAGAAGCGTTGTGTGTGTCTGCATTTTTGAAAGTATCTCACGGTTTTGTTTCCTGTGAATGTGCATTCAGCCCTGCACACTCGTGAAATGCTTAGCTGGGTTTGGGAGCGTGTACATAGCGGGCCGCAGCGGGGGGATGGGGCAGGGGAAGAAAGAGGGGCTGTAAGGCAGCTTGAGAACTGATACCATGCTAGTGTGAAACTTCTTTGTGAAGGGAACAACACCGCTATGTTTTGGCTTAAAGATTCTCAAACACTCCAGCAGCTTTAGAAACTTGAACGTGTCCTGGGCTCAGCTGTGTGCAGACACAATGCTGGAGAGGAGCCCCCATTTAAAATGGTGCCAAGGACTCTGACAGCTTCTGAAATTCCAGGATCAGGCCCTAAAAATAACAACATGTTTGACCCAACATAGCCAGCAGAGCCAGAGGAGATGATAGGCTGCACAGCATAGTTCTAAGCCAGCCTTCCTAAACTGCAAACCCATTAAATATTTAGGTGGCCATATGCAAATCATTTAAATTCTGTTTCTCAGAAGCACACTATGGTGTACAGATGTGCTTTGTGCTGAGATCCTCATCCTAAGCTTCCAGCAACTATTTATTTTAAACCAGTAAAGGACTTAAGTAATGGCTAATTGTAAGCTACCTTTTTTAAAGGGTATTTATTTATGAGGGAGGAGGGGGAGGAAGCAGAAATGTAAAGATCTGAGTTTCTGTCAGAGCAAACTTACATAGAAGAAAATACACTTTTGTGACTGTACCAAAGAAAACCCCAGGATTGCTCAGATATTTTCAACCCCCTCCACGGGTACCAATTTGCTAATTCAACAAATAAACAGCCCTTTATGTAGGAGCTGTCTCGTGGACACTGTGAACACTTTAGAGACTAGGGCCCCAGATCTTCTTTTCTTAATGTCACTGTGAATTTGCTTGTGGAAGTGTATGACACCATGCGCGGAGCCGAACAGCTGAGCTCATGCTTCAGGCATTCTCCCAGGACCGAGGGGGAGGGGGCTCTCCGCCAGCTCTCGGCTGCCTCTCCCCTCGCATTTACACTCACACAAATCATGTTATCATAGTGAAAATATGTAAGAATTCCAGGAAGCAGAGGAAGTTTGTGTGTTGACCTTAATTTATTTTTTTCCAGAGGAAGATCACTCCAAATGTTAAAAGGACGGTGGACGCTAGCTAAATTCATTTGCAGGTATTTTAATTTCCATTGCAACTCTTTCTTCTGCTGTATTTTGTCTGCTAGGATTAATGCTGTTTGTATTTTATCTCATGTGGCTTTTTTGACTGAGAACTGAAATCACTTGGTGAGAGGTCTACAGGATCTATTTGGACTCTAAAAAAAATTGGTAAAGGAGGTCCCAGTGCATTCTGGTTCCTATTTTCCATTACAGTACAGTAAAATTGGGTGAGACTGTTCCTGGAGGGGAGGGAAGGAAAGGGTGGATGAAAGAGTGGGCTAACACATTAGGCTTTGGCACATGGAGGCCTGGGTTTATTTTGCTTTACAGTTCTGGGCTGGAACTCTTAAAATGCTGATCAGTTTGGCCCCAAACTCAGTTGCACTTCTAAAAACACACTTAACTTTAAACCTGCAAATGCCTTTGGAAGACTGTGGGACCTTAGAAGTTGCTATGCGGGGAAGTGTAGTTACCTGCATTGCCTGGTGCACAGCACCTCACAACATCCAACCATTCCCAGCAGCCCATCCCCGACTCCCTGCCTCTCTCCCTACCCCAGCTCATCCCAGCCTCCCTGCCCCTTTCATCAGTACTCACACCTGTGAGCGTTTGCACATATTCCAACACAGCCGTTCCAGCACCCCTCGGACACTTTTGCAGAGCCAGGGAAACAGTACCTGAGTCCTCAAACACTCATCTCTCTCCATATTCTGTGGACAATGTGGTCACACAGAGACTTGTAAAACGGCAAGCAAAGATACCCCATACCCCTTAACTGGCCGACAAGGAACCCAAGCATGGAAAATATTTCTGTTTAATTGCAGGGGTCAGTTGTCCCTCAGCCTGGCAGCCCCCATGAGGAACACCAGCCACGCCTGGTGGAGCACCGGCTGTGCCCTGTGTCCCCAGCACACCTGAGCCTGGTGGTTATTCCTGAGGAACCCCACACCCTGTTGCGTGCTAGGGCTCTTCAGGTTTTGTAAAATATGCTTTGACCAGCATGTTTAACTTGTAATATGACTGGGCATTAATCCTGGACACATCTTGAAGAGTTTGGTTTGAGAATCTATCAGATTGCTTAAGATTTCTTTGCAAACTATTTCATTCCTTATGTTTCTCTGTTGCAAACTTAAGCTCGAAGCCTGATTCAATTTTAAATGAGCAAGCCTGTTCTTCTAGCTAGCAGGCAGCCTGTGATGTATATTTGGGCCAGGCATCCCCACCCAACAGCTCTCCTCGAACAAGTAGGGCCATCACAGCAAAATCTCCTGAGCAGCTCAGTGTCGGCAGCCTCCCTGAAATCAAGGGATATGTCACTGAAGCTGTCAGTGTAGGACTTGTCCCACAGAATTTATTGCTCTATTCAAGTTTTTCTTTATTCTTTTCTACAGGTTTTCTGAATGCACTTCTTTCTCTCTCCCTCCGCTTACCCCCCATTTTATTCTCTTGTCACATATTTCAAATGCACACCTGCCTTCCCTGCCTCAGCTCTGGAGGGCTCAGGCAGAAGGTGGCAGGAAAAGCAGTATTTGAATTACATTTTGGTTTTCAGACCATTCAGACGTAGAAGTAGGCAATGCAAGCCTGCTACTTTGCATGTTGTGGTGCTGAGGCTTTCTTCTTTTTAAGCACAGCTGCAGTCTAGATTTACACCATGGGGAAGAACACAGTAGAACCAGATTGGAGATTAATCAAAGCAAATTCTGGCCCGCTGTTACATGTGTCTCAAAGATTTAAAAAGTAAAAATAAAAAATGAGGAGGCTTTGCTTTGGTAATAAACATTACAACAAAAAGGCACAACTTTCCCAAATATGCTGTGAAGAGAAGACAGATGCCTGCTAAGGCTTTTTGGTGTCTCTGGCCATTGCTGTGGATTCGTGGCCGTGTGCTGCCAAAACGGAGGCTGCTGGGGCTGCCCGAGCCTGCTCCCAGCACGGGGAGTGTCTGACCCCCCCACCGGGGCTGCCTCAGCAGGGTCCGGCATTCCTGGCTCCAGCACATGCTGTAAACATCCAGCACATTCTGGGGTGTCCGAGGCAGACCACAGAGCCTAGCTCACCTGCCTCGGTCACTGGGAAAATTCATGACCCATAGGTTTTGGTGTAAGTTAACCATGCTGCCCAGGAGAGAGCCAAAAAAACCCCTGGGATCTTTTCTACACAGAAATCCCTTCTAGTCACTTGTTTGTTACTCTAAATTGTGTAGCTTGTGAATAATAATCAAAAAAAGATCGCATACAATGATGAATTAGCAGTTATCCTGAAATGTGAGATATTCTTCAGCTTTTAGGGGTATTTTTATTCTATAAGGATTACAATCAGGTTAAAGTTTGTAGTTAGCAATCAGCAGAGTAACACTGCTAGTCTTCATTAAGAACATCTACTTAAACTTTTCGGCTGCCATCCTCAATTGGCATAAACTAACATAGCTCCATTTAAGTTAATGCAGCTCTACTTAGCTGCATCTTCTGGGGAGCCAGCTTTTGCTTTCTTAGGAAGAGAAAAAAGAAAAAAGCCCCAAATAATTAGTAGGGTGAATATTTTCTATTTTTGAAAAAAATATTCACAGGTGGCACAGGTAAATCCCTGTATTTAGATGTAAGAACTGAGAAGATACCAGGACTTGTGAAAACCATCTATATCTAGAAGAAGGAAATGCTCCCATCCTTACTGGCCTGTATGAGATATTTTAAAGACATCACAAATGGTTTTAAGTATCTTTCTCAGCAAAGACATGGCTGAATTGGCCCATGTGTGTAATCAGGGCAGGGTGATACAGTAAGGCCCTAATTCAGCAAAGTGCTGGAGCACACCTTCAGCTTTTAGTGCATGAGTGGCTTCATTGAAGTCCTTAGTAATTACATGTTTTGCTGAATCAGGACCTGAATTTATTTGGGGCAGGAGGACCTTAATATCTTCCAAGGAATTATACTTATTAAAGGGGACAGTCTACAAATTAGTGTTTAAGTTAAAATCAATTTCTAGATAATACATATCCCTAAAAGACAGATTGTTAGTTTGTATGAGCTTTGTAACAAAACTTTAATTAAACCCTTTTTAAATAAAACCTGTCGTACATTATACTGCTAATTGACTTGACCTGGTACAAAGAGGACTCTGCCAGCTAGAGGAGACTAAAGGAGATTATTCTGTCTGGTGCTGCAGTGATTGTGTGTTAATAAAATTTATTTCTGCAGTCTTGCCCAGCTCCCTATTGTGTATTCAAGAAATGTGTGGGCTCGAAGCCAGTCATCACAAAGCAAAAAGTAATAAAACCTCAAAAGCTGACTTTTTCTACCTCATTCTGCTGATTTGCTGTAGCGCAAAGTACATGGTACAGTCTGCTTGCATCTCAGAGTTCCCTTTTAAAATTATTTTAATTTATTTTTTCAATTATGTTAAACTCTGCACCTTATTAATGTGAGCACAGTAACAAATGAAGGACAATTAAAGGATCCAAAAAGCTCGGTGATGAAATAGTCTGGGTGTGGCAATTATATTTTATTGCCACTACACTGATTACATACAATATAACACATCTAGCAATTACAGAAACATGTTAATCCTCCTGGCCCAGACCTATTTGACACAGAATTCATTTCAATGGGCCAAATTCTTCCTTTACCCTCATGTAAGTAAATCTGAAATAGCTTCTTGCCAATCAGTAGAATCATTTGGATTGACATTCATGTAAATGACAGCAAAATACGACCCGCTGACTTCACAGAGTTATTCCTGATAGATGCTGGGTGCAATCACAAAAAAGTAATCACAAGAACTTATGCACGAAATACATGGAATAAACAGGAGGACTTGGAAGTTTTAATACGTGCTCAAAATTGTGAATTAATTGGCACAAGAAACTTGTTGGGATAATTCACATGACTAGAATATTAATATATCTAGTGGAGCTAGTTCAGGGAGAAGGATGAAATGCTGTCCACAGACACATTCATCCCACAGTGCAAAACATGGGAAGAGATAACCAGTTGAAAATCCCTAGCTAATAGTAACAGAGGGAGTGAACACAGGTGCTGTCACGATGGGGGGTGGGGTGGGGTGTAGAGAGTAAAGCCACAAAGAACAGATGGACAGAGCTCCTTCTTTTGGAGGGCAACAAGATGAATCATACACACATCCAGGCCACTGGGCTTGGAGATGATGGAGGCGCATGGCAGGAGGCTGATGGAGATGCCTGCTGGGATACAGGGATCACAGGACAGGCTGCATGCTGCCAGTGTCCTGCAGGAGACAAGGCTGGGGAAGCAACTGAAGGGAAGGCTCTTCACTCTTCATTTTAAGAGTCAGGAGAAACAGGTTTAAAAATAAGCAAACAGAATGCAATTTGGTGACACTTATCATGGAATGAGAAAACCCACTGCTCCTGGAAGGGAAAATGAATAGCAAATAGAAGCAATAGACTTGAAAAAAGCTAGATTAAATAAACTCAGAGAATTTTAAGTATTATCTCATGGGGAATGCACTCAGAGTAGATGATAGTTCCTTAAAATAGTTCTATTAACAGCATGAGTGCAAATTATCCCAAAGCAGCAAAACCATTTGAAGTGTTGTAAGAAACCACCTTAGCTAAATCATGGACTCCTCTCTGACCTCAAACACCAGGAGGGCATAGAAAGTTGAACCTAGATCAGATTACTGAAGACTGGGATGAAAGAAAAGAGAGAGTGTAGGGCCCAAATCACAAAGGTCAAGTGAGAACACATTGGTGCAGAAAGGACAACAAGAAAACAGGATGCAATCATACTTCATAAGGAGAGGAAGATGAGGCAAATGTTTGCCTGCTATTGAACAAGGCAGGGAAAGTTATTGACAGGTGACACTGAAGAGGTTGAGGGCTTGAAGGTTTTTTTCTGCAATCTTTACCAAAAAGGTCAAATGAGGTTAGGCAGGAAACACCAATAGTGGCAAAGAGGTAGAAACGCAAGTGAAACCAGGGAAAGAACAGATTAAATAGTGCTTAGATAAATCAGATCTTTTAAATTGGTTTGGTCAGATACAATTCATCTTAAAGTATCCTACTGGACTACCCAAAGCAATTTCAGGGCCATGTGTGGTTTTCTTGGAGATCTTACGGGACATGGATGAATATCCAGAAGACAGAAAAATAGCAGATAGTGTGTTTCCTTACAGGGAGGGAAAGGATTGTAATGGGGAATTAAAGAGCAGTGAGTGAAGGTCAGTTTTTGGAGAAATACGGAAACAATCACATTATTTGTAACCGCTCAGGAAATAACAAGGAGATGAGTAACAGTTAGCATGGCTTTGTCAAAAACATAGATTTGTTAAACCAATTTAATTTCCTTCAGTGGGAATAGAGGAGAAGCAACAGATAAATCTCAACTTTATTAAAGCTTTCCAGGATCAGCCTCCTCATGGTCATGAGTGAGCTAGGAAAAATACAGTCTCCCTCCACCTACAAAATTCTCTCTCAAACTGGAAGTATGTTAAATACATTTCTGTAGGCATCTGCCCTGGATTTGCTTCTGTAAAATACTTCTACTCCAGTCTTGTGTGTTACATCAGAATGACTTAGTTTCTGCATATGGTAAAAGTGAGAAGGGCTGCACAGGTGATACCAGGCCGTTCTGAGGATGTTTGCTTAGAACACAATGTGATTTTTCACAGCTCGAGCAGGGTAGGCAGTTTAAGGCAAGTCCTTTCAGCTTTAAAGAAGATAGCAAACAGAAAAGATCTAGCAGAGAGCACTGAGAGTAGCCAGAGGCCCAGCAAGCACAAGCTACAAGGAGAACTGGAAGGAAGGCTCTCATATAGTCTGCAGAAAAGGCTGAGGAGGACTACATGTGTAATATATATATACAGTTGAAAGAGGAAAGGAGTAAGTAGTCTTCCTTATCCAGTGTGGATAGGATAAGAAGTATTGGGTTAAACAGGAGCACAGGAAATTTAGGTTAAACATTAGAAAACACTTGGTAATAATATGGCTAGTTAAGCACTGGAAAAGATCGCCTGGGGAGGTCACAGAGCCTCCCTCCTTGGAAGGCTTCAAGAGTATGCAAGATGTACACTTACCAGAAATTATGCTTTTAAAGTTGTGGCAGACTTAGACGACCTCTAAAAACCCACTTCCCTTTATGAGGGCTACTATTCCCCCAGTTTGAGAGGATAATTCACTCTAGGGAGATGGCAGCCATGCCTGGATGCTGGAATGGCACATCACAGCAAGCCCAGCCTCTCTCGGCGTCAGCGGCTCAGCAGGTGCGTCAGCCAGGGCCTCAGCTCCAGCAGAGAGGTGATCCCTCCTGCAGGCACCTCTGCACCTGAATGAAATTTTCAGCACTTTATTGAACCAGGAGCTCAGCTGGCAGCCTTTCCCCTGCCAAGGTGCAAACACAACTGCCCAAGATTTTACCATCCACTGTTCACACCTGCGGTCTTGCTCAGCCAGGAATTGCTGCTGAAGGACACAGAGGGACTTTACTCAATGCACAGTTCTGCTCCACGTTTCCAGAGAAAACTGAACTGCTGGGTGAGAACACAGCCTGCACTCACTGCTCTGGCTAAGAATTCATTTCAAAGGGAAACAAAGTACTGAACACGGAAGCCCAAGCTACAGTCTCATGTAGCAGATCATGTCCTACCCACTGCGTCTCCTGCCCTGCTCGGGAGCATCTGCACAACAACCTGTGGGTAACACACATGCAGAGAGAAGACATCAGATCACTGGCCACTAGCCAAGAATTTATCCCTACAACAAACGTGTTTAAACCCAGACCTAGCCACGTGTAGAATGCTCTGAATGACACAGTTGCTGAATGTTTCCATTAAAATGGTAACTAGAATATCGATCACTAAGCTCACAATCACAAAGATATTCATGTTCCTACCACCCACAGTAGTCTCAGACAAACGTCACCCTACCTCTGCCCACTGAAGCCACAGCACTGTAAGAAAGCCACAGCTCCCAGAAAATGAGGAATTTAGTTTATCTGAACTTACACAGCAGGAGACGACATCACTAAAATGATAATAAAATTGGGGGAATCAGAAGAAGGCAGAGCTTGTCTGCTGATTGAAAAGGCAAAGTGTACAAGGATTCTTGCGTTCCCCTCCTGTACAAACACTGATCTCTGTCTCAGGGTGTCAGTTGTAAAGGAGGTGTGATCTGTTACACAACAGATTTCATTCAGTTAACAACACTTAGTTAAACGCTAATAAAGCATGTATTAAGAATTCATCAAACTAATTATTTAATCACAATCTCTTCCCCCATTCTCCTTAGCCTGGACTGGATTTGAGGCATAAAGAGGATTCATTAAATATTTTGCTGTTTCAGTAGGTTTTTCTGGCATATTGGGCCAAGTTTCTCAAACTTGTAGGAGGAAGGAGAAAAGTCACAACACATGGGCATACACACACACACGAACACAGAGCAGGGAGTGAGGAGATGATGTAGCCACTGGCAGGATGTGTCTGCTCTTGATTTCACAGTGCCACCCAGCCCTTCCCTGGGTTACACAGTGGGTTTTTTTCCATGTTATTTTGCGTCTCAATGCCAGCACTGATTGTGGTGATTGATTGACTGAGTTGGTGCTGCAGGATTCAAAACAACAACCCTGGTGGCAGCAGCTCAGGGAAATACAGAGAACACTGGGTTAATCCAAGGAGGGAAGAAACAACGCTGGTGATCTGCCAGCTCTGAGCATCCTACAATAAATTAGGAATAGCTATATTCATTGTTTTAAAATGAAAGATGCAAGCAGAGCCTGGCAGAAGCATTCGAAACACTCTGTGCTGGGCTTTAGCCTGTGGGCACCCAGAGAAAAAGCCCTTTTTCCTTCACATTGAGCTCTTCCTCACACATCCCATCCCACCAGCCTCAGCATGCGGGCTCACAAAAGCCATTCCCTCCCTGCCCTTGGGGCACAGGGGCTTTCTACCTGCCTGTCCCTGATGTGACCATTTACTGTTATTCACCTACACCGAAATGGAAGAGGTGCTCCTCACACAGCATCTCCTTCCTTCTGGCAGCAGTGTCCCTTTCCCGAGGGTCTCCCCCCTCCTCGCTGAGGATCAATGAAGCCCTCTCAGACTTCACTCCTGCACCTCCTACCAGGGTAAAGGAGGTGGAGATTCTTTTCCAGAAGCAACGTTTCTCCTTGGGAAAAAAAAAAACCCAGAGAATTCAAAGACGATCCTTGAGCTTTTTGCTTTTGTTACTTTCCCCCACCATCCTTTTATCTCCTGTGATCTCCTGTCCCTGCTCACTCCACTGCTGCTGCCTCTTAATTAAACATTTTGACACTGACCCTATTTTCATTTTATCTAACTCCCCTCTCGCTCCCTTCAGCAGAGTCCCACCGACGTGGGTCCCCGTTCTGTTTCTCCTCCCACTCAGCTCATAGTAGTAGCTACTTGTCTGTTTTCCTGATAGTAATTCAGCCTTCCCCTGCTGCATTATGAAGATAAGCTGCTCCTCCTGACAAAGGAATGGCTAATGGACGTGCTGCTTTCCCAACCTGGACCGTGGCTGCTGCTGTCAGGAACTTTCTCCCTAGCACAAGTAGTTTTCCAGCATGCCCTGTAAAACAGACCACATTTATGATTGCTGGCATACTCACAGGGTTACCAGGCAGCTTTTTTCAGGACAGACTTTACAACTTGAATATAGATGGACCCAGACACGGCTGTGGTTAGAGACAATGGGAGATTTACTATTGCATGTTTTTGCACCATGATTTGGTGGCTTTGTATGAACAAAATAGAAACAGAAAATAATTATTTGTTTGCCAACCCACTGAATGTAGGGAAGAAGCACAAAGTTTTATTCATCTGCAAGCTCAGCAGATGTCAGTGTATGAATGGCCTGATTTCAGTCTCGTTTTTGGACTAATGAAGATTTAATATAGCTAACAGAACCATGAGGTAATTCTGGGTTTGAACAAAAAGTGATTCCATATCATCCCATAACTTGTCACATTTAAACATTAACTAACCCCATGAATTTTGTTGGTGGTGTTTTGTTAGAACAGCTTCTGAGGGGAGTGATAGTTCAGTCATTATTTGAATGTCTGCTATAGTGGAGTCTATCACCACTGAAAGCCCAGAATAATGGCCTGTGTTATTCTTTTGCATCTTTTTCTATACAGCTTTTGAGGGAGCTGTAATTGAAGAGAAATGAAAGGGCAGCCAACCAAGACACAATACTGCAAGGATCAGTACTGGAATGTGAGACAACATACTTTAAAAGCTGAAACTTTAAAACTCCTGCTATGTGTGTACTTTTGAAAAGGGTAACATCAATAGCAAAAAAGAAACCCTGGTTATTTTCTCCCGATTAAGAAATAATCAAACTCTTTTTTTTTTTTTTTTTTTGTTTATAATCTGGTGGCCTCCTATGAGGGCATGAAAAAAGGGATTAATGCCTTCACTGGGTACCTATTTTTTACTGCTCTTCTCTTTAGAAAATGTGATTAACTAAAAAGGTGAAAAAGAGACCCATGGAATAGAGATATGAGAATACCAAGGCAGGGTGTTAAGAAGCAGGGACCCTACAGCAATTTACAAAAAGCTTGCAAAATATGAACTGCTACTTAGCATCAAGTCCTGTGTCAACTGGGTCTCCAGTGATGTCAGTGTAGTACCCCCCGCTGAAAGCATTCCTGGCACTTAGAGCTGAAACACCACAGACAGCATTTTCCATACTTAAGTTTCAAACTCCAGTACTTAGAGGATTGCAAGAGGATCACCATTGTGCGCTGACTGACGCACCAAGCTTACATTTTCCTCCCATTTCTACAAATACGAGAAGTAGAGGCTCTCTAAGGACCTGGTATAAAGCTACTGAAGCCATTTTAAAGCCACTAAAGTCAGTGAAAATCTTTACATCTGTCTCTTGCACTCTTGGATTCTCCAAATACTTATGTGTGTACTTAATGTTCACATGAACAATCCCACTGGAGAAATTGTTTGTCTTAAGCTCAGAAAATGGCCAAGTTTAAGATGGCTTTAGCTAAATGTGGCCAGGCTAAGCCCAGACATAAGTCTTTCCCTATCCAAGACAATTCAGCAATAATCTCAATTTCTGAAATTATCTGTGCACCTGAAGATATTTGGGATATGTTTGTGATCAAGACTTAAAATGATACAGTAAAGGACTGAACTTGTTCAAAATAAGCTGGATCCCAAACATAGGGGTCACTGGATCATAAACATAAGAATACTGAGGCTATTTCAGGCTGCAATAAGCAATGTTTCCTCCAGTGTACACCCCAAAAATATTAAGTTTATGTTGCTTTTAATGATGGAGAGTTTAACAAAGCATAATTTGGAACCAGTTTTCAGTACTCCTGCCAAACTCTGAGTAAAACATCATTTACCTCCTAAGTGAACATTTTTTCTGGCAGTTTTGTATGAATTAAACATTTTGGTCATTTAAAGGAAAAATGTTTAAAATCTGGAGTGTTCTTAAAATAGCAGATCAGTATACTTGAAATATCTTTTCTGATTTTAGGGAACTCCCCCATGCATATAACGTGCTATGAAAACCAGAGCTATTTTGCACTAATTTCAGAGCAAGCTGATGAAAATAGTATAATGAGGCAAAGCGCTCAGCAACGCCAGAGCATGGGGACCACAATGCTGTAATAGATGATATCACGATGATGGCAAAATAATGTCACTGCAGTCACTGGAGACTACATTACTATGTCAAGATGATGGCAAAATGATTTTGACGCAAGTCTATTGAAACTCTGCTAAAATATCCAGATGATTGCAACATATCAGGCAAATGCCCCAGAGGCAGTGACTGATAAATTTGTGTTAAAGTATTTCAAATACACCACTCTAACCTATGTTATATGGGCAAGATCCTGGTCTGCTAATGCTATAGCCTGACCTACCAACACTGGCCAAAGCTCTCAAAAGGAAGCTTTGCCTTCTGGTGCAAAGTTCTGATGATCCCAGGCATTCCAGGATACAGAGTTGATTTGGTCTTCTGTGCATGCACAGCTATAGTTTGAGATTGCCATAGCTGACACAACAATTCCACTTCAAATGTGGCCTCATCTGAGGTGAGCAGTTCTAGGAGTTTATGCTGCGGAGAAGCAAACTGTGCCCTGGTGCTCCAGATGTGGAAATACCAGGTGCTGAGTGAGAATCACAGCCAAAACAAGGAGAAAGCTTTCCCATTGTGGAGAATAGTAAACATGTCACAGGTAGCAGACAGCTAAGGAAGCTTTAGCACCTTCTCCCCATATAAAGTAATGAGTTAATCAGCAAGGGATGCTCTCTTAGATGAACTCACCATTTACCCAAGGGGGCTAATTTTTTTGCAGCAGTAAGAGACTGTTCCCGAGAGTCACAGCAGAGCTCACAGACATTGACAGAAGTTAGCTGTGGAGAGCCTGATAGAGGCTGAGCAGATTACACTGGAGTTTAGCTGAGCAGATTACACTGAAGAACTGTATCAATAACAAGTAACAATGTCTTTTCCTTTTTTGCAAGAAAAGCTTCCAGAACATCAGCCAGCACTGCTTCCTGCTCTGCCAGGGCTGACAGTCCCTTAGTTTTAAGAGCAGCATGCTCAGCAGGAATGGTACGTACTGACTGCAGGACTGAGCCCTCGGAAGATTGTTACAGCAATTAGTGCAGAAGCAGCAACATTCCTGCTATCAGAACTAACAAGAAGCTGCAAGAGCTATTTCAACAGAAATAGTCAAGGCTGCTCTAATTATATGTTCTTTGCATAGGCTGGAGAGTACGATGATTTTAGAAACTGGGTTATTCAAGCTTCTGAGGTTACAAATGCTGCTGTGCCAGCTCCACCCACTAAGTAAAAGGTTGCACGCTGCAGTCAGCTCTGGCTCCTTCAGTGCAGCCACAACCATGGGCAGCTTAGAAGGGAAAATAAGGCTGTTCAAAGGACAGCCAGGCGTGTTTAGGAGGTGGCCTTGCCAGACTTTCGGTTCTACTACAGGTGTATTTCAACAGTGGTGAAAAGTGTTTTCTGCCATTTTCTAGTGAAAGAAGCCTTTACTGCTTGTTTTCTAATCTTGCTGCTTTGACCCACTTGTTCCTCACCTCCAGCTGACAATGCTGGGCTGGCCATCGCATTCAGCTGTGCCCTGGATCTTGGGCTCATCATGTCTATTGTGAACAGATGGAGCTTGGGGTTCCTGCAAATCCCATCTGCTCCTGCAGCAGCCAATATTAGTAGTCCTTTAAGAAGAAGCCTAGGTTCCTCCAGAAATCCCAGTCATCTTTCTTCCTTTGCATTGTCACTTACTGGGGCAGAAGGACCAGTGAAAGATGGCAGGAGGTGTCAGCAGCACCCCAGCACTGGGCACACCTCGTCTTTCCAAAGGAGGTTCTTAAGGCCTTGCTCTGCAAATGTGGACTTGTGGCCACCTCTGCCAGAAAGCTGCCTCACCACAGTGCAAATCCAGCTGGAGGAGCCTGTACCTTATGGGTTAAGTGTGCAAAGGAGGCTGATGAAAATACAGGGCTTTGCACAACAGTTCACAGCCTTAGTTGACCCCTGTATAATTTTTTGGCTCAGATTTAAAGACCTAATCCACAGAACTTTTGTTGTTCCAGGGCTAAGTTACATGAAGACCTACATTCAGGCACACCTCTCCACGCAGCTCTACTCACAAGAAAAACCACATCCAGGAATTCCGTCACTCCTGAAGCTCCAAGAAAGGGGACCACAAGTACCCTGAGGGAGATGAGACTCAACTGGAATGTGGCCTGCTTCAGCTCAGCATTTCTGCTCAGAAGAGAGGTGAGACATGAAGGGAGAGAAAGGGAGCACAGAGAGCAGGAGTTCCTTTGCATGCAGCTCTTCAGCTGAGAGGTTTGCCCATGCTCCTGCCAGGAGGAGGCTCAGGCTCAGCTGGAAGATACAGGGGCACATTCCCATTTCAGATTCCTGCCTCAGCTGTCCTGCTAGCCCCTGTCAAGGGAGACCCAGCCACCCACCACCATCCCTCCCGGTTTCCCAGGAAGGAGCCTGGCTGCCAGGCACCAGGGAACTGATTTGCATGCCCGGGGATCCTGGACCATTGGGCTCTCCTGAACCATTCAGTCTAGATGCAGCCCCCATACAGGTGAATTACAAATCCCAAGTTAGAATGCCTGATCCTGTATAAGTGGCACAAAGGCACAGATTTGGCTTTATGTGACCAGGAGAAAACCCTCCCTTGCTACAGGGATAAAGCCAAGTGGAACTGATTTCTGTGCCTTTCCAATCTCATTAGGGATTTTCACTGGGAACAAAGGGGTATTTGGGATGCTTTGCTCCAGTGATCTTCCATTTCATGTAAACTCCATTGTAGTAGTGGAGAATGGAGTGATCTTGTGATCATTTTTTAAGTCATCCAGGGTCTGTCAGTATATATTGATCAGCATATAGGAGGCTATAGTCGCATCTTTGACATCTTCCCTGCTCTCTAGTGCTGAGCACAATTGTGCTTTTACATAGAATCTGGTAGAAATACAGATTGTTTTGTTTCCTGTCAAGATAAAACTCTGCTTCCAGTAGCTCTAGCTGAATACAGAATAATGCCATTAAATTCAGGCTGATGGCTATTAAATTATTTGGCCCTCAAACACGCTAGTCAGGGGTTGAAATACAGGCATCTCTCCTGGAATCACCGTGACACTTAGTAGCAGCAAGCAACTGGATTTTGAACACTGTTCTTTTAGCAGGAAACTAGCTGTTGTAGCTCAATTATTTCCTTTATTTTTCTACTGTCACTAATATAAATCAATACTTTTCCATCTGCTGCCATTTCTAGACTTGAACCATGTATCGCCTTCCTAACCATTATGCAACCTCTTGACAGAAACCCATTATAAACCTTTCCATTTATTCTGCAGCACAGCTCTGCTAGTGATATTTACATCTATAACGTACACATCTCATACTCTTTTCTTTCTTGAAGCCTCTTTTATTGCACCACACTTGCACACTGTACTCACTTCAGCCTCTAGCCAAGGCAAACACAGACAAAAGTATACCTCTTAAACATATTTCCGTTTTAACTGCAGAATTCAGTACTTCCAGTGAGAGGATCATAAAGAGCTGTCAACAGAAAAGGGAGTTGATTTCAATTTTTAGTGCCTTTACGGTACAGGAGACTTGTTAAAGATCACAGCACTGTGGTGGATGTTGAGCTGTTCCATTTAGTGTACAAAGCTGCCCCTCAGATGTGCAAGACACAGGCGCCCACCCCAGCTGCTGATCCCCTACTTGTGCAAATTAGACACTCTCTTTTCCTACAAACACATACATACATTAGTTTCACAGCGCAGAAGCAGCAGCCTGACAGGACCTCTGTCTTTGGTGGCGGGACCCGACAGGTTTCACTGCTGATCTAACAGGACCATACTTGTTCAAAGTCACACCTGTCTTCCTGCCAGTCCTACTCACAGTTTCTGCTGGTCTTGAAGTAAGGCAGGTGGTAACTACAGAAGCAAGACTCTGCCCAAAGTAGAGCATGAAGTAATTTCCCTATATATACTTTTTTTTTCCCAGCCTAACTGCAATCTTGTCTTGAAATTACACTCTGCATAGCCCACAGCCCAGTCTTCAACAGCAACACACATGAATGAGAACACTCCTTGCTGGACCAGTCACTGGCTAGTTGGGTGTAACATCAGATCAACAATCAATAATCCACAGCAATTTTGGAATTGTTTTTAACAAGGTTACCTTGGAAGGAGCTTAAAATGATGAAAAACAAGTGGAACCCCCCCTATTTCCTTGGTGAAACCCCCAAATGGGCTGTACATTTGCAGTAGGCACGGCTCCAAGAGAACAGGGATTGTCAACCACAGCCTTACCTTGCAGGAAGATGGGAACTGCCATGCTGGGTCACACCTGCTGTCCCTCTAGTCTGGTATGGACCAGAGGAATTGTGCCTGTAATGGTTGATTATGGAAAAGCCTACCCTAGAGGGAAATATTTCCTTAAGTCTCATCAGTCAGTACTTACATATGCTGTGAATCATAAGCATTTAAATCTCTTAAGATTTTTATCCTAGTTAACATCAGTGTAGATAAGCTCATGACCTGTTTCTGAACATTTAATTGTCCTTTCTTGAATACTAGTAAGGTCTCAGTATTTTATTTCTCACACAGGCAGAAGAACAATACCTTGTGAGTATGAAGTCTGAGTAACTACTCACTGGTGATGTCTTGTGCAAGCAAGACCCAGCATTGCAGGCAGATGGAGGAGAAGCTCCCAGGCCTCTGAACAGGAACAGCATGCCAGAAAATTAGAGAAAAAAAAAAACCCGTATCTTGAAAGAAAATTATCTTTCCATGTTTTCCATGGCTTTTGGCTTTGTTATTATGAAAGATGTTTTGAGAATTCCCTGATGCACCTTTTGTCTTAGATTCATTGTTTTACATATCACTGTTCTGTCAGACCTAATTTGCCCACTTCCTAAAGTGTTCTAAAAACCAGTTTTCCTCAGATATTTCCATGTGTTCTTAATGAGAGGAAGCTTCATTTTCAAAGTAAAGCCCCACTCACTGTATCCACTGCTGCTCAGTGGTTCAGCCAAAGCTACACCCTTAGCTGACTTGTCAGTGTTAGTCAGGACCTAGCCAAGAACAGCCTCCCCTCCTGTGTGCTCTGCAGCATTGTTCCACTTGTGATCACTGAAGGCCTTAAGAACTTGCTCTGGCACATTTGACCAGTTTATAAGAGGGAAGCTGGACTTGCCACTTATTACTGTGTTACTTTGGGGTTGTTTTATTTTTTTTTTTGCCTCTTTGATCTCCCTCAATGTTTTAGTCACAACATTTTCTTAGGCCAAAGAAATAAATATGACTTTATTTATGTAACAGTATTCTCATTGACTTGGGATTTTTCTCTCTCGTGTTTATAGCATAGTTCAGTTCACACAAAAATGTAACCTGTACACAAACCCCTGGCTATGGCACCAGTTGCTGTGCTGATGAGCTAGTCTGCTCTTCATATGCACTTAATACCTTGGCACCATGGCTTGGCACTTGGTCATATTTCAGTGCTGTGTCCAGAAAGGAAATAGGACTGCACATAAAAAGATACCAGAGCTACCCAAAGAGTATTAGGGGTGAGGTATCTGGTTGCAAGCAGGAACATGACTGAGAAATGAAGTAATAATTTTGGTGTAGATGTGACTGTGCTGATAATCACACAGAACTACTGAGAGCATCCTGTGTCTACCAAAAAAGTGAAATCCTGGTTCTACTGAAGTAAAAGTTCAGAAGTTTCCAAACACCGGAGTAAAATCAGCCACAGCTGGCTGCTCATGCACTTAATAGGTAGTGTGCCTTCTCTCCTGAAAAACCTGCCTCTCAAGTATTTATAAAACATTACATGGTGTCAGAAGTTATCTTGAGCCAAAGATGGAGTAATTACTTCCCTCAAGTTTGCTGGATTTATGAGGGAAGTGTGCAGAAAAATGGTGTCAGCTTAGCAACATTTTGAAATATTCTTCTCTGCCATAGGGGCTGCTGGGGAATCAGCTGAAGTGACACTTCAAGTGGTGAAGTGGTGACACTGCTTGGGGTACGGGGTGGTCAGCAGCCCCCTAAGTACACAGTGTATTGGGAAGGGAGAAAAAGAATTTAACATTATGTTAGGTGCTAAATGAAAACCTTATAGTGATTGGGAAGAGCAGTCAGATAAACTTGCATTAAAAGTCCCAAAGCAGAAGGATTAGCTTCAGAATCAGTGGGATGTGCTGGGGTGTGCCACCCATACACAAGCATCACAGAAGTACACAAAAGGAAAGCAATCATATACACAATAATTTCAAAAATTTTAATCTTTCTACTGCCAAAATACAGTGCCAGAGTGGCAAACATATAAGATGACATTTTCAGTCACAGTCTGGATTCTTTGTGCCTTTACTCTAGGAAACAGGGGCTACAGCAGCTGGTGTAACCCAATAGGCAGCAGGTTTACCTAGCTCTGCTTTGGATAGAGCTGACACGTTTGGCTCTGCCTTCTTCTTTAAGTTTTACTCGTCATATTTCCCCAGCCAAATGCGCCCCACTCGCTCCTGTTGACAGTGACCTCGCAGATACTCCCAGCTTGGCTGGAGCCGCGATGAACTTTCTGCTTCTCCTCTCTGGGTGTGCCCTGTCCTGCTGGGGATAAAACGGCGCATTCAGCTGGTGCTCACCACAAGGAATAAATAAAGACAGGAAGGAACTGGAGGCTGCCGGGAGAGCCGTCGGTAGCGGTGACGTGCGCGGTGTTTGGCCCCGCTCGGAGCTGGCCCCGCGCCCGCCGCGCTCCCCGCGCGGTGTTGGAGCATCGGCCCCGGGCGGCCCCGGGCGGCTGCACAAAAGGGGCACCCCACCTCTGCCCGGGCACACGCCGGTGGCCCCTGGGCACCTCTGCCCGGGCACACGCCGGTGGCCCCTGGGCACCTCTGCCCGGGCACACGGCAGTGGCCGGCCCCTCGGCATCTCTGCCCGGGCACACGGCGGTGGCCCCGCCGCCCGGACGCGGTAGCTGCTGGTGGAGCCCCGTGGGAGGAGGGCCCCCAGCTCCCCCGTGCCGGGGAAGCGGCTGTGCCACTGTGCTGCCACATCGCTGCTGTGCCACCAGCTAATCCAGATCTGTAGAACCACAGCAGGAGAGCCCAGAGGAATTTTTTTTTTTTTTTTTAAGAGGAAAAAACCCAGGAGAGAGTTTCCCAGTGCCAGGCTAGCAAGCCAGCACCATACTCCTGAATTAGCACCACTGGAGCAGAGCAATTCCCAGTATCAGCTGGGAAAGGGCAGGAGCAAGTAAGCGAAGCAGGCAGAGGGGAACATTTAATACAGAGCCTGTCTAAATAAGTACCTTGTGCTGCTGCCAGGAGCCCCAGCTGTCAGCACCACCTTTCACCTGAGCCCGCCGCCTCCCGAGCCAGCTGGAGGAGGATGTGTGTAGGCAGTTTCTGATGACATTCAGGGAGCCGAGGACCATGAGCTGCTGCCTCCCACAAAAGTGCTCAGTGGCTGAGAGGCAACAAAGGATGGGGCTGAGGGGGAAAGGTGCTGGTAATAGGATCTGCGGTGGCTTTCATGCACACTGCTTCACCTCTGAGCCACCTGAGGTGTCACCTGAGGTAAGGGACAGTGAACACCGAGGTAGATTACCGGCCACAGGTGCTTTTGCTATATAGCTCAAGGCTGCCTGTGCTCAGCCCAGCTGTGTGGGCACAGCCAGAGGTTCCTCACACTGCGGGGGCACAGCCCAGCAGTGAAGGCACAGAGCAGACAGAGCTATGAAACCACCCTGGTGAGGCACGTCTGTCTCATTTCTTTGAAGCTGGACAGATTTCAGAATGACTCAATAAAGGTTACAATTCACAGTATTGAAAAAGATGCTTTAAAGAAGGCACTTTGAGATAATCCAACCTGAGACCATACTGGCCTTCCCTGGGAAAAAAAAAAAAGAAATCCCTATGGAGGAAAATGAATATATTAAAAACATTGCAAAAGTGTTTTGCCAGCCAAACTGAAGAAGGAATTGATCACTAATACCTAGATTCAGAACCTGATTTCCTACTTGGTAACTTCTAGATTTCATTATGTCCTTAAACAAGTGCCTAACTCTGATTCCGTATTCTAGTTTGCATTCCAAAAAAACCCACAAAACAAGATATTATGTGAAACAACTTATGTTTATATGTACTTCCAGGCCTTAAAAAAATTTGGCACACACTTTTCTATGACATAGTTCAAAGCAGTGTTTTATATAATCGCTGTATTTCAAAGGCATATGAAACTGAAAACTTGATAAGAAAATGAGAAGTGGAATGTTTAACTTCAAAGAGAAATAAAATCTCACTTCCTACTTCTGCCCCACTGTTCTACGTTGCAATTAAATGAGCAGTTTCATACACAATACTGTGATTTATCACTAGGTAGAATGTAGAAGCTAGCTTGTACTTTAATAAAGACTGCCCAGCTTGTGGAATTGTGATGCCCAACTGTGAATACATTTTACTAATAAATTACATCCACTCAAGAAAAAGACACGAATGAAGCTTCAAGATGAAAGTAAGGACCAGGCATTAAGAAATAGAAGGTTAAAACAGCCCCAAGACTTACATCAAACTTCAATTTTTTTATTAATTTCTTAAAATGCTAAACCAAAGAGTGAAAGTAAAACTCCAAGACTAGAGCAAAGGCATCAGTAGGGAAAACCACATCAGTAATCACCAATATAGAAACTATTCTATGGGGTTAAATTAGTATTTTCAGGAATCAACATCCCATACACTCATCTGTTTCAAGCTGCCAAAAAAGAAGCCACAAACGACCAAGCAAAATCACTGAAAAACCCCTTTCATCAGAAAAATCATCTTTTTTGTCCCTGCTACCTGAGCCCCACCAAAGACTAGAGGGAAGCAGGACAGTGCTCAGAGCACTCAGAGAGCTCAGCTGAGCCAGACGGGGCTCAGCAGGGTCTGTTACCCGCCCAGTGGGAATTCCATGGAGCAGCGAGTGGGAGCGGGAACCCAGCTGGGATCTGGATTCCCCAACTCCTTCAATGCGCACCGCCTTTCATCCAGGGCTTGTGGCAACTCCACAATTAAGAGCTTAATGCACGTAAGATATACTTTCCAAGCAAAACATTATTCATTAACAAGTCTGATTAAACTGCTAATGCAGTGAGCACTAGCACAAGTTCAGAAAGACAAATAGTCTCAGTGGTGCAGTGTTTGTGAGGAACATTACCCATAAATGGATTTTAACTATTTAAATTGGCTTCTGTGCAGGAACTATGAAAAGACACAATGCAGCACAGAACACTTCATTTACCTTACTGGGCTTAATGTGAGGAGGAAAAAACCCTACAGATTAAGGTTTCTGACTTCAGAATAGTAATATGTGTAGTTCTGCAAAAAATACCTGTGTGATAATCCTGGACTTAAAAAAAAAAAAAAAAAAAATTCCCCCAGCATCACTTCACTGATTATTAAAGATTTGTTGGTAAATGGTGTTTCTTACCAGAATATTTTAAACTCATTCCCTGTAGACTAAATCATGTTCAAATCCTGGATTCCACAAATGTACACTGTGCTTTGTTGCTGTACTGGTAAAACTGTTCAGCTTTCATCCCTTTATAAGCCTTGTGATACTTCAGATCATGGAGGCAAGTTGTTACAGGAGAATTTTAGCTTTTATCTTTTTACTAAAGGTATATTTTCATTATTTTGGCAGGACTAAAAAAAGTTCCCACTGGCCATGACAGACATCTGATGGCTTTCCCTCCTTTCACATGCCTACTTTTCCTGTTTTTTTTCAGAAGCCTGATATCAAATCCTGTAAGCAAGTAACTCGGGCTGATACATGCAAATAAACCATAATAGCTATTCCTGCTTGGTTGTGCCCCTGCTAAACATAGGTCCATTCTGAGCCCTTTAGGAAAAAGGTATTTCATTGCAGGCAGACACCCAGCCCTTGTCTCCAGCTGCTCCGTGCTGTGAGCGGCCGGGGCAGGATGTGGGAGCCCGAGGTGTGGGATGTCTCGGAAGGATTCCCGGTGCTGGGTTTTACTGCCTTCCTTTGATCCCTCTCTCAGAGGTGGTAGGTGCACAGCTTTGACCTACCGAACTGAGCTATGCTAATATGGCCAGAACACTGCAGTAATTATTTCATTGTACGACCAAGAGCTCCAATTGCTTCTGTACAATGCCAGCCCACCAAAATGCATATTCCTGTGTAACCTGAAAAATGAATAGTTTAAAAAAGTCTAGGTGGGGTTTTTCTGCTCTTCCCATTGATCTTTTATTTCATTCTCTAAAACTCAAGATAAGCCTCAGCCCAGGAGATCTGAGATCAATAGGAGTTTTGACTAAATCAGAGCTATAAGATTTGGCCCACAGTTTCTAGAACTATTCCTGCAGCCTGAGAAACATTGCTAGGCAAATCTCCCAGTGATAACAAGCTGTGTACACACACTGTTTACAGTGGCCTGATATAAACTTTACATTATAAACTCAGCACCTTTTCCTCTTATAGCAGCCTGTTTCATATGTTCAAATCTTGTTTGATGGCAGTCACAAAACCAAGCAGTTTGGAATTTCTGAAACATCTAGGGAGATAGAAATCAAATGGTGCCCAAGCTAGTTAATTAAAACATTTCAGAATCTTTCACCTGCAGAGTCAAGCTGTTTTGTTAAGCGAAGAATTGAGAGACTAACAGAGCAGGTGCTGCTGCAAGCACAGATTGCAAGAGAAAATCACTTTATAGAAGCCCATCAGAAGTAGTCTGACTACAGGATCTAATAGAGAGGGCAGCGTATGCTCATTGCTTCTCATTACCTGATTGTGAAATCTTTAGTTTAGGAGAGCTCTCATTGAAGTCAATAGGGATTTTCCCAGAGTCAGACTGCAGGATTGGGACCACACTGTGCCATTATGGTAGATATCACAAAGACCAGGCTGCCTATATTAGAGTTTTCAATGGCAGCATCTGATCTGAAGCCAAATGAATTTAATAGAACACTTTCCATTGATTTCATTGCAGACCAGACCAGGGGAAGAGTCACCTAATGGTTGAAATAGTAGAACGAAGCATCCTTGAAGTTGTTTAACAGGTTGTGAATATACATATATATATATATTCTCTCCCTCAAGGGGGAAAAAAAAAAAAAAGAACAGTTATTAAGGACTATGAAATGATAGCACAGAAAGGAAAAACACCTAAGCTGCAATCAGCTGGAATGATGTGCATCCTGCTTGGTATTTCAGGGCATCATTTATTGATTTTTAATGGAAAAGAATGTTAAAAGGTCAGAAGCAAACATCTGCACACCACTGCACATGTGAGCAGTACCAATGAAGTCAATGAAGTCAATGATGCTTGATCCATTTGTACAGAAAGACTAAGGCCAATGCTTACAATACCAATTGTCCAAGACCTGTCCTGCTGGGAGGTCTCTTGAGCCCTGGCTCTGGAGAACCCCCTGGAAATCATTGCCAGAGTATGTGAGCAAGAGTACTTGCCTCAGTCAGCAATTTCCAGGACATAAGTCTTAATCTGTGTGATCCTTTAATTTATCTGCATTTATATGGATGCCCCAGTCCTACCTAGAATTATAGGTAACAACATAAAACAAAGCACACCCCTTCTTTCCAGATAAACTAAGAGAAGGGAAACCAGAGAATATTTTAAAGGACTTTTCTGAAAACATTTACCTCAGGAAGAAACCTTCCCAAACCCTTGTATACCCACTAGGCTCTTAAAATGCAATCCCACTTTTCTACTCTCCCCAATGAAAGTTGTAACCCAAATAAAGCATTTTTACTGGGTTGAACCTTGTTTTTCTCAGTGAACTAACCTCCTTCTGGAAGTTCATCTTTGCTAGGACAGATGTGCTACCTCTTTTCCATTGGTGCACCTTTGTGTTAGCAGTTACCTTTGTGTTGCCCCAGAAGACACAAACATGGACTTTACACAGGCTAGAAAAGAAAGACACTTTCAGAAAGAACAAGTGGCAGAAAGATGGATGTGCAGTAATGAAGCTTCTTTTTCCAGCTTCTCTCTCTGTTCCCCCCTGTGAGTGAGCCAAAACCAGTAGTGTTCTCCTAGCCTCAGCTGTACTGCTTGATATACATGTGTGAATCCAAGCAGGTAAAACTAAAATTTACAAGAGCTGCCTTCTAACATATAGGAGCTTTTTCTTAAAAATATCATGAAAAGATAATTCTATTGTAATACGTATTCTATGTTTGCAAATGCACTATTGTTTGCTATGTGTTAACTTCCCAGGGTTCTTAGCATGCATTACTGCCAGTTACCATCTCTCTCAAACGAGCACCCCATTCAAGATGAGATTGTACAGATGAACTTCTTTATTTTTCAGAGGCAATCTGTCCTTCTGGTGCCCCCTCCCCCTCTTGGATGTTTTCTTTCAGAGATGAAAAGAGCCTTTCTAAGCAGTTGCTTCCTTTCCATCCCTGTTCTTTTCTAATAGGCAATGGCTCAGTCGTAGAAGGTACGGAAGTTGAGGAAGGGTACTGAACTGGAGTAAAACTTGAGATTCCCCACGCATCTATTTCTTCACTTGCCAACCACTGTAACAGTGAATCATCTTCCAGGTTAAATTCATTACTCTCTGTTCATTATATGGAAGTCTTTTTATGAAAAGTGGTACATATTATTATGGTGTCAATGTCATTTTATGACAACTCTTAGTGCAAGATTTTCTTCCCTGTCCTGAAGGGGGAATGAGTAAATATAACTGCCCTTCTAGGTGCATTTTCCTCAGGAAGCAAACCTAGACTTTCTGCACCAAAATACCTAAGCACCACTATCTCATATGAGAGGGCCAAAGCTACGAGGTGGATGAGAAGCAAGAGCAGATTGAAGCCTCTGTGCACATATAATTGGGACAAAGAGCCATACGAGTCAGGATTACACATGCGTGCATAATTATATGTTACCCAGCAATTATGTGGAGAAAGCACTGCCCATCCAGATCTGCAACAGCTACTGTGCACGCACACAAAGCATCTACACGCTGCCTTATTGAGGAACAGGAATGGAACAACTTTTTTTTTTTTTTTTTTAAAAATCACCAAAGAGGACAAAAAAAGCATATGTTAAGGTATGATTGACAGCCGCCATAATGGACTGTCATGTCAAAAGAACTGCCTTGCTAATTCTCTTACATAATGAGCTAGATGCTAGGCTCTCCTTGCAAGTTTGATTGTGCACCCTTCCATCAATCTTACCGACATCTTGGCATCTAAAATACAGCAAAACCACTTAACAAGGGCTCTTTAAACAGGCAAGAGGAGGGATGTCTCTGCGTATTAAATGTGATGTGGAGGTTGCTATGGTAAATTTGAGCATGTGAACATTGCAGTGCAAAAATCCATACTGGTGGCTAGAGCTGAGGCTAGCCATGCCTCCAGGTTCTTTAAGTATACTTGGATTGCATTATTCAATGAGTGGAAAAAACATGGTTCTGGTGCCACTTTCATGGTAAGGAAAAAAAACCCTGCCTTTGTCTAATCCTTTTCTTTGTGTGTGTCTGTAGATCCCCAGGGTATTGATGAGGAGTATCCAAAATGGGTTGTAGTATGTTCCCTCTGCAGCTTTCAAATATGGGGCTCCATCCCCCAGACTCCTTCAGTAACTAGGACTGGAAATATATATGCATTTCTCTCTCTTTTTTTTTTCCACTTCGTCTGGTTGTCACAGTTACATAATGCTGCCAGTTGTAATTGCAGCTCAGTGGTGTTGTTAGGCAACTCCGTTAGCTTTAGTTATTGAATTGAAAATTGCCATATAGGTGTCGACTATCTGCCCTGTAGTTCTGCTGATTATAGCTTTAACTATTGGCACTTCCCTTATTACCAGTTCTCCGAGTTCCCATTTTGCTTGCCAGATTTATAATCCACAGAGCCCCTTCAGCTGTGAACTGCTCCCACCCAAGCAATTGGAGATTAATTGCCAGCTCTACTCCAGGCCCCTGTAGCAGAGGGGGACTGAGCTGCTCATCAGAGTGAAGTTTAGTGTATAAACATTTACTGGGATTTACTGTTCTCTGGGTTATTTCAAGTTTCCCTTTTAGAAGAAATTCCATGGGAAACCTACTGATTTCCCAGCTCCATAGTGACATTTCTTAGAACGTTTTTGTTGTTTCTACTCCTTTATTATTGCAAAAGTACCAAAATGGGTAACACACTACAAGCTCACCGATATCTCTGCCATGGCCCATAGCACACAGGAGCTGCCACCACCACTATGCCTATTTTATCCAGTGACTTGGGAGCTATTTATTCAGAGATATTATTGTTTCTGCTTGTTCCATTTATCTATTTCTTCCTATCTTTTCTTGTTCACATTTTTAAGTTTTAAACAGCAGTTTAGTCTGTGCTCCCAATGTCTGCCTTTTCCTTTTGGTCAAGAAACATTCCCCTCCACAAAACATCATTTTTTGCATGCGCGATTCCATTGTTCTCCCTTCGCAAAAATCAAACTCTCTGGCAGACAAGTCCTGGGCTGACTGAGCACAAATGCTGATCTGACTATTCAGTATGATACTCACAACTGGAGTTATTTTCAACCCCCTCAAACCTCCCTCTTTCCAGCCCTTGGTTGGTTCCAACTTCCAGGGGTTTTGTGCAATTGCTAACAACATCAGAGCCTTCTCTGTGCTTTTGTTGAAACACATTTAACAGGACTCTTAACTTTCTTCAACTCAAAAACACTCTCCTAAGGCACATCCCATGGCTCCAGAAATCAACCCCATTGAATGTACAGCACCTCTGACAACAACAGCACCAATCCTGTCTCACCCAGTCAACCTCTACAATTTCCACAGTCAAATACCAGCCACAAAGAAACAAATTTCATACCCGAAGCACCATTTCTCAAGCAACTGTCAGTACAACACTTGTTCTGCTGGGGTTTCTTACATCATGCTCCCATCTCTCCTCATTGTGGTTCCAGGCTCCTCCAGTGCTCTGGATTGCTTCCAGCCCCCTGTGCTCCCTCTTATTCAGCCTTTCCTCTCACCATTGCAGACCTGCAGCCTCTTCCCCAGCAGCACCCAGGAAACATTAAAAGCTTTGCCTCCCGGCAGGATCCTCCCTTATTTGCCACAGCTGTTACCAAATTGCTGCCATAACTGTTCAATTATTAGAATTGCACCAAGGTATTTAAAAGCTTGTGGCTGTACCTTGTAAGTTCATGGGGGCAGAGGTGACTTTCTGAAAGCATGAACAGATATGGGGAAGTTACCAAGTCCATTTTAATAATTTTAAATTTCATTGCTGTCCCTTGTTTCCTTAACACTTCTGATAAACTTTCCCCCAGTATTTCTGTGTATATTTTTCAAAGCTGTATGTCTGTTATGGCCACATATTTGTTCAGTTCGCTTATGAACACCTTGGTAACAAATTCATCCTCTGGGTTCCTGAATCCTGCTCCAGCCAATCCCATATACAACAGAAGTCTTGCCCATTCTGCATGTATCAGTTTAATATGACTGAGATATTTCCATAGGCACTAGGAGTGAAATTTGGAGGGAGGAAGAATATTTATGTGATGAAAACACGTATTAAAGACTCTGTTCAGCTCCTGATTCTACCTCTCATAGGCTTTTTGGTGATCTTGGATAGTGCTTTACTCCTTTATGACTCAACTTCCTACCTGTAAAATAGTGAGGATAATCTGTTTGGAATGACCAGTTCTCATGAGGTTGTGGGAAAAGAGCTACTAGACAGGAAAGTAAATAGAAAGATAAAAAGATCTTTTGCTGTCATCTGTTGGAGTAAGGTTTTTTTTCCACCTAGCCCTCTTCAGAGTACTTGAAAGTGAAAAAAGAATTGTGTTTTTCAGTGGGCTAGATAGTCTCAGCGAGAGCATTTCTCCATTTTTTAAAAGTATCTCTCATTTCAATTGTCATTCAGGGAATCTGTTTTGTTTGGTGTTTTTTTTTCCCCCACTTGTGTATCTGTTCTACTAGCTTTGTTATCCTGAGTTCAAAAACATTTCCACTCTTCCTATTCAGATGGTTTTGTGTTCAAAACTCCAGACATCAACAGTATATGACTTGAAACACGACATTTAATATTTTCTCAAGTGTATATTTCTCTATGGGGCTTTTAAAATTGCTTCTAGTGAGGGCAATCTCTTAAGAGAAAAAAAAAAAATCATGGCTGTCTTGCTTTGCATTAACATGTAAAATTACCTTTCTACGTTTTGCAATTTTGTGCTTTCTTCTATGACAGTACAGATTAATGGATGCATTTTTTGTTTCTCAGAAAGATCTAATCATAGCATGGGAAGAGAAGAGAAGCCAGTGAGAAGCCTCTGATCAGCCAACTCTCCCTAGATCAAATGTTCTCTGTTTGGGAACATCTGCCTTAAAAGATACCACCTGTTCATAAAAAAATACCAATAATAAAGTGCTCATATGTCAAATATTGCAAGGAATGTTTAAAAGCTTATAATAATCATTCCTTGTAAAGTAACTAGGTTATAAATTTAAGCTGAAAGTAGTATTGAAAAGCCAAAGCGAGTACATCTGCCTCTGTGGTTGGTATGACAGGATGGTGCATGTAGAGCCATGAGCACATTATAACATTTGATATTTTTAATCAAATCCCATTTTAAGATGTGATGTGTGTTACTCCACTAAAGGTCATTTTAGTTACAGTAGCATTAAGGGTTTTCAATAAAACATTTTAAATGCCAGTTATATAACTGCTTTTAAAACATTTAACAGCCACATTGGCTACATGACCTGAGACAAAGGATATTTTCTCAGCACTTTGATATATTGTGGCTAGATTATCCTTATGGGAATGTTCAGTTTCATAACGGCCTCAGGTCATCCCATAATATGTGGTATAGGATTTTTTTCACCAAAACAATAATTGCTAATGAAGCCAATGGTGAAGGAAGTTCAGTGACACGGCAGAGGATGGAGCCTGCAGTCAATACTAGCAGCAGACACCGGCCAGCACAAGAAGTTCATCAGCACTATTCAAGGACAAGGAGATGTAGCAGTAAGGGATGAGCACACAGATCTGGGTCTCAGCACTGCATGTACATTACAGAAAAATAACTCCAGGTAACAGGAGTTTTTTCCTCCCCTGCATTTCCAAGAGTTTTGCACCATTAAAATATGCTAGAATATAAGATATACAGAATATAACATAGGATTATGTAGGATATAGTTTCAGGACTTCATATCCAGGTGTACCTGGGCACATATAGAGATACACCACTCCATACCTCTCCTTTAATTTTGAGACAAGAGGATGCTGTGAGATGAACAAGCTCCACATGATGTACAGGAGACTCATGCCAGATCTTATTATTGAGGGTAGACAGCTATTTCCCGTTAGGTTCTCTGCAGAAAAATATCACTGGAGCAGCATTTTCAGCTGTGGCATCTCCCCTGCCAACTCTCAGATGCTGGATCTCGCTCCCAGACCCAGCAACCTTTTTGACTCACAATCCATGTGGCAGATGATGAGCCAGTCAACAGGACACATTCCTCTGTTTCTTTAATATTCTTTTTTTCTTACTTATCTCTTTGGGGTTTGGGTTCTTGTGGTTAAAGCCACCTAATCCTATGCAATCCTGGACTGTGGAGCTTGGATGTGGTTGGCTGGCGGTTCTAGCCATGCTTGTAGATTTCTGTCCCCCCAAAGCAAAGCAAGTGGATTTTTTTTTTTAATAAAAAGAAAATATTTGTTGCAAAAATGAAATAAAAATAACATATTGTTATTTTCTCCTGCTCTGAGCAGGAGTTATTTGATGACCTTCTGAGGGCCTGTCCAGCATGAATTATTCTAAGAAAATGTGTATATTTGTTGGAAAGCAATATAAGCAAAACCAACAGTGGCAATCCTTTTTCACTCCTCTTAGGCATCATGTCTTTCTCAGTGACTTCAGGTCATAATGAAATTAAGAAGTTGCTGTGTTTCAGAATAATATCTTCCACAGCCAATTTTATCACGAACCAATGAAATAAATGTTTCCAAAGTGAACAGCTGGCATCTCTTTTCATAAAAGATTCCCTTTTAGAACACTATTTCCAAACAATATTACAGTGGCTCCATTCACATGGCTATAGTTAAGACTGTGTCAATACTTCTCTTATAAACCTTGTTTTTCAAGGGTTTATAACTTTACAGCTGAGCCGTAATTAGCTGAGATTTGAATTAAGGCACAAGAGTTCAGTCTGTCTGTGAGGGCATTTTTGCTAATATTAATAAAATTAGTTTCAAATCATACAAGAGTAAAACACAGTAATTTATATGCATAGAAAGGATTCTTGAACATTGAACAGCTTTGATTTTAAAAAAGGAATTTTGACAAGTGATTAGAATATACTATGATCTCCATATTTTCTGTCTTTTTAAAAGAAAAAGAGCAAAGAAATCACTTTAGAAACTCAGTTTGACAAACATGGAAATTCAAAATCAAAGTGGATGGTCTCTCCTTAATTTATGTTATTATGAAGAATGGTTACAATGGTCTCATTAAAAGGCACAGAATCAAGCTCATGTTCTGTGGCTTTACTCAGTTCTCGCTGGCATGTAAGCAGAGTTTTTAATACTTGATATCATTTTGTTGGAGTATTTTACGACAACACCAGTTTGCATCCTGCCTGTTGTTTTATGGTCGCTCCAGTCTCAGCTAACAGCCCATCTTCCTGCACCCCCTGTTTCCAAAGCCATTCTTCACTACAGTGCAAAACTAACATCTCCTGGTTCCCATTCCAGTCATCCTCAGCTGGGCTCCACTGCCAGCCCAACTCACCCTTTTAGCACAGCCCACCCTGGTTTCTGTCACTGGGGCTCTCCTGGCTGCATCAGGATTGCACGGCAAGGAGAGCCAGGTTTGGCTCACTCACTGTGTACCTTAATGGCAGCGTCTGCCGGCCGTCTGCAGAGAGCGAACAGTGAGAAATCCTTCCAGTGACAGGATGTGTGCAGCCAAGGACCTCATTCACAGACATTCAGAGTGGACCTCTGCATTAATACAACCACAGACACCCCTTCCCCTTTTTTCCCTGTGTAACCACTGTCAGTGTTTTTCTCCTTCCTCCCTTTCCAGTCAGTTCTCCATACACCCCGAGTTTGGTAACATAATCTTGGTTAAGATAGGAGACTTCTTTCTAAACAGAAGGATAATCGGGGTGATTTGGAAATACACCTATTTTAGCCTAATATGTTATCTCCAGTGATGCTGAACAGGGCAAAATGGATAGACTTGCACCTCAGCGTTACAACACTGTGGAAACAAACACAAACCTTTAACCTTAGAGTGCAAACAGCAGCCACAGAGCTCTCCTTGTTACCACTGCTGACTGATCTGTTTGGGAATTGCAGGCTAGGATGACTGTATCCCTCTCAGGCCAGAGTTAACTGTATTACACAGTCAGAAGCTTTCCTGAACTCTGTGGCCGTCACCCTCCACAAAAGTATGAAGTTAAAATTGTTTCTTTGAATTCAAATGGAATCAATACTTCCCAGGAGACAGATGGGCTTTTCTTTTCTACACTGGAATAAGAATCAGTGTCTGGAGTTCTGGTTTAAAGTTTTCATTCAACTACAGGACAACACCAGGAAAAATCAGCAGATATCAGGCACCTACTTTTTTTCCTTCACCAGCCCTGAATCTTAGAATTTGGTATTTTATATAAAGGGAGCTTGCTGTTGCTCTTGCATGCAGCTTTTTAAACTACACAGTCTGGCTCAGGCAAGAAGGCCATGTTTATTCTTTTTTGGAGCTTTTTGATTTTTACTTGTAGCTGAGTCCTCTAGGTCAATTGTATCTGCAGGGGTGGGAGAGCAATTTAATTGCTTTTACTTCCTACCTTCATCTCAGGGTGACCAGTCCATTAATAATGCACAGGAAGCAACTAGGAAATGCACGGTAGATTAGGGATTAATTGATATTTGGAAAGATTTCAATCCACATTTGAAGGAAAAGGTTATGCACTGTAGTCCAGCTCTAGTTACTATGTGCATTTGATTATTCCTTCATACAGCCCTGCTTCTTCTGGTTTTAGACCTGTTTCCCCCTTTACTTGGCCAACAAGGCATTCACAAAAATTTCCTCATTTGTTTCTTGCTAGAGGTATTTTCTATGTTTCTGATACACACCACTCAATGTCAAATAAATACATATATTCCTCTGAATTTTCCAGTAACTATGGGGTTTTTTCTGCACTGATACCACCCACAGTTCTGTTATGAACAATTTGACTTTCCAAAACGTTATTGATTTTTCTGCTTGGAAGGTACAAGATTAATAGCTTTAGAGGCAAAAGTCCTTCAATCCTTTCACTGAATAGTGCAAGCTTGTTTCAATGCCTGCGGATGTGCTTCAGCACATCACTTTTAGTTAGAAACATGAGCGAGGCACTCCTCAAGTCAACAAGGCACTAAAATACAGGAAACAGATGGGTAATTCCAGTGATGTCAGGGCAGGAAAGTATGATTTAGTTGGTTTGAAAAGGACGAGCCTGACACTTCGACTTGTTTTGCCACAGAAATGATAATGACTTCAGTCACTTCTTTAGCCATTTTAGAGGCTTCAGAACAGTTACTATTGACACCCATAAAACCAGTAACTACTGGTAGCAGAACTTGACTCGAGCAGTCAGGAGCAAGGGATGAGTGTAAAGAACAGAAGACCCAATAGAAAAGATATATTAGATTATTTTAATACCTTGAGAAATTCACCCTCTTTTCCCAATGCTAGTTACATTAAAAAGAGACTAAAATAAGGAATGTAACATAAATGTCCAGTTACAAGCACTTTGATAATGTTGGGTGAATTGAGCAAAGACCTTTTGAGGACCCCTGGTGTTGGTGGAGCTTTTATGATGGTATTTGAATTTGAGAGTAATGGATTCTTCTAAGAAGCTAAAGCCAGACAACTTGGAAGAGTTTCAAGGCTGCTAAATGCACACTGCAGAGAATGTAAAATTTGAGTGGCCACCTTAATTTAGGATTAAAATGTCAAAGGAGAGGTAGACCTGTGTTTCATATGTGGTACCATGAAGTATTTAGAATGCTAATCATGGAAACACTTAAGTACTTTTGTACTAAACTGCCCCTTTGGGAGCAGAGCTAGACTAGTTACAAAAGTCTGTCAAGATACAATAAGTGAGTAAAGAAACAGTGATGATGGCTGTCCTTTGCAGTAATTGGTTGGGATTGGAGAAGTTCATCTCCTGAGCCAGTAAAGGTCACATCATAAGTGACTTTCATAGTCTACCAGTGAGTGTTTTGCACTCCCAATGCAGTTCTGCTTTAATTCCCCCTTTGACAGACCAAGAGAAAGGGAAAGTCATTGAAATATAAGAAGTATCTCAAGAAGATGCCCTGGAGGAATCTTTGCTCACCTCACCACATCACATGGTCATAACAGCTCTGAAAATGCCGCTTTTCTTCCATTGCAGGATATCTCAATCTAGGCCTGATTGTTACTCAAATACCCTCTATCTTATCTAATAAGTATGAACAATAAGCAGTATATCCTATATTACAGTATTAAATTAAAAAATATGCTATTTACAACTATTGTTAAGAGCAGTTTTCAAATCCCTTTAGTATTTTTAATCTATAGAGGTATTTGGGGGATTTTGCTAATTCTGGTTTTATTAACATATTTGGTGAAGGTTATCTGAGTTTCATCTCCTTATCTAGGAGACTTTGCAAGCACTATTTGCAAGAACTGATTTATCTGCTTTGATTCATTAAATAAATGAAGAAAGAATTGTAAACTGTAGTGGTGTCACAATGGGTTAGTTATGCTTTATTTTAATTAAAATCAGGATCTAAAAACTATTTTATTCAGCAGCTATCTACCTGGCTGTGCTTGGCCTAGTTTCTTCAAGTACCTAGAGATTCTTCTGAATTCTTCGTTTGCTCAATCTGCCAAATCCACAGAGCTGCATTCTGTGTACAGCTCAGGCTGCAGGCACATTTTCAGCCAAAAGAATCTGAATACTCTGGTCACAAGCTTTTGCCTAAAGCCTGTGTTGCTTTTATACAAATCTGCTCCACTTTTCACAACTTCCAGGCTCTGTACCTTGCTGTGGTTGCAAGCTTCCCCTTAACACTTCAGGAAAGAAGACTCCACAACCTTCCATTTCTATTTTACTTTCCACCCAATCTCTGCAGGAGCCCAGAGATTGTGTTGTGCAAATCTCTGGCTCCAGCGAGTTTGCTGACCAAGAATCACAAAAAAATAATGAAACTTGTGAAATCATCACAGCACAAAGGAATACAAGTTCTTTCAAACAGAGGAATCAAAACCTAAGAGAGTTTCCTTACCTTTGGTGAAACTCCCAGCTATGTGTTTTATGGCTGTGCATGTGTTCTTAGTCATGCCCAACATATCCAGAGTTCTGCTGGAGAAAGTGATTATAATTACCAATCAAGTAAATATGAGTTTCCATCACAGTTTATTTTTCATTTTAGTTGGCAATGATCTCATCCCTCTCAAAACCAGTTACATATTGCCTTGGAGACCACAGGTTACCTGGATGTTGCTAGGATGCACCATTTGCCTGATTCTCTCTCCTTTTCCTCAGCCACATTGCCCACTCTCTGTGCTGTTAATCCATTTGGACATTGCCATTCTGTACCGCTGTGCTGGGAAGTTCCTAAGTGGCCATGTTGCTTACCTTCCTTACTGCACTGTGCATATCTTGAAACACTGAGCAGATAATATTTGCATGTGCATTTATTTTCCCTAGATGGGCTGTGTCGGCCTTTTGTGGGAAATGTTGCAAACAGACCACAAATGAAGTTGATGTGAAACTGAGAGAAGCAGGTGGATAGGGTTATATATGGATAAACTGAGAGGGGATGTGGAAGACAGAACAATCTACTATCTAAACTTCTATACAATCAGTGTGGTTTATCTGATTGACCTACATTACCATTGGCAGCAAAAAGCTCCAGGTGGGAAGCCCTTTTTGGTACTGACAGCAAAGGGAAACGGAGTGAAAAAACCTGAATGAACTGAGTTGAAAAAATAAGCAGCCCAACTACCTTTCCCCTCCTAATCATCATGTTTTAATACAACAGAATAAAGTGGCATATAAAAGGGTAATGTGCATTTTCTTCAAGGACTGGTTGAAACCCATAATATAGTATCTTTATAATTTACTGGTAATATGTACACAATATAAAGGATCAGGAGCAGAGTACTATCACTATATTTAGAGATAATGCTGCTTTTCTTTCATAGGCTTGATATAAACTTTGATTACATAGCATTTCTTTAATTTGCTGCTATTCAAGAAAACCCTTAGAGCACTGCAGCAAGCAATGCCTCTCTTTTACATTTGCATTTTTTAATTTGCATTTTTTAATTTCCCAGACTGCAGCTCCACACCTACACAGGCTTCCCCTGTGGGAGGGAAGAGAATATATTTCAGTATGAATGATACTGTTTTTCTTCTCAAATAGCTGTAATTATTAATTCCAAAAAAAATCACTTTGCTACTGTTTCACTTAAGTGTGTAGGGTTTTTTTCCTAACTAACATCAGATGCCAATCTATTGCTCCACTGGTACCCATTTTAAATAGGGCAGCCAAGCAAAAAGTTCAGACTGCTCAAATGACTGGCTGCCACTCTCAGCAGCCTGCTCGTGCATTCCTTGCATACCCCAAAGTGACACTGAGTGCAGGAAGAGTTTGGTGCTTTTAAAGGAAGAGCCATTATGTCCATTATACGTTAAGCCCCCCGTGGCACACTAATGGCAAGAATCTAGACCAGGTTACTCAGCACAGCAGACTATTTACTAACCAGCAGGGACCAGTTTAGTCAATACCTTTAAACACGTACTAAACCCTATGTTGCAGGAGCTGGGGTATGTGCCCGTAGCCTGGGTGATCCACATTTTAAACCCCACTGGGCCTCTCTTGGATGGGGACCTCAGCCTGGATCTCCTCCATCTCTTAAGTGTCAGGCTGTTCTGAAACATTCAGAAAGGTTATGACAGGAACATCCTACAAAACAATGGTTATATCACTCACATGGCAGGTGACAAAGCTAGGACATCTCATCAAGTAATTCAGCCACTGGTATTTCACTGCATAAAACACAAACTGTAGCAGTGACACTGGAAGAGGCTGAGAGGGCCCACAGCACTCAAAAAGCCTGGTGGGCAAAGCCCCTTCTGAAACCCAAATTTAATTCTATATGCCAGATTTAGCAAAGGGACATTCAGTTTTCCATTTCCTAGAAGATGTCCAATTAGCAGAAAAAAAAAGAAGAAATGGTCTCTCCCTCACTGTGTTTGGTAGGAAAGGGTCAACTTCCTTTGAGGACCAACCTTCAAGAGGAATTTCAGAATCCCAGGTGACACCAATGCACTCAGAGGCCAGAGGGCTGTCCTTCCCTGGGGTATCTGCTCCTGCCTCACCCACCAGTTCCCCTTCCAACGTGGTGGCTTCTGGGACTGTCATTTCTAACTTCCCCGCCCGGCCCAGCTTTGCAGGCAGAATCAGTGCCTAAGTTGGATATCTGTGTCTTACACAGAGTCTTGCCCCTGAAAAGCCTGTGATGCTAAATTTGAGGCATAACATAAAGAGAGAAGGCAATGAGCAAAATTAGACCTGAAAAAGAGATGGCAGCAGCAGGGCAATGGCTTTGCTCAGGAATTTAGCCAAGTACTAATGCCTGTCTTTTGGAGAGTATCTGTCTCCAGAACAACTCCACCCACAGGCCGAGGCAACAAAATGAATTATTTATTTTACTTTCTCTATCCAGGACCTTGCAAAAGAAAATTTACAAACACAGTGTGTCTTCCCAAGACTGAACGTTTGCTCACATAATAAGGTGGGAAAAAAAAGAACTTGGAAGACTTTATATAACAGTACCATCTCACGACACCTGCCATAACAATATTTTATTTGTCAGTCTTTTCTTATCCCATGTCTCTTGAAGTTGGCTAGGTTACTGCATCAAAGGGCAGGAGTAATAGTATCATTTCAGATAAAAGAAGCAGAGAGAAGTGTGCTGTACACAATCTGCCCATCACGTCACCTCACAGTTCCATTAACCAAACAGGCACCACATCTATGAAGAGTTTACAGACATGGCAATCCATGTCAACTGCAGCTTCTTCTCAGGTATGAGAAAAAATGCTCCACTCTTACGTGGTACCTATAATTCAAAATGCTGTACACAGATTAATTAATGAAACGTTCTTTATGCACATCAATACAGTGAGTCAGAGAAAGATTAAATAAATGACAGAGCACAAAATTTAATAGACACAGGAAGTACCAGAGCCATAAACAACACTGAACGCCTGGATTTCAGAAAAAAAACCAAACAACCCTACGCTAATGCAACTATTTAATTTCTCTTTCTTAAACTATACGTTTCAGACAGCAAATTCTGCTGTGCACAGCACTGAGCACATAATCAGCTCTTTGGAAGTACTGAACTGAATAAATAATATTATCTATAATCCCAGTACCATGTCCTAAACCACTAAATCTATTGCAATTTGAAACCTTCATATTTAACTGACTTTGGTAAAGATAATTCTGAAAGCTGCACTATCTTGGTACAATTAATTAATATGTAATAATAATGATAATCATGACCAATAATACTACTTTAATAAGGATTTAATCCTACAGATCATTTAATGAAAGTACTTTGATAATAATGATTATTTATTCTTACAGTGCATTCTTCATGCTAGCAACTTCACGTACCACGATGATTAATAAAGCTAAAGAAATAAAGAGATACAAAAAATAACAAGCTTATGAGACTGCTAATATGCTGATCTTATTTAATAAACCTTACCAAATATAAAACTGTAAGGGAGATTCTCTTGGGAGAGGGGGAAAACAACCCCAAACATAAAACCCCTTGAGGCTATGTCAGCAGGATTGAATTGACCTGTGTATCACTGTCATTTCCATTGTCATTCTAGCAAACAAAATAAAATAATAAATAGCATATAGTGCACTGTGGGCTAGGTTGTCAGCTGGTGTAAAGAGGTGCACTGGCATTAATCTAAGGGAGCTGTGCATCTGGCCCAGCATTTTCAATGGGCTGCATAAGCATAAAAAACACCTAATATGTCTTGTCCATGATGACTTCAACACCCAGCAGAGGAAGGATACATACTGTCAATGCTCACATCCTCTGGTGACACTGGATATACTTAGCTGGATTGGGCATACTGAGATCTGTTAGGGGCTTTCTTGGCTGCAACAGAAGTGCCTCTTGCCTTCCTTCTCTCGTATTCCCACTCCTGCAGCTAAACCAAAGGCTGTGGTAAGACCTAAGTTAGATTTTCATAGTTATTCATAGCAGGCCAATAGAAAAATTCACCTGGTCCAAAAAAGTCCTCCATAAGGGATCCTTTTAGCCTACAAAGCATTGCATAGGCAGCATTTTGCCAAAATAGCTTAGAAAGGAAATCACCTGAGCTGGCACAATTTATAGCAGCAAAAGAAATCTTCTGCAGGATGGTTTATGTAATTAGAGAAGGCTGGTTAGCAATACAGACAGTTTTTATACACAGAACTTGATCCTTATCAAGAAGCTCAAACTGGTTTGACATCCCTGGCAAAGTCTTGGTAGTAGAGATCAATTTTAAGAGATCTATTCATCAGCAAAGATCTCTCCTGGAAGGTGAAATTACTTGGGTTGAATAACTTTCTACTTAAAAGAGTCCCCTGAATTTGTTCCTATCTGGAACAGATTGCTCCAGTAGTAATGTGAAACCAGAAATGCTTTACGGGATGCACAAGAGAGAAGTCCCCAGGAGGAGGTTTACTGAGACATGAGATATAAATGGAAATCATCCACAGTGATTTGCTCATGGGCTCCACAGCAATGTCCATGTCCTGGAGCCAGGGGAGAAGGGAGTATCTAACCTCAGGTTAGGTGAGGTAGGGAGATGGGAGCAAGTCTTTGGAAGAAAAGCTGAAGGAACCATTGCAGGGAAATTCTGCAGTTCTTCCTCTTCATAATCATATTTTCTCAGGCACTTTAGGAAATGATTGCACAGAGAAAGATACAAAAGAACAAAAAGAGATGCCAGGTAAACAGAAGCCCTTTAATAAAGAGAAGTCCAGCCCATGGTCAGAGAAACTACATGATGGTAAGAAATAGCTGGCGTGTTTTGAATACGCACTATATAAACACTGTCTGAGGTTCATGGAAGTACTGAATGGAACCAACTATCTCTTTGTTAAGGGGATGAACAATATTTCATTCCAAATAACTATCAAGAGTAGCCTCCAGCCACAGAAAGCAAATGTGAATAGGAAGAGATCTTAGCAGATCCAATACAGGCTTTCTACACTACCGGTCGATCCTTCTCCAAACCAATTTGTGAACAAAGAGAACAAAGGGCTGGATGTTTCTCTGGGGACAGTCATATTTTCTAACTGAAGAGTAAATTATGTTGAATGAGAATACAAAGTCATAAAACATAATCAGGCTATTAGCTAGGTAAGAATTGTGGGGAGGATACAGTGCTCCACACTGCATTCCTAGTGTTGCATATGATAAGTAGAGACAATAGAAATCAGTGGGAAAAATTGGCATGCAGTGATTTCCTTCCCTGGGCCTCCTGCAATTTGCAGAACTCTGCAGAATTTCTTGGGCTGCTTGGTCAGCTTTCTCTTTTGCTGAAATATACTTGGATTTCAATGCTAACTACCACTGCTACAAAAGGAGGGTAGTTATAAAAGGTTGATTTGCAAAAATATTTATAAATTCTGCAGCTTTCTATTTTTAGATGTTCAATTTAAGGCTTCTGGTGGCTGCAGACATCTGTCTTGTCAGAGATTTCTCTGTGGTGCTAACAGAAGTGAAGACTTAGATTCATCACGAAATGGGAACTGGGACTTTGATTCTACAGAAAATAGAACCCAGAGGAGAATCATAAACACACACACACACACACACATTTTCTTTGCATATAAATGTTTCTATTATTCCCAGGATTGTTCAGCAATGGAAATAAATAGGAATTTTGTTAGGGATTTCCAGTGGGATCAAGATGGAGCCTGGCTGTAGTCAGTAATAGCTTTCAGGACACCAGCAGGCCTAGAACTACAGAATCTTTTTGTATGGAAAAGACCTCTAAGATCACCAAGTATAACTGTTAACCCAACACTGCCAAGTCTACCACAAAACCATGCCCCTAAGTGCCACATCTACAGATCTTCTAAATACCTTCCGGGACGCCACTGAAGGTATCAACAACTCAATCACTTTTCTGGGCAGCCTGTTCCAGTGCTTGACAACCCTTTCAGTGAAGGAATTTTTCCCAATCTCAAATCTAAATCTCCTCTGGCACAACTTGAGGCCAATTCCCCTTGTCCTATTGCTTATTATGTGTGAGAAGAGACCAACCACCACCNATTTTTCCCAATCTCAAATCTAAATCTCCTCTGGCACAACTTGAGGCCAATTCCCCTTGTCCTATTGCTTATTATGTGTGAGAAGAGACCAACCCCCACCTGGCTACACCCTCTTTCAGGCAGTTGTACAGAGGGATAAGGTTCCCCCTGAGCCTCCTTTTCTCCAGGCTAAACACCCCCTGCTCTCTCAGCTGCTCCTCATCAGCCTGGTGCTCCAGACTCTTCCCTAGCTCCGTTCTCTTCTCTGGACACACTCCAGCCCCTCAGTGTCTTTCTTGTGAGTGACCCAAAACTGAACACAAAATTTGAGGTGTGGCCTGACCAGCACAGGGGGGTGGTCACTGCCTTGGTCCTTCCTCCCACCCGACTTGATGCCATCCACATCTGAGGATGCCCTCAGTCCCCTTGTTCAGATCACTAACCAATATGTGGTAGGAGACCTGGCCCCAGTACTGAGCCCTGGTGCACACCACAGGTGACAGCCCCAGCTGGATGTAACTCCATTCCCCAGCCCTCTCTGGGCCCAGGCATCCATCCAGTTTTTTACCCAGTGAACAGTGCACCCATCCAAGCCATGAGCAGCCAGTTTCTCCAGGGAAATGCTCTGTGAGACAGTGTCAAAGCTTTGGCCCTTTTAATTTTCTCCCTGTGTAACCTCATGACATCCTTGTAGTCTTCCTGAGTTGTGTGCCCCTTCTTCCAAAGGTCATAAACTCTCCTTTTGTTCCTGAGTTACAGGCGAATCTCTGTTCAGCTGGGACAGTCTTCCTCACCGATTCGCCTTCTGGTACATGGGGACAGCCTGCTCCTGTGCTTTTAAGATTTCCTTCTTAAAGTATGTCCAGCTTTCCTGGACTCCTTTTCCCTTCAGGACTGCCTTCCAAGGGACTCTGTCAACCAGTCTCCTAAACAGGACAAAGTCTGCCCTCCGGAAATCCAAGCGTGTCTGTTTGCTGGATTCGGTTGTTGCTGTTCAGCCTGATGTGAACTCCTGAGGTTTGTGTTCCCTTTCACTTAGTCTGTGTTTCAGCAACACACAGCTTAATATCTATGCTTAACCATGTACTCTTGGTTAATGGTTCCCTATGTAGCCTGTCAATGCTCTCCTCAGTTATTTTGCATTTCTATATAATTCAGAGTATCATCTGAAGTAAAATTAAAGTTATCAGAAGCCCATTTGCTCAGTGTTTGTGCTAGGAGAACAAAGTCAAAGATGTGAAAGGGTAACTTTTCCCTTGAAGGATTCTCCCAAATAACATTTTCACCAAGGCTGGAGAGTGAATCATGCACATGGGGGAGATCATGCAAGACTTCTCCTGGAGTCTCATCAACATCATGCTTGAGCAACAGAAATGCAAAGAGAGAGGAAAAACTTGCATGCATGTCAGTGGGATGATCAGCATGGAGCATGTGATGGGTGTGTGGTGTGTCAGTCATGAAAATTCTACTAGCTAGTAGAAAGCTTTAGAACAGCAGAGTCTAAAAATGTGATTATTCAGGCTATAAAGAATAGGAGGTGCTGGAATGTTCTGGAGCACATGGAAAGAATATTAAAGCACAACAACTAGGAAAACTTTTTGGAAAAATCACCCTGCTTAAGGGACTAAACTCAGGCATGCTTCACGAGGCAAGCAGTGTGCTTCTCCCATCAGCAAGGTACAGGGGACAGAAGACAAAATTAAGCTCAAGAATGAGTTGGTAAAAACTAGGAGAACACCTTCTTGTCTTGGATCCAATCATGTGGTTAATGACATGGTTGGTTTTGATCAATTTGATTTGCATGCTGCAGCTTCTGTTACAAAACCCATCACAGGATATAAAATACTTTGCTTGTTCTTAAGATTTCCATTTTTCCTTTCCTGTAAGGTTCAAAAGAATCTTTTGCTTGTGCTATTTTGCTCACACCGTACTTGAAAGCACAAAAATGTGAACTGTTTGTTTATCCTCAGGGCAGGTGCTCTGTAGATTATCACAGTCAAGCTTTGTTGTTCTGCACTACAAAGTCTTCAACCTTGACCTGAGAGGTTGTTTTTTCCCATTTCCCCACCCTCTGAGAAAAGGAAAAATAAAGTGAAAATGGAGAAATCATTCTGTATTCTAAGCTAGTGCTCTGTCTTGCTTTAGTAAAGCCTTTGTTGTACATAAACATATACAAGTTTTCTAGTTACCTGTACCTGGTGTTGCTCAATACTGAAGCTGGTCTGGGGCTGGAATCACTGTCTTAGTGTGGGTAGATAATCAGAAGTGCAGATCCTTGTGGGGAATTCAGCAGTGTTAATTGTATGACTTGGCAATACTGAGGGGCAACCTTCCAGGTGACATGTAAGGAAATAACACACATACATCTTACTTCAATATGAAGGAAACCAGAATGCTCATCTCCCTGCACAATCTGTTGACAACTTTACCCTTACACTGAATGATGACACACAGGTGGAATTATCTTGTTCCATTAAGGATCTTTTAGAAAAACATATATAACAACAAAAGTCTGCAAAGGTTTTCTCCTCCCAGACAAATATTGTACAAATCCTAAATTCTGGAGTTATTTCAAAAGAGTAAATCTGTAAAAAATACAAAATGTTTTCTATTTATTGGTGTGTAGGGAAAAGTAATATGGTAAATTACTGCTCCAATCCCATCCCCCGGCATGATCTGTGATACAAGATAAAAAAGCAGACTGCAGCTCAAAACAGGAGGTGCAAAGGTGACTTTTGAAATCCCCCGATCCCAACCTAATTGCTAGACAGTCCCAAAGCATAAGTTAGAGCAGCTTCGAGCATCAGCATCTAAACATGCCTTTTGTTCCAGTCCAAAGCCCATCAGGAACCAGGCCCCAATACCACAGGAGTATTCTCTGGGAAAAGAATTAATAGGTTCCAGAGCCATTTGCTTCATCAGCCTGGAGAAAGCCCTATTTAACTCTTTGCATCACTTCAGTATTGATAGTTTTGACCATATCTTGTGAGAATGTACCACAGTGGCTGCTATTCATGATTCAACGACATTTCTAGAGTATCTTGTTAAAATATCCTCCTGATAATCCATGAGTGACCTCTTTCATTATCTGAGCCTGTGAAAGTTTCTGCTTTTTTGTTCTTCTGCAAAAATTTAAAGGCTTTAAACAGCCATTAATCTCAGGTCTATAGACTTCAAACTATATCTAATAATCTTGGAAAAATTTTCTCAGGCCCAGATGGACACTGCCTTGAAACTTCTGACCAGATTGGTTAAATGGCTAAAGCATAAATACATCCCAGATGTTACCATGGATGTTTGTCTTGACTAGTCATTAAACTTTGATATGCATAGACACTTGGCATCAAATTACATTTTCTTAAAATTCCTACCAGTGGAAATTTCATAGTTATGAAACTCCTTTTTCATATGAATGCTGAAATGTGGCAATTATCAGCACATAGGGCCACTGGGTTTACACAGGACATTCACATATGAACAAGGGAAATATTTATTTATCACGAGAGACAGAAATATTTCCCCGATTTCCTGCAGTGACAGAAAGGCAGCTGGGAGCGATGGGTTGGATTCTGATCACATGAGGTCACAGCTTGCAGGAATGAGTACATGGGTGTAAAAATGACATAGGGCTAAGAGCAGTCTGCAATGGATCTTGTTCTAAAATAAGACTTTTGTTGACCCTTGTATTTTAAAATGAGTCAAAGATAGTTGGAAACTCTATTAGTACAAAATGTAGAAGTTACATTGTTTCATGCTTGTAGGTTCCTTTGATAAAAAGAACTGTCCTAGTTGCAATAAAAAACCCTAAACCAACACTATCTCTATTTATATTTTGGCTATTCCATGTCCTTCTCCAGAAGGACCAATACTCCAGCACCACATAATCAGGTGGCCGGTATCTGGGCACCTCTGCTCAATATTCAAACCCATCAGATGTGAAAAAAGAAACTGCGTCAAGGAAATATCCATCAGCTGTGCGCTATATCTTAAAATTAGAAGCCCCAAAGTGTGTTGCTTTTGAATTCTTGCAGGATTACAGGTCTCCAAAATATCAACTCTGCCAATTGTGAAACATGCAAGTGACAGATTAAAATCTCTAGTAACAAAATTCTGCTCCTTTCCTTAATCAATCTGTAAGCAATTCCACTCACTCTTGCAGTGAAGGATTTGGGTGTTCTTCTGAGTATCTTCCAGCAAGCCCCACCAGCCTGCTTCAGACTGATTCTGATCTTGTACCAACAAAAAATAAATGTAAGTACACTGTATCAGAGGTACTTTGGTGCGCATCCAAAATTAGGCTCCAGCTGCAGACCTGAGTATTTTTATGCTAAGAAATCCTAAATTGGGCATGCAGAAGAGCTGTGCTGGAGGGGGCCAGGGAAGAGTCATATTTGGGTACAGTAACTCAGCCACACAATCCAGTTTCTACTGACTCTTCTACTTATACCTCTGATGTTTGTCTCAGTGCTGTCAGCATGCCAAGGCAGCGCTGCGGACACAAAATCAGGAGTGCAAAGGCAACTGTCATGTCTCACTAAGCCAGCTATGAATGAGCGTAGATACCTGTCTCCAAAAAAGTTGAGATCTCTTTAGATAGATCTGCCTCTTTGTGTGGTTAAGTGGAGTCCTCTGTGTTGAAGTGAATGAAAGGTCCTTCTTGGCTCTAAACAGTGGATGAGACCATATCTAGACACTGCTTGAGAGAAAAGCTCCAATTATTTCTAGTACTCTCTGCAGAAAACACCTAGAAAAGTCCTCAGTAGCTGCAGCGGCCACAGGCCCAGCCATGTGTGCACTGTCCTTACCCCAAACAAAAAACATGGCTCATGCCTGTGGTACTGGCCCAGCACCAAACTGCTCAAAGAATGGAGGAACAAATCTGGGGACAATTATTCTTCAGCATAATTTCAGTTGAAAGAAAATATTTCTCAAACTGGGGAAACAGTAACTCACAATCAGGACTTGAAGACACCACGATTAATTCTGTCCTTCTGAATTTGCAAACAACTGCTCCAGGAAGTACAAACGACTTATTTGTAATGGACTAACTCTGAAACTTAATGATGGCAGTAAAAAAGTTTAGTATTTCATTACCTGATAGCACTAGCAAAATATTTAGCCCAATATATCCACCACCCATAAGCCCCATACAATCTCCTTCCATGTGTGAAATCCATGTGTCACAGACCTCAACTCTGCTCTCCACTGACTTTGTACATGACATTTTGTATGACACAATTACGTCTTTTCAACCCAAAAAATCAGTTAGATTTGCAGTACAACGCTGCAGATGGAAAATGGAGATGATGGACAAGACATTATGAGATACACCGAATATCACAGTAGAAGAAAAACCATGGTGTGGCCCCTGTTCTGACTACATTATTCATTTTCATATTTAATTCATAAAAAACTTCATCTAATTTCCACAAGGTTTCCAGCCTCTTGCAAAAAAAATTACAGCCCCGGAATGCTGACATACTCCTGCAAAATTCTGGTTGAGCTGGGTACTTAAAAGTAAAAATATTAAAGACAAAGCCCAAAGCCCTGCTCACACAAGAGCTTAAATGTTTAAGGTATTGTAAACAATTTTGGACAACAGTTTTGAAAAAGAAAGTGCCTGTCTTTTCTACCAACATCTTTTGAAAAGAGCCAGATTTTGACCAATATGTAAGACTAATGTAAATCAGAAGCAATCTCCTTGAAGTTAATAGAGATCAGATTCCAGGCTTATAAGCTTTTGCACACCGAATTTAACTATCTGTCATGCCTGCGAGGTTACAGCACAGACCTAAAAGAAGGTATGGTGTAAGATCAATGTTAAGGAAAGAGTTTCATTTAAAAGACCATCTTCTCCCATCAGACATGATAGGAGATTTATTATTCCAATATTATTGTTGAAACTAGAAGAGAGAGAAAAAATAAACAGGAACATATATTTTCATTTTATGACCGTGAACAACATTTCATACTGTAAACATATCTTGGTCTATAACATTTACCCACTAAAAAAAACAATTTCAATACAGTCCTTATTGCTAGCCCGGCAGAGCCTCTCCAGAACATTGTGTTAATGATTAATATGAAGTCAGTGGAATTCTGCAGTTGCTGAGAGTCTTGTGCCCAAGAATGAACTGCATTGCTAAATCAGCAAAGACAGTTGTCAAGGTAACCTCTATGTAATCTATTTAACTGGCTCCCAAAACACCAATCAAGGTCAGATAACGCACTCAAGCACCATATGAACACACTCATACAGCATAAAGCTTTGTATCAAGACAGCAGGGAGGAAAAAACCTCATTAGGAAGCAGGGGGAAAAAAATAAATTCAGTTTTGAGAAGTGTTAATTGGGATTGCAGTTAGCTTTGTGGGGAAAGCAAGCCGCTCATCTGAATATGTTTTATCTATAGTAGAAGTAATTTCACTCCAGTTCAGTTTGAATGGAAATATCCTTCTACTAGTGTGAAAAAAAAAAAAGACAAAAACAACCCACCCAAAAAGTAAAAACAGCCACAGATAAATTATTAATTTCATTTATTGTTTTATTAATGCATGTCTGGCATCTACACTCTGATACAGAGTTCTCATTTTGTTTTCTCTGCAATAGATTATTGTGTTACTTAACAACAAATAAAATGCTAGCAGCATCTCAGGGCTGGGGATACAGCTCCCCACACAACACAATTCCACAGGTCCTGCTCCCCCGAGGCCTCTCTCCTCCTGCGGAAACTTTCCAGTCAATTCTGCAAAGGAGAAGGATCTATTTGGAGTTACAATCCGATGGGTACCCTGAATTTTAAGTTGTATTTACTTTCTGTGAATTCAGATCTCTATAGCCATATCAAGGACTGGCAAGAGTCACTGGGGTCTGAACCGATTTTTATTCCAACAATTGCTGTGCATACAAATCAACATCCTTTGCTTGATATTTACTGCTTTGCTCAACATTTACTGCTTTGCTTATCCTGGAAGCAAAGGACAGTAAGCATTATGAGAATTAAACAGGTTGTCTGTTTTCCTTGGAACCTCCATACCCTTGTCTTCTGCTGGGAAGCTACAGTACACCACAACTTCTTACAGCCTCTGCTCCTCAATGAATCTCAACAAATATCCCTATGCTGCTTACAGTAAAAGCACATGCCAGGGGAGCTATTTTCTTCCTTCAGTTATACAATGTCAGTATCACGGAGCTGTGCTAATTCAGGACACTGCTCCTGTTCCACAAAAATACCAAAAGGTCTTGCTGTGGAAATGAAGAGCTAAAATTATCAGCTCCAAAACTGCAGAAAGCAACCACAGTAAAGACTGTCTCTGTGTTTAGACAATATCTCTGGCCAATGCCATTCATACAAAATAAAAATTCTTCTTCAAGGGCAAAAGGACTGCATACATCATACTTTAATGAAAGAAGAGATGTAATCCTGAGACTCAAGAGTCACCAGCAACTCTGCTTAAGTTCTAGACATTTAGCATTTCTCAGGGTTTCCTCCTTTGTAACAGTGTGTGAGATCCGTATGCCTGTCTGGGATCAGCACGGGATCCAAGGACTACAAAATCATGTACTGGATTAGGAAACAAGGAAGACAACTGCACAATCTAGTCATCCCCGGTGTGGGAGGGTGCAATGGTGCTACAAGCTGCTGCTTATCATGTTGCTGCTGAAGGCAGCCATGTAGGCAGAACCCACAGCCTTCACAGAACTACCCCAGGACTGCTCCGGATTCACCAGGCTGGGAATAACAAAGCTGCTAAGCTGCCTCCAACTTACTTGAGAAAGTCAAGCTTCATGAGAAGACAAACTGTGTTGCCTGTCACAGCATCTCACCTTACAGATGTAGGGCAGATGTGCACCCACATGGTGCACCCACACACACCACACTTCATGGTTGGGTTCCAACATATGCTCTGGAGTTTCCATCTCAGGGAGACAAGACTAAGGGCTGGGAAGAACCTAAATCTTGTCTGGATGTGGAGTCAGGATAGATGAAACATGAACAATTTCATATGAACACCTTAAGGATCCAAATATTATTCATGACATTATTTGTTAAAATAACCATCACCATAAAACCTGAACACATTACCAATACTCAGGAATTCCCCACAGACCTATTAGATACAAAAAGCTACAGGCTCCATTTTGAGATGAAGAAGCTGATGAGAATGTGGACTAAGTGACTTGCTCACTGTCAACAGGATGCACATGGCAGAGCCACAGGGGCATACCAAGAAACCTACAAACCCCAGCCCAGCTGAAGGACTGTGGTCTCTGTCTTTAAAAAAACCACTTGAGAGCACTGAGCACCCACAAAACCTGTTGATTTCAGATTTCATCTAGAGGTGAGAGCATTTGGCACTTGTCAGATGTGTTAGCACAAAAGGAAGGAGCTTGTGTATCTTTTCAAGCTCTAGAGACTGTGGCTGCTTTCAACAAGAAATTAGTAGGTTGTCTCTGGGTTTTGACATGTCAGCTGCAGAGGCACTGACAGCTAATGAAGCTCTGAGACAATTACAGTGACTCTCCCATGATGAAGCGAAATCCACCCTTGCATTGCTGGGCACCAGTGTAATGGAAGTTGGACTTTTCATAGCATATCCCCTTCTGTGCCACTACAAACACTGATCTGACAGTGCAGGTAAAGAGGAAAGAGGATGAAAATTGAATGCTCATTTCTAAGACAGACTATATCAGAGATGCTGTATACAGTCAATCAGTGTAAGAGTGTCTCTTGTCCAGGCAAATACATGATAAGCCAAGTTTCAAACTAACAGGACTGTAAATATAAATATTTATTGCCATGCCTGAAGTAACTTGGTATTTCATTTCTCAGAAAGTAGTTCTGGATTCACGACTTCAGCTCTTACATGCTTTTGAATGTGGACCTAGGTTACTTTTGAGTTAATTTTGTTATATGAACAGAACTCATTTAATTTCAATCAATACTCTGCCACTGTACCTTTTGTGTGTGTGCGTAGGCTACGTGTTTTCTTTATTAATCCCAATTAGATTGGATTGTAGGGACTGTACCAAAACCACACTTCTTTGCATCCATAAAATTGCTCTTATATTTCTAGGAAGTTTAATGCAGGCATGAACAGCAGGTAACATCACTTGCTCTGTGAGGGTGTAGCACAGCCAGTGTAGGCAATGCTGGCAGGAGATACCATGCACTTCCTACTCAGAGACAGGATAATACAGTTCTTGTGGACAGCCAAATATGAATATACATATGCAATATAAAGCAGGATGGTCCTACTATCTAGCCACAAAAGTAATTTTAAAAGCTATGAGTAAATGTATATTACTGCACCATCTCTGTTTTGCAAGTTATTACAGTAAAGTCATGGTTACAATCACTTCAGTCAGCACTCCCTTTATGGAAGTAATTTCTGGAGGTCACAACCTGAAAGCATGTTTATTTCTCAGGAAAAAAATATCATGCTTGCAGGTTTTTGAGACTTTAAAAAACCCTCAAAACTAAAAAACCCCATGACAATATCATCAAAACCTATCTTAAACAACAGTATTTGTTGTCTTTTTTAAACAAAGGTTTTTAAAGGGGTTTTTTACTTTTTTTCTATTAACTTTGAAATACTAAATTTAAAGAATTAATTTGCTTATTCCTAATCCCAACATATACAACGGAAAGCTCTGAAGTAGTTCAAAATTGCAGGTGTGGTTTTCATGCATTTCCCACCCACCCACATGTTCATACACTTCAAATGTACTGTTAGAGCTGTGTTTAAAACCCTTGAAATCTGGAGGGGAAGGGAACCCTACAGACCCAGCCCCATGCATAGCATCAGGATCAGCACTGTAGATTCTCACATCTCCAAAGGAACATGAACTAATCCACACAGTAAGACAGGATTTACAAGACAGACTGTAACAGCTCCTAAGATAGCTGTTACTGCCTCTGTGTTGTTAATGTGTTTGCAAGATTAGTATTAATTACCCAATAAGGGATATATCTGTTTTGAGAGCTTGTAATAAGACCATACTTAATATTAAGCAAATCACATGCAAATGAAAGAACAGACTGTATAAGCAAGAAAGTATTTAATTATTTGTATGTATCTTAGGGGTTTATAATAAATAAATCTGTCTTTGCAGGATCTATTATAGGTATATATTTATATATCTATGAATAGTGATTTTATAAAGGATATATTCAATACAGACATTCAAGGTCAAATAAGCAATGGAAAGGTGATATGAACTAATGATTGCCAATACGCTCACTCTTAGATAGCTTTGATTGTAGCTGTTTATCCTTTGTATAAAGAATGGTGAGTACCTGTCTGCTGACCCACCCCTCCCTTCCACCAACTTTATCATTCCTGGTTTAGGATCTTGTTCTGAACCTTCTTAAGCATCCTGCTTAATATACAATAATTGCAACATTTTTCTTAGGTAAACAAGAGAGAAAAAAACAACTGATAGAAGAAATCCAGTGTAAAGGAGTATCATTTCACTGCAGCCCACCAAGCAATCCTGACTTCTACCAGCTGGGACCCCAGCTAGAGACTCTGACCCCCCCCAGTCAGGCACCCGATAACAAACTGCCAATCCACCGAGCAGCAGGACAGAGTCTGCTTCTCCTCCTACCATTCCTCACGTTCCCAGCTCCTCTCTGGCAGCGGGAGGGGGTGTGGGAGCAGGGGATGCCTGGCCTGGCTCACCCTGGCAGAGACGGGCACGGGTCCTGGTGTGGGTGCAGAGCCGCTGCCAGCGCTGCCGCCTGTGACTAATCAGCCCCCACAAGGTTCACGCTTGTTTATTCCACTTAGATTCTTGTGCTCCGTATCAAAACACAACAACCAGTGATACTAATTCATCTTCATTTTCTCAAGTAAAAAAACCAACATGGCAACTCAGGCAAATGTTTGTATAAAAATGCGCTTTTTATCTCTTGATACCTCTGTGACTGAATTTTCCTTCAAGAATAACAGATGGCTTAACTGTACCAGGTAAAGACTTTGCATGAGTTGGTGACAAAAAAAGGGTTGTATAGCGGGTTTTTTATAACATAAATCTCCCCCAAACCCACTCCTGTAAACAGTAATAAGAACATGCAGGGCTTTTTAATTGAACATTAAGCTCAGAAGTCCCATTACATTCACAGTACAGTATCCAGTTAATACATCCTTTGGGTTTTTTTTTTCCCCTTGTCCCACCCACAGAGATGTTACAAATTGGATTTAAATTAAATTTCATTCTAAACACATATATTCAATCATAACAAAACAGTGACAAATTAGCTTATTCCATTTAAACTCATTGTATGCTGAGGCTGAGTGCCTCCTGCTCCAACCCAGGGCCTATTTCCCAAAGGTTGGGTATTTAAAGAACTGACGCACAAATGTGTGTGCAGCTATTAGCAGGGGAATTGGTTTGATTATTACATGAAATATCAGGTTGAACTGAAGTGTGTGTTTTAAAGTGTGAATATGGAAAAGGGTTGTTTTTATTACTGCATGAGTAAAAGGGCATAAAGGGATGGGTACAGAGTGCTGCAGAGGTAGGTGCAGCTGTTCTAGAAATGCCTACGTTTACTTTTCCCTCTTCTTAAATATAATCTGATATACAAAGAAACCTGACTGGTAACTTCCCTTTTAACATAGTCTGTTGTAAGTCCATTGAAACACTGTTCCCCATTAGCCACCCTTCCTGTACCGGAATAACATATAAGGAGATTTTCTTGTTGGTTGTGGGTTTTTTCCCATCACGGCTGGGCCCTTGCTAGTTTTTGCATTTAAAGGAAGGCAGAATGGGTCAGGTGTGGAGAGAAGAGAACAAATTTGATACCACTCCTGAGAGAACTTGGGTAGATTCCAAATCAATCTGTCTCAGGGGGCGGAGGGGAGGGCAGAAAAGCAACAGGCAGGAAAAAAAGATCCTGAGTGTTACTATGGCTGAACATCAACTGTGGTTAGATCAAACACTTGTGAAGCAAAGGATATTGAAACCGTTATTTGTAAAGGAAAAAAGCCATCATTTCAAAATTATGGTGGAATGTGTTTAGAAAATAAACATTCTCAACTTGCCCTAAAATTTGTTAGGAGTAAACAAACTCACTGCTTTTACCACATTTATGCAGTCTTTATACACTGTGGATATTTTGGAGATAATTCAGGACGCATTGTTAGGAATTTCTGTAGCAGGTAAGACCGTGATGTCCCTACATGGGGATGTGCTTTAGTTATCTATTGGCCTAGGGTAGTTAGTCACAACTGCTAACAAACAGGAAAAAAGAAACAATTAAAATTCTAATTGGTTTGAAACTTTAAATCCCATCCCAGCATGCACACTCATTCCTCTACATACTACCTAAATCTTAACAAACCCTCTTACCTTCTCTCTGTGGGCCAGCCATGCACAAATTTGCTTCTTCCAAAATTCAGACTCCAGGTTTAACTCTGGATTTAATCCTGCCAGATACCCAGAAGCTATGACCTTCCCTGAACATGCTAACATCCTCATAAGAAGGGCTCAGTACCTCATGGAATTGGCTATGAAGGAACATTTAACAGAATTGCTTAGGTTGGAAAAATCTCTAAGATGAGCAAGTCCAGCCATTAACCCAGCACTGCCAAACCACCACAACACCATGTCCCCAAGTGCCACATCTACACATCTTCTGAATACCTTCAGGGATGGTGACTCAAATGCTTCCCTGGGGAGCCTGTTCCAATGCTTGACAACCCTTTCAAGTGAAGGAATTTTTCCTAATATCCAACCTAAATCCCCTCTGACACAACTTCAGGCCTCTGGTCCTATTGTTACTTGGGAGAAGACACCAACCCCCAGCTCACTACACTCTCCTTTCAGGCAGTTGTAGGGAGTGATGAGGTCCTTCCTCAGTCTTCTTTTCTCCAGGATGAACATCCCCAGCTCCCTCAGCTGCTCCTCATCAGCCTTGTGCTCCAGACCCTTCCTCATCTCCGTTCCCTTCCCTGGACATGCTCCAGCCCCTCAGTGTCTTCCTTGTCATGAGGGGCCCAGAACTGGACACAGGATTCAAGGTGTGGCCTGACCAGAGCCCAGCACAGGGGGACGGTCACTGCTCTGGTCCTGCTGCCACACCATGGCTGGGACAGGCCAGGTGCCATTGGCCTTCTTTCCCACCTGGGCACAGCTGGCTCCTGTTCAGCTGCTCTTGACCAGCACCCCCAGGTCCTTTCCCTCCAGGCACCTTCCAGCCCCTCTACCCCGACCCTGGAGCACTGCAGGGGGTTGTTGTGTCTGCAGGACACAATTTGTGGTAGCTGTCAGCTGAATTTTTTCCCCACATGCCAATGGATACTGTGAAGTTCTTTTGTACCTTCACAGCTGTACCATACACTGCCCAGGTGAAACAACTCCTGGCACCAGTAGTTTTTCCTTTGCCACACGAAGGAGAGCTACAGAAGTGCACATTACACCTTCACCAATAACTGTTTACAGCTACAGGATCTCAAAACATGTTCCCCCTTCTGCACAAGGTCTACTGAGCAGTGTTTGAGGCTGTACCATCTTCACAAAAAATACTTCCACATTATTGCACCCTATAAATCAAATACAACTGCAGGAAAGCAGGTGGTCATAAACTAACAGAAAAATCAGACCTATAGTGCACATATATTAGACTAGATCCACTCATCATGTTGCCCAGAGGTTGAATGCAGACAACAGGCGAATTTATTTAGGTTATCTGTGGCTGACAGGTAAGAAGCATGCATGGGGTGCTGGGGGAGCATGCACATGTTCTGGATAACAAGGCTTGCATGTTCTGACTGGTCTGACAGGGAAATACCTTCCCTCTGTCCTCACTGCTACTTGCCTGCTGGGGGTCCCAGACAAAAAAAACAATGAATGGAAGGATACCCAGGAGGAAGAACACTTACCTTAGGAAAGAGTGAACTGGGCACCTGGGATAGATAATGATGCTTAGGTAGGCAAGCAACTGCAGTCAGAGACAAGGGGAAGGGATGTCTCAAAGAGTAAAGGAATTGATGTGGGTGAGAATTGCAAGTGGGGCAGAAGGGATTTGAGTGGAGTGGAAAAGTTGATTGTAGCATTGATAAGCTGGAATCTTCAATATTCCGTCCACTGTTTGACGCCAGGTGTGCTGAAGAAAATATCAGCCTCAGTGAGAACTCTGCCTAAGCAAGGATCTCAAGCTGAGACCTGCAGTAAGGAATCTGGTTTTTCAGTTGCTTGGGGTTTTTTGTTGGGTTTTTTTGTTTGGTTGGTTTTTTTATAATCAAGGAGCTTAAGCACCACCAGCAAGATAAGGACAGAGACAGTGGCACATCCTCTGGAACAGGAAATGGTGCCCACAGCACAGGATGGTGCTGAGCACCAGGGCACAGTCCCATGGCATCCAAGCCCAGCAAGCAGAGCAGGGAAGTGACACAGTGGGTCTTGGTGACAGCTCAGGGAGCCACAAGTGGACAGTAGGTTACACATCAACTTCAAGGTCAATTGAAATCCAGGTGGCATTCCAGGATCAGGGCTGGGGCCATGCACACCTACACTGAAGTAGGTGTAGGACTGAAGCTGCAGAGGGGTTCCTGGGCCATGGCCAGGCTGCCAGGGGGCTGAGCAGGGCTGCTGGGGATTGTTAGTGCAGGCGGAGCCCTGAGGACCATTGAGGGGTATCTGTCAGATCCACCAGCAGACACAGGAGCAGCTCAGTGCAGCAGCAACGCCGACAGCACGTTGTATCCTAACGCTGAAATAAGGGCAAAGCTTAATAGGCACAAGTGACCCTCATTCCAAACCACTGGAACTGCTCCGGTGAGTGCAGGTTACACCAGTCAGAGCCAGTGAGATCCAGCCTCTCTTGATTCTGAGGTCAGATCCAGGCACATTTTAATTAAAGGACAGAAAAGGAAGCAGAATGGTATGAGTCAAAACCTACTGCCAGCAAAAGCCTCATCTTTTAAATATTCTTTAAGACTACTTAAGTATTCCTGCCCCAAGGAAGCAAATGAGATTATCCATGTAAGTAAAAACTACTTACACAAGCTATGGTTTGCAAGACACTTTACCAATTACAGAGACAGATTCCTGCAAAAAACTCTTACAAAATACACAAGACCATTTTTCTCTACTCTCGAAAAAATCACTGACTATCCAAAATTGCAAATTGAAGGGAAGAAAGGGAAAACTGCAACAATAACCCCTCTGCCAATGGTGTTGTTTAAAAATTAGTTTCACTTTAAAAACCTTATATTTCCTCTTTACTTTCATTTATTAGAATATGATTTCAAATAAAAATGGGCACTTGAAATCAGCACCAGGAGTTGCTTGGACACACAGAAATGTGTCTGATCACTAAATTGCTTACAATGTTAACGATAAAACCCTTCCTGTTTGTCATGGCCACAAAAGCACCCTGTTTTTTGAAAGGATGAGGTCCTTTATGATGTTGATAAAGCACTCCTCTTGCAGAAACATAGGGTACCATCAATCAATAACATTTGTCTCTGGCTTCTTTCGTTGACATCCCAATATTGCAACAGCAAATCATAATCCTAGCAAAGTAAACAGGCTCTGGGGAAAAGCAGCTATAAATTGGGCCTGCTTGGATCAAATGAACTCTATCATGAAGGTCTGTTAAGCACTGAGCATTTTACTTTCTAGCAGAACATTCAAATTGAAAAGAAATAGGTGAATTGAAAGGAAAAGGCAGAGTTAGAAACCAGACAGCCAACATAATTTGGTTCTTCAGTTAATTAGCAGCAGATCACCCTGATAATCACTGTTGTGCCTTGTTTTTCTTTAGCAGTTATTGATTTCAGTTTACCTCAATATTTTCACATTTATTCCTCCTCAGTTTGGAAGATTTCCTTAGGTGCAAAGCTCAGGCTCGATCTGAGCAGACATTACTCCATTGCTTTAATGAGCACTAAGGGCCTGCCGACGTCAAAAGGCTGCTCCAGATTAAACACAGCCCGTTACGTAAAACATCTCAGCTGCATGGGTTTAAAGTGGGTTCATCAGGGTTTAGCTCAGGGTGAGCAGGCATCAGCCTAAGTGAAACCCAAAGTTCTCCCTGGCACAGAAAAAGGCAGGCAAAGAGAATCTTGCACCAAAATATGCACGTTCAACTGATGCAACTTTGTCACACAGGTAAGTCTGAGCTCTTTTTGTTCACCCTTCAGTATATAAGTACTAGCCCACTTAAACAACTCCAATTTTCATAAACAGATTTAATGGTGTTTTGTTACCATAAGAAATTATCATTACAATTTTTCCCCTTCAGTACCCTGGAGCATGCTGTGTAGTGCAGTGTCAAGGTTCAGTTTTGATCTGGGTCACACATGCATCAGGCCATGAGAAGGAACAAGCTTGGGTACATTAGTATTGAGCTGTTACTTCCACCTAGGACAAGTGCACAAGCAATCTGTCAATACACGGTGGGCAGCGAGACCTCGAGCCAGGGAGGCAGCTCACCCCAGAGCAGATTTTACTGAGGTTCACTTATGCCAACACTGTGCAAGAGGTCCAGCTGAACCCCAGGACACAATCTAGACCTTGACTGTAGGTAAAATGCAATGATGAAAAGGGGGAAAATCAATTAAAAAGGGCTAGTGCGGCCACACTGACATGCTGCATAGACACTTTGAGGGTGATGTCTCTCCACAGTTCTACAGCACAAAATTCTGCTGCCTGCATACTCTCACAGATCCACGCTTCATTTTCATGTGCATTTTGGTACACACAAGCAGTATACTCAAAATCCAACTTCAAATCACAATTATTATTAACAATTATTATTATCAATTCCAAGTAAAGTAAAAAATACTCCTGTGGACTGTGGAGATGTATTTCTGACACAGGGAGAAGGCTCTAAAGGCAGACAGCTTACCTTCTGACTCAAGTCTTTACACTATTTACAATTGCTTTCCCAACTGCACAGGTGTCAAAAAAAAAGCAAACTGTATTGTGCAGAAAAAGTAAATTTGACAGGTCTAATTTACTGAGACTGATTCATGTGACAGCAAAAACAAATCATTCTTGTCAAAGTCTATATTGAAAATGGAGTAAATTGATTGTGGAGTCAAGTGCACTAGTAATTTCAGGGAGTATTGTGATTTCATTTGTAAAACTATTGCAAAGAGGGGAAAAACCTGTCTTTCAGAGCTGGCTTCAATTTTTGCACTAGTCAGAGCAGTAGAAGAATATGCTGGTTAAGAGCATACTGCTACTAACAGCACTTTTCCTGTGCAATCCTGTTACTGTGTATTCAGGGAAGTAACATGAGAAATCCCCTGAGAGCTTTTGTACAAATATACAGTGGAGATCAACAAGAAATCCTCCGAGTGAACAAAACATTCTGTATGTGTTTTCTTACTGCTTCTGTAGGGGCAGAATGTTGTGACTGATTAGAACACCAGTGTAACATGCAGTTTCTTACTGGAATTGGTTTTTATGGTTAGGAGGAATTAGAGAAACAACAGTCTAAGAATGATGGTTTTTAACGCGGGTTCAAATTATATAATCTCTGAAGTCATTGTTTTCTTGCTCTTCAGGGGAGAGGGCGCGTTCCTGAGAGTATTCGCTAACTGACAGCGCCCGAGCTTCTTATCTGGGAATGAAAATCAGGGAGATGTAAACTTTGTGAAGATAAGCAATAGCAGAACTCGTGTGTAATGTATCCAGCGAAGCTAAGGATCCTCCAGGCAGAGAAGGTGAAGCCAATAAGTTATGCTAGACAGGCACTTACAGAGGTCTTCTGGGGTCATGTTTACTAATCTCTCTCTCTCACTCTGTCAGAGTGCAATGAAGGAGCACAAAGCATGCAAACTACAAGGTAGATAAACAGTGAATTATTCAAAACAATACCTTCACACTTTATATAAAAATAACAAATGTTAAATCAAGAATGCATTTAACCAAAGAAAAAATTTTAATAGCCCAGATTCTCAGTATGCCAAGATCACAACAACAACTGGGATGTGTCTTGCAAGAATGGTTTTGTCCATTTTGCAACAAATGGATTTAATAACATGCCCTGTATTTTCTCCAATCCCTTGACTTGGTACAGCCTTTTGGCTTAAGTTCCGACTGACCCCCTCTCCTTCCCTTTTTTTTAAATTTTCCCTTCCATATGCAGAAGGTACAAAATCTATTGTTTGTATTTCCAGGGGAAAACCAATTCTATCTCAAGAATATTCACCTTTTGTGTTCATCTTTAAACTTCATATGGTCAACACAAAATAGGGAAACAGAGCATTAAATTTCTAAAATCAATAGCATGTACATAAATTGACATTCATTACTTTACAGCAATTTCCAGTTTCTCCTTGATTGATTAAAGCCAGGGGTTGAAAATAAGTGCTTTTCCCCTGCCTGGAGAAATTCCCAATTGTCCATGCTGTGAACCTTCCATTATGAGACATGAGACAGCGGTAGCAGTACATGGTTCATTTCACACCGCCACAAAATAGACTTGTCATTCCACAATCGAAAGTAAGGAACCTGATGGAAGAGCAATGTGTCAAAAACTTGTCAAAAGCGGCCCGTGCTTAATGACAACTGAGAACAAGGAAACCACATCCTGAGGTTTTCACTGGCCAGATCTCACACGCAGGGAGCAGAGCAGAAAAATTATCCTATTAATTTATTATATGTTTAAATGTGATACTGAATGGCAAATAATATTTTTCAAACTAATTAATTTTGATTCCACATTAATTTAGAGAAGATAAATATTTACAGTACAATTATATTAGTTAATTTACCAAAGCAGAGGGGCAAAACCATTTAAATAAGGACTGCTTAAATTAATGGTAAGAAAAAAGAGATATTTTCTCTACACTAAAAATGCTGGTAAGCTAATGCTGCATTAAATGTCCTGTTATTAAGGGTTCTCTATACTAACATGATAAGTATAACAAATTGATCTTTTGTATGAATTATGTTAGACTCTGAGAAATGATAATGTCAAATTCTGCGGCACAGTGGAGCTGAACCAATTAGATGAGTAGATAATTTGGCCCTTCACACTAATAACACATTGTTAGTAGGAATATCTTCAAAGAAAAACATGTATCTGGGGAATACTTTGCAACTAGGTGATGCTTTAAAAATGTTTATACAATGGAGATGGGGATCTGATTTCTTAAACCTCAAATACTAGGAAGGCAATTCCATAAGGTGGGGATTATAACTGTATAGAGATGACAATATTGCTGGGTTTATTAACAGTTACAGAAGCACATGCATGTGCATATGGTGTGTATGTCTGGAATATTTTTTCATGGATGGGCTGATTAATGATAGGCAAAGCTTCGAAGAGTCACAAGAATTCATGAGGATTCACAAGTCTGGCTGCTTATAGCTGAAGTTCTTCCACTAAAAAAGTCAGGGTAGAAATGCCACTTGAAAAGGACTTAATGTCAGATTTACAGTGCATCTTGGTATAGCACAGACTGAAATTTGTGGAGGACTGTCTTTCCTCACAGTGCGTTTTTGCATTTATTCTGCTGTCTGAGCATGTGGACAACTTTTCAGAAGTTTATATTAGACCCTCAAAAAGGTTTAAGTTCACTTCCTCAAAGCAAAGTTTAGAGGAAATGATACACATGCCAAATCACTTGACCCCGCAGGAACCTGCACAGACAGCAAGTCAGGCTGCCTTGAGCCACCTCCTTGTGTCACAAGTGCCAGAAGAGTTTTGTTCAGTGGGGATCCAGGGAGCTTTCCACCTGTATCCTATTTGGTCATGAACTTCTGAGTGGCTGCAATTTCCCCAAATTACATCTGTTACAAGAGCTGTAACAGCATCTAAGAGCAGATTTTTCCAGGTAACTCACATACAACTTGTACAATTCCATTTTTGATCAAGAGAGACTCAAAGGCAGACATTCACTGAGCCATAGGGCATCACAGATGTGTTGTGCAGCACCACTGCTGGGGACACGGACAGGGCAGATTTCTCAGTCCCCTGCAGTTTATTCTGTCCATGCACTTCATGATCCTTCAGTGGCAAAGAAGGATTAATAAATGAGTACAGCACATAAGGAACTTCTCGGAGGTCCCTTCACTCCTAGGAGTGCGGGGGTATTCGCTTGCCAGAACAGTCTCATTACCTTCATTTGTCTCCCACAGAGAGACACTTCAGGTTTCCATTGGCTATTTACAACCTGTGGACTTTGCCATACTTTTGTGGAGCTCAGAAGGTGAAGGGCAGAGATCAATATTATTCCTAGTGACTCAGTTACTGGGGTGTGACGGGGGGACGTTCACGAAAGCCTTCAGGAGAGCTTCCTCTGTTCATGGGGAAGTAGAGAGTTTGTGTGGAAGGAACACCTTTGGCAGGAAAGGCAGTATATTGTCAATTCTGAAACCAGCGAGCTCGAAACTTTGTTCAAAAGTGGAAGGATGAATAAGGTTTACATATACACAGCTCTTAGTCCACAACAGTATTTTGGGGGGAAAAAAACAAAAACAAAAACCAATGTTAACGTAACAGGTAACCTTAAACTGCTCTCTAAAGTGATTCTCTAAGGAACAATTATCACTTCAAGGTGAACTGAATCCAAAACCCAAGGCCAAAAGAGGTCTTGGACTAAACCAAGCAACCACACCACACTTTGTTACACTCTCTCCAGGCTCTCTTTCTGGAAAAGATTTTCCCACCTTCCATCTGAGTTAGGTTACTATTAGTCTTCATCATGCAGATCCACTGTGAATATACTACAAGATGGTTGCTTCAACAGAGCTCCATGGGATTTGAAAGGAAACCACAAGCACGCTGGTTTTTAAAGAAAAAACATATAAAATGTAACATACGGGAATTTAGGAAAGCAGCTGTTTAATTCTGGGCCTTTTCTGCTAACAAAAAATCTCAGAAACAACAATACTTACAAGAAAATTTGAACTTTGAGGCAAAATTATAATTTAATTTCAGTAATATTGGCAAACACCTTGACTCTCCTACTCTCTACTGAAGGAACTGTGGCTGTGCAGTGATATGAGTGTGTGCCTGTGCCTGGCAGAGGGGAGGGCAGCACTGATATTCCCCCTCAGTCTCACCCTCCCCAGAGCATTTACTCTGTTCCTGTTCTCAGAGCCATCTCTGTCTTTCCTTCTCCTCCTACAGACACTAAACAGCATATTTGGTTAAAAAAAAAAAAAAAAAATCCTTCCGTATTTAAAGGACAATAGGACAATTTGCTAATTGAATAAACTGATTATTTTAAGGGCATTTACAAATCCATTCAAAAACCATTCACCCCATCAAGAAAAAAAATTCCTATTGGTATCGGGAGTTGTCCTCAGGGATATACCACTCTAAGCCTCTCAGCATTGCGCTGCCAGTGTCTTTGTTCTTGACCTGACCTAAAAAAGCGCTCTCTTTATGAGTCATAGAGGATTTATTTTCTGCCTTAGCTTAGCCCCAGCTTCTTTTAGGTAGAAAATGACAGTTTTGCTCAGTTGTGGCAAATGACCTGCACTTTTTATGCTGTAGATGATTGTCCAGCAGGATCTGTGCTGAAGCCACCAATGTAATTGAATTTAGGAGCACAACTGCCTGGAAATATTTGCTAGAAACACCACTCTTGGGGGTGGCAGTAGGTTTTGGAATTCCCTCCTATTTTCCTAGAGATATTTAAGCCTAAAGTGCTATTTATCAGAATACTTTACAAGATACTCTTTTATTGTCCAATGAATTATTTAAAGTGTGAATTAGATCCTTAGTTCACCCAAGTCCCTAAGAAATTACAGGTTTATCTTAATTTACACCAACTGAGGGTCTGGTTGTATGAAAACTCTCTCCTTTCCCCAGTTTTATATATTAATTTGTCCCTTGTATCAGCTCAGAACAAAACCCTACAGTCTATATACTCAGTTCTGTAACTTGTTAGAGATTTTTGTACATCTACAGGGAAACATTTTATAATACAGGCATTAAAGCTTATTGATATGTGCTTTATGGCTTATAGAAAACTCTGAAAATATGTTCCAGGATAGTGTTTATTTGGATTTAAAATAAAACTTGTGCAGAGAGGAGTCATAAACACTACCTACTCCTACAAATTCAAATCAGCTACTTAAGAATTGTCTCTCCCAGATTACCCCAGGAGACTCTTTCCTTAAAATGATTCCTCTTTGAAGCCTGAGTCCAGGTTATAGTCCTGCTTTAAGGCATGGGATGGGAGCTTGGTCAGTGACAGCTCCTTTCAGCAGCTCAGGACAGGGATGGCCACGTCCACAGAGGGCCTGAGCACAGCCCCTGCAGTGACACCAGTGACACTTCACCTGGAACACTGAGTTATTCCAGAGTGAGCAGTGTGCTCCAGAGAGACAAAGTCCTCATGCTGTCCTAATAACAGACTGTAATCTTCCTTCTGCAAAGCAGAAATACAGTTCAAATTCTGTCACTGGATCAACACAGGCGGCTGATCCCTGGGCCAGAACTCTTCAGCTAATGAAAGTTTCGCTGGTCTCAGGCAGTTTACATCACTGAGGAACTGGGCCTATGTTTTTCAGGCTTGTTGAAGACTGCTCTCACCCTTCCTTTGATTTGCTGAGTATTTTTATTAATATTTTTACTTAATTCTTGCCCTGTAAATTTTAATTTCAAGATCTCAGTTCTTCGTAATCAAATCAAAACTTCATTATCTAACTAGTTTTGGTGACGCTCAAAATGTGTAACCCTAATCCCACAGTGCTGTAGTAGGTGATTTTAATTATTTTTCCTTTAAAATTCTGATCACATTCAAGAGCTTCTAGTGAAAAAAAAATACTGAAAATAAGACAAAACCATCTCAGAATAATCAAAAGCTAGAACAACAGAAAATTGAAGTGCATTATTTTAAAATCCTCATGAATTTTAAGCCAACTTTCAATTTGAGGAGGCTGAGCAATTGATTTTGTAGATATGGCTAGTTATTTACATCTTTTCCCACAACTAGAAGAGTTTAGAATTCTATCAAGGTTTTACAGGGCTGTGTTCTGTACACTGTGTAAACAATGCAGTGCTAATACTTCTTCCCCCTCTTTCAACCTTCCCATTGGTTTTACATCCTGACATTTAAAAAAATGTAAATGTTAAAGGTTACCTACTTTTATAAGGAAGTCATTTACTCTACCATTCAGGGTAAAGGCACACCATTACCATCAGAAATATTAAATCACTTTCCAATTCATACCATGTGGGAGTTTCATAGAGCAAATGGATTTCTCACTGATTGCCACTGTTACTTTCAAAAAAAAGTGCATGTGGTGAGTGGAGAACCAGCCTGGGGACCCTGCAGTGCAGTGAGAGGGCTGGCACTTCAGCCCTGCAGATGCACAGTTGTTGTCTGCCACACATGTCCAGGAAAAGGGGAGAAGATGAAGTTTAGCAGGGTGGGACTGGAGCTGTGCACATTGTCCACTCACATTGCCAGCTCACAGCACAGCTGTGCCCACCCTCCCTGTCCTTCAGGATCACTGACAGCAGGATGTCAGGGCTGCTGGATGGGCTGTAGGTAGCACACGTTGCCTCCTCTGGATCCAACCCATCCCGACAGACCCATGGAGCTTCGTTCTCCATGGGGAACTGAGCATGGTTGGGCTGTTGCCCTTGGGTGTACTCTGGAGCTCTGCCTAAATCCACACTTCAGCACAGACTTGTGCATAAACAACACTGATGATGAACAAGCTGAGACTTGAGAATCAGCTCAGATCTACATTTAAGCAGTGCTGTGGATGCCACATACTCAGCTTGAGAATTCCATTTCACCTTGTCTGGAGCAAGGGGTGTGCACAGGCCCACAAGGGACTCCAAGGACTCCGGAACCCACAGCCCCACTGAAGTCAACCGAGACTTTGGATTTTAAGTTGTTTCTGTTCCATCACTGCTGGAGTTTTTGAGATACGCAAACCAGAGAAGCCCACAAACTTTCCATAAACATATGAGAAAGCTACAGTCCTTCTCTAACCACATCTTACACATTCTGTGTATTACTGCAGGACAGGGAGCCCCATTGGATGTTATTTATTTCTAAGAGTATTTCCATAGACTTCACTGACTTAAGAAGCCTGTATGCCCAGATGCAAAAGCAAACATTGCTCTTTGTGGGTAATGTTTGCTGAACTGGGCTCTAACCAGCTGTCTGCCTCCTTTTTTGTTCTCATTTTGTTCCCTTACAAGTGTACGCAGTGTCAGATGTCATCTAATCTTTGTACATTTCTACAAAGACCACATAAAATCTCTTTGTTGATTACCTTTGCTTGATATGACATATACCAAAGCTCTACAAAGTCAGCTGTTTGTTAGATTTATTGTCCCTTCAAAAAAAAGTTCATCAATACCCATGAGATGTTACTTTCATGTGGATTTGTGCATTGGGAAACTGATGTCTGATAACTTAAGCATAAAGCAAATCTTCCTTAGCTAACAACATCAGAAACAATTTCCAACAAAAGCTTCTAGGAAATATTCAATTCACTGTGCAAGGATTCATTTTTATCTCTGTATTATACCACTGATGTGCCAAACGGGAGCAGAATTGTCTGCAGTGATAGAATAACATGCTCTCCCCTTCTATGCTAGCCATTTGCTTTATTTTTCTTTCATGCTCTCTGGGCAGATAAAGGGCATGATATTAAACTGTTCTGCCATCTCGTCATACTTTGTTGGTTACTGTTTAAAATATAGCAGATGTAGCTTCAAAGTGATCCGAGAATGCAGTCTAGTACCTAAGCACAACACACGTACCTCACTGAAGGCTGTTTATTGAGGAGAAAACATTTCACACATTTGTGTGTTATACAGAAGATGCTTTAATAAGGTTATTGTATTTGCCTGTCATATTGTACTAGCTTTGTACTGGAAATAGTCTTATTAAAGAGAAAGACTGTCTTTTCTATGACCAGGGTCTTTGATATTTAGAGAAAGATAAAACAAAAAGAACAAACTGCTCGAGCATTTCTTTGACATTCTGACACACTATTTCCTAAGCTGATGCTCTTGAGGTGAAAGCTAAGAAAAGCAGAGAATGAAATGCTTTGCCTTTTCTACTCCCTAGCCAGTAATAAGCCCTTTCATAATCAGCAATAGTCAAAGATATTCCACTCCATCAAAACCAAACACAAGTCATCCCCTGTGGAGCCAACAAGAATTTTCAATTTTCCACCCTTTTAGTACAGGTGCTTTTTATGAGCAACTTAGAAGAAGACTACTCAGTGCTCAGCCATCTGGTCATATCTAAACCCCCAGATACTTTGTCTCAAAGGCTATTAGAGAATAGTTTTAAGGCAAATGAAAAAAAAAATAAATTAGGTGCAGCATTCTTTATTGTGAAGCGTACTGTGACATGCTGCTCTCTCACTAATTCAGGTACCTCCCCTCCTGAATTCTAAAGTGAGTTTCATCCAAGTCCTTCATTTTCCAGGATAGTGGCCACCAAGGGAATGAAGCAGAAAAAATGTGAGGATCTTCAAGGCACCATTAGCAGCTCCATTTTCTGTTCATACACATGCACATACCACCACAGGAAAAGAGATTTTTACTAGAAAAGACATTCTTTCTTATACTCAAAATGAAGCCTCTTGCAAAAAGTGGTTGTAGCTGTTCCACCTTGGATTAATGTTCCATTTCCTCCAATATATCTCTGCATTCGCTGTTCTTATCTGTCCCCAGTTAATTCTATTTTCACAGTGTTCTCCTCATTTTCTCTTTTACCGTCTTTCTCATTTTTAAAACATCTTTTACTATTGATTTTCAGCCCTAATTACAACCACAACTGTGCATTTTATTTCTCTCACACAGCAGGTGAAATTTCATCACTGACTACAGTGAACTTGCACTGATGACAAACACAACGGACTACAACTGACAGCAGCTCATTTATCAGCTGCTGCCATCAACCCATTTGAAATAAATATAAATGCATGAGTGCGAAACAAGTGAAAAGTTCATAGAGCAGGTTGATAATAACTTCCATCCTGAGCTTTACCAGTCTTTCTGCTTCTTATTTTCTGTTAGCCAAGAGAAAACACTACAGTATCTCTCATGCTTCTGACCAATCGTTAGGATTTGAAAGCAAGCACCTGACAGCACCTTTTCTCATGCTCATACTTTTGTCATCTTTCAGCTGTGAAGCTGCTTCTAACTTTTGCTTCAAGCTGACCTTTCTGATGAACTTTTCTTCCAAATAATTCCTTTTATTTTTATGGTTGGTTTTTGTATGTGGGTTGTTTTTTGTGCTTGGTTTGTTGTTTGTTTGTTTGGGTTTTTTTTAAAGTATAGAAAAGGTAACAAGAATGGCAACAATGCTGCATAAAGGTATAGAATAACCTTTTTACACAGAGAGAATCAGGATTTTTCAGAATGGAAAAGTGGTAACAATGAATGGATAAGGTGGAGGGCTATAAAACAAAGAAACTGCCTATGAACAATCTTTTTCCTCACATCCCAACTATTTTTTAGTGTACCCATTAATTAAGTAGGAAGCTTAAAACAAAGAACAAAGAGAAGTACTTTTTCACCCAGTATACAATTGAATTGCAGAGGGTCACTTTCACAGACTGCCACAGACGTAATGTGTAAAGAGTGACAAAGTCACAGAGTAACTCCAGTGGCTGCTCTGAGCACAACGGTTCAAATCCTACCTCTGCTCACAAGAAACGCAAACTGGTGTTCACAGGTCTGTCTCCATCTGTCCTCATTCCTAAGTATCAGACACTAACTACTATTCTACTAAGAATATAAGATTAAATGGACCTTTAGTGTGATCCGAGTCTCTTCTTGTGTTAACAATAAAGCTGCCATGTAAAAGTTTTGATTTGACATTGTTTACTGGGGAGTGGGAGGAAGATGTTTTCCCACATTCTGCACTGGCCTTACACGATCCAGATCCACCCCCACTGCTGTACCTAGAGTCACTTGCACATGAATCTGCCTTGTGAATCATGCCTAAAAAGCATACACCACTTGCTTTGCACTGAAGCGTACAGATAGAAAATGTCTTTGGGGGCTGGGGTTTTTTCTTCTTCTTCTGTTTTTTTTTTTCTTTTTTTCTCCCCCAAGTCTATGAGTGGATGCTTCAGTTGTTTGCAGAGATCAGGCACACAGCAGAAGTGTTTCCTCTCTTAATGGTTTGGTATCTTTAGAATATGACTAAGTTTCTAATTTTTTTTCCCACCCACTTGCATAGCTCAATACAGCTGAGCAATACTGTAGACATAGCAATGAAGATAAAAGACATACTGAAAAGACTTTTTTACTTTAAAACTGACAGAAATGACATATAAATGCCTGATCCCAAAGTCAATATCACAGATCTATTTCCTTGGCTGCTGAAATCAAACTTCAAATAACAAAAATGCATTAATTCCCTTTCTTGATAACATTTGCAATGAGATTTCACGTACACCATGGTAATAAACAAAATGTAATAACAAATTACACTGTTGTCCATGGTAAACTAACCTGTATATTGCACTGAATGTCTCTGTTGGGTACAGAGATGTGCCCATTCTTTCCAGTAACATTTGGGTTGTTTCAAATTGTGATCCAGTCCAGCCTCATTTCAGCAGCTGTCTCTTGAAACTGCACAATACAGAAACCTTCTTCTAAAGACTCCAGGGTATGAGGAAATGAAGTTTAATCATGCTTAAGACACAATGCTTACTCTTTGAGATGTCTTTTTCTCACACAGAAATAGGTTTAAGTCGAACACTTGTTACTCTGGACTCACAATTTTATAAGCACTGCAAAGTACATTCACAAACATGAGGGAAGATTCTGAAAAGCTGTAAAAATTATGTGTTATCTCAGACTGGCTTAGCAGAAATATATCCTATTAGTTCAATATGTATACACATATGCACAGAAAAGAGCAGCTTTTCTTCGAAAAACATACATTTTAAGGTGCTCTGAAAGTGATTGCCTATCTAATAATAAGATAGGTTATGCAGTACCCTTATTTTATGATCGCCATTTATCCTGTGCTTTGCACTGCACACTTGTAGACACATGCTTCAATTAGTGTGAGACAAATGGCATAATTCCAGATTTGCTAAACCTCGGAGACCTATATTGTCATGCACACACAGCATGCACTTTACTACTGCCTAGGAAGCTGTATCTCTTCACCTCCTCCTCTTTTTCAAAAGAAGCCACTTCTGAATAAATGGGATAAATAACCCCCAGGCAGATACTTAGAAATCACAGCTAAAACAGGCCCTCGTTTATCTGTAGGCAGCCTCAGTGAGGTGAGTGCAGATCAAACCTGGTCTCACACAGAGCGAGACAGCTGAAGAGTGTGAGGAGCTGCCCACTGTGGTGCTCCTGCTAGGGAGAGACTCCCTCTTCTTCCCACAGGTTTATGAGACAAGGGTGAGAGACTTTCCAAACTGATCAATATCAAGCAACATCTAAAACAAGCACACCCCCACAGAAATGCTCTGCAGTAACTTGGGAAGCTCCAGAAGCAGCATATTCTGCACAAACTCTGTCCTGCCAGGCTTCACTCCAGCCTGGGGTTTTTTTGGGTTTGTTTTGCATTTTGCTTTTTTCTGGTTGTTTTGGGTATTTTTTTAAAATGTGCTGATTCCAATTCTGATCAGGACTGCAAAGTCTCCCCACAGTACAGTGATCCTCTGCAGCACCCATGTGCCTATAAACATGCTCATAACACGTATGACACAGACCTACATGATGGGACACTGCCTCTTCTATGTCCAGCAAACGAGGCCAACTACTGCTTCATCAGGGAGTGCTTCTGTACCATGCTCAGCCTAGATCCATGTAGGAACTGCTCTGGAAAAGTAATGAATCCCCTTTATCAGCTGAAGGCATGCTACAGACGTCCCCATACCAGGAGCAGCCCCACTGCAGTAACTGCCCACAGAGCATCCTGTTCACTGTGCCCTCACAAAGAGGAGACAGAACATTTTCTCCAGTCATGCTAAAATCACTTTCAGGCTGCAGTACATTTGACAAGAGCACTTGTGAGGAGCTTAATGGCTGATATTTTGGAGCAGCAGCATCTTAAATAATAACCACAAGGATCAAATGTGAAACCTTCAGAAGCCTCAAGCCACTGAAGACTGCATACAGCAGAACCCTTCTTTGTCCTACTGCAGGATATGGGAAGGGGCAGCTGGGTACTGCCAGGTGCGATTGGAGAACTCTGTCCTGCAGGAAGAACTCACTGCTCTCCATGTTAGGGCTACAACACCTAAGCTGACCAAAGAACCCAGCCCTGGATAAAAGAAATATTGAAAAAGAAGTTTTCAAACAACATCTTTAAAGCTCACTATGATGCTGACCTTTACCTCCTAAACAATGTGGCATGTGTTTCAATATTAAAATTTGCTTGGTAAGATAGAGAAAGGGAACAAAAAAAGAGGAGTGCTAAATAAAGTGATCTCTAGGAGCTGAGCACTGAATAAATCCTGCGTGTTGTCAATTAAGTGGCAGTTTTACAATTAAAGTATTTGATTTTCATAAATCTGTTGCAGCATGTCAGAGGAGAAGAGAAAGAGAAGGTTTGGGGGTGGGAAGTCACAGAAGGAGGCACGATACTTCCCCCTGCAGAAGTCTAACATTCATTTTACAATTGATTCATTGAACAGAAGCATCTTGCCACAGCAGCCACCCACCTAATGATGACAAAGCACAGCAAGCGCAGCGATGATGGCACAGCACAGTCAGGCAGGACACCTCACATTGGCCATGGGTGGCTAATGCCACTACCCCTACTCCCACACTCTGCCCACCCTCCAGCCAGATGATAACAAGTTACTTCAAACCTCAAGGCAAGGAATACAATAAATGAATATGCATTCAAACAGGAGATCTATGTTCCCTTATGGATTCCCTTAGGAATACATTTCCTGACACACTGCAAGGTGCGTTATGCAAAGAGAAAACACTGACATTTCATATAAAATAGTCAATCAGGACTGTATCATAAATATGTAATTTCATTCTCTAAAAACACCCTAAAATGACTGTCATTATTCCAAGGAATTAATCTTGAGGAAATTGTTCAGCTTTCCTGTCACTTGTGAAGGATGCGAGCGGTTAGGTTTATTTAGGACAGAGATGGACGTGTCAAGCCATGGCACAGGGTGAGCTGGAGGGAAACATTAATGCACTAACTCTAACCTGTTTTTATATCAGGACTCTCTCTCCCCAGACCCCTCCCCCAAGTATGTAAATTGGCAGTAAATGACTGGCATTCACAAACGTGCCTCCAAGCAGGTTGGGGATAATTAGTAAAGCATGTAGACACCCTGTCCTAAGAGCCAGTTGTGACAAATCCACAAAATAATGAATCTCTATTAATAGTTAATGATGTATGTCAAGAAGAGCCCAGACTTTGGGCTCTTCCCCTTTAAGCCTGTGTGTTATCCCCTTGTGTTTCAGCTGGTCCAGCTGAATGCCTCCCTCCCCTTGTGCCGGCCTGCTTTGAATCCCAGCCAAGATGAAGTAATTGAAAACTGCCACCCTGAATACTTCAGAAGTCTATCAAGGAACAAGATTCAACAAGCCTCTTCTCAATTCGTAAATATGTTGGAATATAAGTAGTAAAAAGGCTCTGATGTCAAACAAGTTTAAGCATTAGCCCTGTTCCTTTATGAGTGCTACAGTGGTGCTTAATGCTTCATATATTAAACCCCATTAACACCGCTAAGTTACTTCATCCCTGTGTTCCTCACACTGTTTTGCTCATAGATTTTTTTGATTTTTTTTTAATCATTCAGAGCATTCAGTTACTGCAGTGGTGTATATGTATTGATAGTTTTAAAGTCATATTTAGAGGTCTAGGTTCACAAAACATCGTATTTGTATGATTTTGCTTGACACAAAAGAAAAGTAGTTTTAGAAAGAACTTGTGTTTTGTATATTTTGTTTCTAACATGGTAAGTTACATATTTTGGGTATATACATATTCATGACCCACTTCTGGGTTGTTGGAACATATTAAAATCCTGAAGTAAAATGTAAACAAAACACAAACCTTTGCCATGTGGAGAGAGACCAAGAGTAACAGTGAGAATTGAAATCACATTACAATTTTATGATGAATGTTTCTAAGTCCTCCTGGTTGTTTGCAGCTTACTGGCTCTTGATGCCCAACCATTACAGACAGGCCATGTGCTGTTAATTGGACTGAAAAAATGACTTGCTCCAAAATTCATCACTCTTAATAGCTTAACCTCTTTGTTTTCTTCACAATTAATCTTCTTACTACCAGAAAAGCTGAAAGAGTTAACTCTACACACTGTGGGTCATCAGCAGTGGTTTTACAAATTTGAACCAAAAAATTTTAACCCAAACTTCTGGGAGGTGTTGATCCAGATCAAACAGTGCCAGCTTATGTCCCCCCCTAATTATTTAGAAGAACAGCTGGCAGAGTATTTGTAATACTTGATTCCTTGTGGCATACACAGGAATCATGTGTTTTAATTTGATCTCAGGGAAAAGGCAGAGTTTTAAAAGAGAATTCAGGTGATTTACTGTAATCAGTGGAAGAGCAGTGCAGCCAGCGGTGATAAAGAAGAACTTTCAAATTATCAGATTTTAACATGACAGGGTCCCTCTCAGAAGCTTTTACACCCTCTGTTTAAAAAGAATAAGAAGCTTATAAAACCTAAGTAAATGTTTCTGAGTACAGCCCCTACCTTTATGAGACAAGGTTAGTGAATCCCCATCCTTTATTTGCCTTTCTTTGTTGTCTCTTCAGAGACACATCACTGCAAGTCATCGAACCCTATGGAACCATCAGAGGTAAAGAGCAGCTGAGGGTTTGAAAAGTGCCAGAGCATTAATTAGCTCAGAATTCCTGAATCTCCACTGATAAAATGAAAGTTACTCAATCACAGGATGATGTGGAAAGCCTAATAGTGGCTTTATAGTTAAAGCACAGGAGTAGGAGGCAAGAAGTGCAGGTTCCATTCGTACTGCCAGCACCTGTGTGCAACCTTCAACAAACCATCCGTTTTCATTGCTCATTTTCTCTGTATGCAAAGTGGAAATAATTGTGCTCATAGGACTCTTCTTAAGCTAACTTCACCTCCGTCTGAGAAGCACTTTGGGATCTTCAGGTTAGAGAAACCACTGAACTGTAAAATATAATTTAAAATATGTATTTTACTGGATGTGCTTAAAATAAGTATTCCCTGTGCCAGTGTAAAGAGGAATTTTGAGTGTGGGATAGCAAGCCTAGATAATTTAACTGTTACCTTGAAATGTAAAAACGTTGTTTGCAAAGGATTTTTCAATTCAGCAGATGACTGTAAAGCAGCACTTCAAACAGCTTTGCCCAGAATATCTCTTATTAGTAAACAACTGTGCCTTACAGGATTATTTTGCAACACTTTGCATTAGGTACACTTGAAGTAGGCTTCTGAAAATAAAGCTTCAAACATGTTAAAAGATAATATGTGTGTACACAAATAAACTTCTACGTTTTCTACAAACTTGCATTTCTGTTCTAACAGAAACAAAAGTAATTTCAGAAATGACATTCAATATCCGACTCACTTTTATGCTCAGTAAAGTTGACACATTGCAGAAGAACAAAGCACGGAGCTGGCCTGGCTTTGGCTATTTCCTGTTTAGTCAGAAATAGCTGTTGGAGCTGTGTTTATCCCTCACAGCACATCAGCAAAAAGCAAACCTCCCTAAACACATCTGTCCAGTTGGTCCTGCATGTAAACACTGAAAAGTTCTGGTCTGTGTGACCAGTTTTGGGAAGTTTTATGTATGAAAGAGCAGGAGAACAGTTACTGTGTGAGGATTGCTAGTAGGACCCTCTTCAGACTTTTCTTTTCAAACAGATGCACAGATTTGTCTACTAAAATCACATTGCTTAGTCTTCATCCAGTATTGTGCACTACAGCTTTTGTGTTCATCTCAGCATTTTTTTCTAGGGCCCTTCTACCCACACAAATAGCAAACATTTAATAAATATTTGTTGAAGACTTCAAACATAATCTACTCTGAAAATACAGATTGTTAGCTAAATTAAAAAGGCATAGTCCGCATGCAATCATCAGTCTGACTCGAAGTAAACTGGGGCTCAAAGCAGGTCAAAGTCATAAATAAATTCGTAGGCTCAGACAAAGCCTGAGTCATTAACAAGAGCACAATAACTGGAAAAAACAGTATTATTTGAATCTGAATTCCAAAACTGAAAATGTTGCTACATGAACTCATCTACATCAATTGTCAGAAAAAATAACAACAATCCTCACTTGCAACAGCATCCTCCTTGCCACATGACTTTTATTAGAGAGCTCTCCTGAAGTTTTTCCTCTACTGATCTGCTTTCCTCACTTAGAGGGAGACTGAACCATGCCAGGGAGTACAACAGGAAAGACATGCCAGCCCTATTTTGATGAACTAAAACCACTGTCCCACAGTTTATCTTTACTACTTTTGCAGGAATGTGATTGTCTGTTACTAGTGCTTGGCACCAAAGGACATGTACTGCCACCAAAATTGCTAGTAGTAGACAGGGACCCAAATCTACATAAGTCAAGGTAAGTATAAGTGTAAGCAAAGGAAACCAAGTTACATTTTTTTTCCCAAAACTACACTTTCCAAGAAAAGCTCTCACACTGCACTTCCACCTGAAATGTAGTAAGTTCAGTGTATTTTAGGATTCCCCTTATTTCTTTTCTGTTCAAATCAAGGGAGAGACAAATCCCCACCCAGGACAGACCTGCAGCACTGTCTGCAGGGGCAATAGGTATGGGGACCCTCTGTAAGGGCTTTCTCCATTTTTGCAGTGGAAAAACTTCGAAGACCTCTGCCAGCAAAGATTTAGGAAAGCAGCTGAATCTTCGCCTTTGCAAAAGAAGAATGACAAAATTACCCAAAGATGGGGTAACAGCCATGCCTTTACCTTGCACATAAACTGACCATGCAGGGACAGCTACCAGCACTCCTGTGTAAAAACCCTCTAGAATAAGCTGTTATTTTCAGCCCAAGAATAGGGCACAATTGCCAAGGCTACTTATCTTCTGCAAGTTAGGCAGAAATACCCAGGTCTTTCCAGCACCCCAGAAATCTCTGGCCATAGAGACTTTCTCTGCCTTTTCTTCTGCAAAAGCTCCCACTACATAACCCACTCACCTTTCCAGGCAGGAAGCCTGTTCAATCTGCCAGCTGGGAATGAGACCATAGCTGATTCCCAGCACCTCTGCCATTTTACAGCCTTGGCCAGCTGTTCTTGCAGCGTTTTAAAGACCAGGAAACTGCTATCCTGCTCACCATATAAAAAGAGGATATGCCCTCACTGTAGGGGAATTACCAGCTTTTGCTGTGCTTGGCCAAGCAGTGTGCTGGCAGAGCACACAACCCAAACCCCTGTAAAACATTTGCTTTACACCAAAGCAAGCTGAGAATAGAGAGGTGGAAACTGTCAGATATTACCTGAATCAGGCATACAGCATTACGTTTATGCAATGTGACTTTGTCTCAGACTGAAATAGGGCACAGCTGAATTTGTAAATAGCCTAGTATTCACCCCTCTGTCCTTGTGTAAATTGAAACAGGAACCTTTTGAACGACAATTCTGGCGTCCTCTGCAATCTTTTCTGGATGCTCCATGTGGAGCCACCTTGTCGGGTGACAGATCTTCCAACTCCCATGCCATGAAACATGTTGGAGATGAAGGCAACTTGTAGCCTGTGGTGAGATTTGGTGACATTGGAATATGGAAGCACCTACAGAAAAGATTTTTGTAGATACTTCTGTGAGGATTCTGCATGGTTTGCTGGCAATTTAAAAATTAAACTAGATGGTAAAGCTTTATTTTCTTTGTTATCTTATAGAAAGCTTTCCTTTGAAGTGGAATATTACATTATTCATTCTGGGTTCAGCTATAACAGAATCTAATCTGGGCATCTGCAGTCCAGACTATTAGCTGCTTTTATGATCTTCTGGATCTTTTTTGAGTTGAGCATTAATTACAAAGTGTTACAGTATAAATATGTATGCATTTCTTGGAAAATGGATGCAGTCACCCGTCCCATTTGCGTTACTGCCCATGGGCCAGCCATGCCCAAGGTCCCACTTGTACTTACACAGCAGAGGTTACGTGTCTCTAGCAGCTTCTCAGCAAGTGGTTTTGTTGAGAAAATGTAGCTCAAGCTTCCCTGCTAAACGTCATTTATTTTATTTTTATTTGATTTTCCCATGTCACTCATGTCCTTGTTTGGCCACCTGCTCTATCTCAGTCAGCATATAATTTATAAAACTCTGTAAGAAGGATGGAGACAATCTTCCTGTTACTGTTCTGTACAATATGAAGACAAAGTGATCCTGGGTATAGGAACGAAGCCATAGCATGGTTTCAAACTAGATCTAGAAAACAATCCGACTGATTTGGTAACGTTGAGAATTCTAGGTAGTTTAAAATGTGCCCATTTGTATTTGCAGTGTAAATAGTCACCGCCAAGAACAAACGGTTCCTTGAAGTTAGCGAAACGGGGGATCAGAAGGCTGCTGCTCCTGTTTAAGTAATTTGGAATTTTGCCACTGGTACAACAGGGCTGAGATTTCACGCTGGGATCTAAATGTGAATGACCAACCCTATGCCAGAGGGGAAGCCACACATCCTTTTTTGTTTTGGTAGGCTCAATTGCAAAAATAGGCAAAAGCAAAACCATGCAAAAGTCGCTCTGCCTCAAAGGTAAGATTTCCTGAGGAAAAAAAATGGTCCTGACTCTCCATTTGCTATGCTGCTCTCCATTAGCAGTGATGTGTCATGACTGATTTTGGTGCAGATGCCAAAGTGGGCAAAGAAATGGATCTAATACATTCTTCAAAAAACCAGGACTTCCAGGCTTCCACTCAGATAGCGTGAGATGCCAAGTTTCTGCTGACCATGCTTAACAAACATGTTCTCTTTGCATTTGTCTGTGCCAAACCATGAACACTCTAAGTAATTCTAAACTTTATCTTGATAGTTATTTTTCTTTTTCTCATTCATACTCTGACTTATGTATGATTTATAATGTTTCTACTGGGAAAGCTTCATACGTAAGTAAGCTTTCCCTTGTGAGAGTTTGTACATTACCATTTGGAGGCATCTTTTTACTTTTACTATAGTAATATTTCCTACATCGATTTTCAACTTCATCATTACTGGAAATTGTCTAGGCAATAATTTTAAAGATGTTACAGAGCTGCTGGTATTTCATGCAAAAGCCTGACAAACATTCCATTAAAAATTGTGCTGGTGATAATTCATCAAAAGGCACACTTTTCTAATCCCCTTCTTTTATTACAGACTTTGCCACCTGAAGTTACACACTTAATTTCTAAATACATGATTGGCCCCAGCTCCTCTTGTTTGTGTTTTCCCCAGAGGAAGATGCTGAGTCAGACAGAGATAAAGAAAAAGAAACTTCTAACACAACTAGTCATTCATCGCGTTTAACGCAAGATAAAGAGGGCTGGGTTGCAACGGTCTTTGAAACTTTCTCTTTATCAGGATCCTATAAAAACCTCATTTTGAGACTTCCCACAAATGGAAAAGAAATAGCAGTTTTATTGGTACCAATGCAAGATCATCAGTCCCAGCTCATGTAACGCAATGAGCGAAAATGAGATGGCAAAAATGAGGAGCATAATTTTCACTCCATTGAAGACCTTTTTTTCAGACATTTTCTACTCATAGCTACCCTTATTATTATTTGTTTTCAGTCACTATTCACACAGTGGGCATAAAGTATTCAACTTTTTATCTCTATATATTTTTACCTACCTATTACTTTCATAGGTATAACAAATTAGCTACATTTTCATTCAGTTCTTTCACTAGCATGTTGAGTTTAAACAGAAAGTATTCAGATTACATGGATTAATTAGATGTTTTATTAAAAAAAAACAGGAAAATGAGTTGCGGAGTATAATATAAAACACAGCAGGCTTTGACTTTCTGCCTGGAAGCTGTTTAAAAAAAATAATAATAATTAAGAAGGAAGTGAAGAGTACACTGTATTCTATGCATAAATCAGAGATATTAAAGGCAAATATTTGCTTTGAGATTACGATGAACTCAGATTTACACCAAACAAATGGACTTGAGATGTTAATTTAGCTAAATATGAGCTCTAATCAGTCATTCCTCCTGCATCATCTTCCATGGCTATGCATAATAATAGTAGAGGTGCTCGTACTGTAACACAACCTTTCACTGTAAGTTACAGCCTGAGGATGTTTTCTCCCCTTATCCTTGAATCCCCTTTGCACAGCCCTAAGCCCCATCACACATTTAGAAGGAACAGTTCAAAAACTAGATGGAGTATAATAAATTAATCTGGACTTAGTGGGTGGATAAAAGGTCCAGCAGGGGTTTGTTACAGACCCTGGGGACAAGAAGAGAGAGGAAAATGGAGTACTGCACAATGACATTAGTAAGGCAAACAGAGATAATACTCTGTGTGCACGCCTGTGTGCATGTGTCTGTGTGTGTCTGCAGAGTGCTGGGGGAAGGGTGGCATCAGTATTCTCAGCCTTGAATCATCTTAATGTAATAACGATTGAATACTGCCAGCCTGCTTCCAGAGAGCCAAGGAAAGAGTGTTTCTACATCTGTCCTTAAATTATCACACAAAACCAAATCACAGGCATGAGAACTCTACAGCAAAAAGCAAACAGAGTTAGCAAGCCTCCATTCTGAGCACTCTTAGGAGTTTGAAACCTTTGTTCTCTGACCAGACTTACGCAGAGAGGGAAGGTGTGCACAGCCTGCATCAACTTATTATGGTACAACTTTATAATAGGAGATGCAAGAATGAATTCTTGTGCTTTTGAATAACAGATAAACACAAGTATTAGATACCAGAAACCAGGTTTGTTCTGATATATACTCTTACATATAGTACTATATAGCTATATGTAGTACTATATATATATAGATACAGCCATATCAGTGTTGAGAGCTATGGTGGCAGCTGCACTGTGTTTGGCCACGGTTACCACCTTTCTGAGGAAAGATTAAACAACAATAAAAGTGCTTCTGTCCTACTCATAAGCTGTGAAATGGGCTCTCCCTTTCACATAGACTTGGACTTTCTATGTGCTATGAACCATCTTCAGGTAGGACATCAAGGTAAAAGTGTGTAATCTCATAAAGGAAACATTTCAGAATGCAGAGAAGCACACGGCAAAACAGTGCAAGGACAGAAAGAGGGGGTTCAAATAGATTGAGAATTGCATTGCCAGAAGCCTACAAACCAACAGGTTTGGAAAAGTAAATTCTGACGATCCATTTGAAATTTCTGCCTAAAATATGAAAGGTATGAATGAAATGTTCCTGTCTTGAATATATATTCCTCACAACTCAACATGCAATATGCACTTTGAAATTGTAATGAAACAAAACTAACGTAATTGTAAAACATGCTTAAATAGCAGCTGCTCTTCATTCCCTTTTTCCACACCTACTGTAAGCAAGGGCTTGTCATAGCTCATGTAATTTGGGTCATTACCCATTATATCAAAGAATATAGACACCAGTGCTTCCCATTTTACTCTTCCAACAGAATTCTGGATGACACCTTTAGACATACACAAGGAAAGGGTGCAATATATTGCACCTTCTGCTGTACAGGGACCTGAGAAAACAAGTTAAAGTGCCTTCTACCACTGCTTGCATTGACCAAATCGCCCTCTCAGCTCTCCTAGAGCTGTTGAGGAAAAGCAGGGATTTGAAGGAGGTCCTCCTGGACATCACTCATATTTTCCCCATGTCCATGTTCTAGCACAACTCCACCAACACAGCAGACTTATGCTTTTCAAAGAGGAGTTTCCAAGTTTGAGCCTAGCTTTAGTTTAAAACCATCTTTTTTTTACACATTCTCTCAAAAACTGCATCTGCAATGGAATCTTTGGAGTACAAGAATTATGTGTGGTTATTGGCTTAAATCTGTGCTGGATTCCCAATGGTCTATTTTTATCTCATGATCTCAGAACAATTTGGGATGTTGCACAACAACCAACAGTTCTGATGCAAAGAAATGGTAGCAATGCAGTTTTTCAAGTTAAAAATCTGGATAGGATGCTGGACTGGAAACATCTGACTGGCTGAAGATTGTGAAAGAAACAGCTAAAGTAGAGTAAAGGATGTTACCCAGAAAAGTACCCAAAAGAACTAAAAGTCAAAATAGCCCAAGGTTATCAGGTCTTTAGCAACATCTTACATGTAATAAAAAATATGAAGATACGTAATTAACTGGACAGTGAAGAAAATTTCCAGAACTTGCAGAGAGTTCATTTTGAAGTCATAGCAACTTTCTTCATCTGCTGGGGCTGCATCTGACTGTTGCCAGAATGTACTCAATGCTGAGTATCTCTATTCCTGCATAACTCTCATTCACAAAACACAAAAAGAACACAAACAATGTTCTTCCTTTTATTTGTTTGTAAGTATGTTTTAGATAAAGCTGTTCTGATAGTTTAAGACTATTTGTTCAGATTGCACAAGCTATTCAGTGCCAGAGTTATTTAAATCTGGGAAGAGGTATTACAATAGATAGAAATGATGTATGAATAGTACATAAATGATCATAATGGAACGGCTGATTTAATAAATGGAAACTTTAAGCTGAAAGCATGAATGAGAAGGCACTGGATTTCCAGCTCCACTGATGTGGAACATGAGGTCACGAAGAACTGAGGGGAAATGCTGCAAGTTGCCCTGCCAGGATTTATCCCATGCCCTGAAAACTGGACACACTGTTCGGTAAGCTACTGGAGATGCCACCTTGCAGATGATACTTGAAGCTGACAATCTAATCATCTGCAGCACTTTTTGTAAAGAATAAGGAATTAGCTGTAGTGAACTGGCCTCATTTCAGCCTGCATAATTACATCCTGCACACCTATGATTCCTTTGCCGTTTCTTAGGGGAAAAAGAGAACATATTCTTCCCTTGCTGTAAGCCTTTTGCCTAGGAAATCTCAGATATAGCTGTAGTCATCTTGTGCTTAAGTCTGATATCAAACTGTTAAATTTGCAATGTACCTTGAGATCATTTACTCTAAATCTTAAGATTATTATTGCAGACATCTCAAAGGACTACATATTCCACCCTGCATGTTCCAATAACGAGGCATGAAAGATTAAACTGAGAGTTTGGTTTCTGATTCCTCCCCCTTTTTTGCTCTGCCCATTTATATGCTTTGAAAACTGAAGTCACAACACTGTCGGAACATTTTTTTTAGTGGTTTAATAAACATGACATGCTTGCACTTGCTTTGCATTTTAATAGCAATGCAGTGGCAATAAGACACTTCCACAAATACAATGCATGCAATTACATAGGGTTTTAAGTGCTAACTTTTTGTCAGGCGTATATATACACACATATTTTAAAATCTCTTTTGTTCAAAACCTAAAAATCCTCTCTCAGTTTTCACTTCCCCCTTATGGGTACCTGACTGCCTTTCACGTGGAATTTGAAGGGCATACACCACTTGGAGCTGTTAAGAGCCAGGTTTTTGTGACTGTATCACTGTAGTTACGTTCACTGGAAACTTTTCAATGGCACCAGAGGAGTACCTATGGAAGTGGTCACGTTGTTGATCTGACAGTTTTTAATCTTTCTTTCTCTTCCTTGAGGACAGTTCCAACATGAGGGATCTGTTCCGTAATCTGCAAATATATACACCACTTCACAGACAGCTCTGCTTTGTTGTATTTGTGTTTTTCCTCTTCTGCCTTCTCTTAACTACTTTGGTGCTCTCCTATATTTCAGTATACACAGAGAAATGTAACATGACTGTGTGCAGGGTGTGCTGCTGCCCTGGTGTGCTGTGTTTCAGCGTGGTGTGTCGGGTGCTTGTGACCAGCAGATGGGTGTGACAGAGCACTCAGGAGTGACCACTGAGAGCATAGGTGCTAAGAGCAACAATGGCCAAGTGTTGTTAGCACAAGAAGTTTGGTTCAGGATTTTAAAGTCCCAAAGTATTGCAATGGTCTGTCTAGGGTTTTGGTTTGACCCATTTTAAATACCTTGTGTCTGTTATGGGAGTAGACCTTCATTAACCTGCCCTGAAGTTCTTAAAAATTAAATTAAATCTCACTAGAAAAGATTCAAGCAGTAAAGTGGTCATTTTAGTTCTAAGGGATATAACTTGTACTGCGTTATGCTTCTGATTTTGGGCCATCACCCCTCTCTCTCTCTTGCCAGGCTCAGGGTGACATTTCACTCATTTTTATTCAGAGGTAAATTGGATGACCAGGAACGAAATTAATTCCAGAGTCTGGCTCAAAGTGCATTATAATAAACAAAAGGACTCATATTAACTTTAGTAGAATACCTACAATGTTTAGTAGAGTACTACAGTTAACATAAACCATAATATGCACATAGTTTTAAAGGAAACACTTTAATATTCCATACCATACTGACAATATTTAATCTATGTTTATGCTAAGCAGCATAACTTTCTTTTATGTTTCAGATGTAATAAATTTACAATATAATACTGTATTTTGCTTTAGCATTAGGTTCAGCTAGACTGTTATCCTGACAAAAATTTTTAAAGATTTTTTACTTACTGACTCAAGAGACTACACTCAGAATTTTTCTGCTACATACCTTCACTGGTCTAGGGATTATAGACTTGAGCAACCTACATCGTATAATAAGCTGCCAAATGAGATGAGGTAAAACAGTAACTCCACAAAAGGATCTAATTCAGTCTACTTACTGTGTGCTAGCATTAGTCAGTGATTAGGTTATTAAATCCTCTCTAATTATTATTTGAAGCTTTTCATAAATAGCTTTTTGCAAAATGGATCTTATCTAAAAAATTTAATTTATTGGATGTTTACAGGCTTAAAAAAAGTGATTTTATGATATAAAACCAGAATTACTTCCTTTTTAAATAAACCAAATTGGTGCTGTAATTGAGATGAGCATGCTATTTTTTTCACACAATAATCTGATATGGGACTTTCTTCTCTCAAGAGACTTGCTTGATCTGGTCTTTATAGACATTCAGTCTCTGTAAATATGCTTTTGGTTTCTTTATCAGTAATAGTATTAGGCCTGAATGCTTTAGTATACAGTATAATGAGATATTAAAGGGCTTTCTGTATATGTTTTAGACAAGCTAGTCTAATAGAAAGAAATTAATACATGAAGGATATTCTTTACAAGTAGACAGTACCATTTATAAGGATTTTCTTCTACCCTTTAGTTATTATATTTTTAGAGAAAATCACATTGCTTTCTTTCCTTTTTTTTTTTCCCTCTCTGTCATTGTTTGCCTTTTCTTCCTGCTTGTACTTTGCTACCGAGCCATCTGACTATCTGTGTTGCCATGGGAAGGACTGCAATGCCATAAATTCAAAGGAGAGAAGTTCCTGTGTTCATTTTTTTTTTTTTTTCATTTTATTCTTAAACAATCATTAGCACAGATTAGCTGCTTTCATAAGGGTGTTCTGGCACTAGAGGAGGATTGTAAAATATTCATTTCTGGAAAAGATACAGCAAAAACATTCTACTTGTTTCACAGAAAGGAACCAACCTACACAGGCAAAAGTCAATGCTTCCCAACTTGTAGATACCTGACTGTTTGAGAACTGAGTCAAATTATGGGCAGTTATCCATCTAGTCTTACAGTAGCTAATGCGAATTCCAGAAATGCTAAAACACAGAATTTAAAACATGTCAAATTAAAAAAAAAAAAAAAAAAAAAAAAAAAAAGGATGCCCTAGAGGATTTGTGATACAATTCAGAGATTTTCATTTTGAAATCACTGGTTAAACAGCCCACAGGCAGAAATTTGCCACCTTCTAAAATCTTTAAAGTGTGGCCCATGCAAAGGGAACCAGTGGCCTCAGCTCAGTTTGCCAGTTGCCAGTGCCAGCTCTTCCCACTAGAGAAAAAGCTTCCTTATGCAAGCAGGAGCTCACTTAGCGAGCTCGAAAGAGAAAGGCCAAAACACCTACAAAAAGCAGGTCCTCCAAGTGCCACAGTGGAAATAACAGACCTGGGTTTGTTCAACAGAAAACTCTCTGAGCCACAAACTAAATGTCTTTGGACAATGGGTTCCTCAAGTCACATCTACTGAAGTAAAAGGGAATGTAGCACTTGGGCACTGCAGAGGCAGAATCACACACTGTAATGGGATAAAAGTTCCTCATGTAAAGCAAGACCAAGTGCCTTTACATGTCAGAGAAGGGTTCTGTGTGTTGGACACTGCAAGGGCCAGTCAGCATCACCAGGCCATATCCCCACGTTACCTGCTTTTCCCAACCCAGACCACAACTGGGGGTTCACACTTATTCCCTCGGGATACAGTTCCAAAGCTCCAAACAGGCAAAATGAAGACCCTTGCTGGTACTTTGCAATGAACACAACCTGACCCTACTTCTGTCACTGTATTAATCATCCAGTGCTGACACGGGGAACAGCTCATTTTGACCAGTAAACAACAGAAATGTGATTCAGAAGATACAGAGAGGGAAGTGCAAGGCTCAGGAAGCTGAGCACAGACTCACCATCCTGTCTGCAGCCACATGCTAATCTCACATTTGGCTGATGGCTGTATGCTAAGCTGCTCTGTTCAATATTTTGCATGTTGATTGGCTTGTTACTCACTTCTGCCTCTGCTGGAAGTCAGACTAACCTGTGGGGGAAGTGTGGAAAACAATTACAATATATTGAAATGGTCATACAAGTGCAGTACATTGCAACACTTTACATTATTTATTAGGTGTTACTACACGCGCTGGCACTCACATGACAGAGATCTTAACAAGACCGACAAATAGGACAATATCTGCATTCCTGTAAGAACATTTGAGATGAAAATTTAACATTAAACCAAAAGTGTACTTACTGCAGTGCAAACACTGCAATCAAGTGGTCTGCCTTGACTTGCAATGTATTATGTTAACACAGTATGGTTGCCAGAGTAAAATAGAAATGTTCATTACAGCAGCAATTAATTGCTTGCTATTTTTGAAAAATAACAGTTAATATATTTTCCCAAACCAATCCAACTCAATGTTACTCTGAATTTTCAAGCATCATTTCTTTATTTTTGTCCCTATTGTGCACACAAGGTCAATTAACTGGTAAATATAATTATTTTACAAACATAGCAAGCAGCAGCTATTATAAATAACAACTTATTTGCATATTTCCTTGTTTCTGAAGAGAACGGAGATGTTACGGGTCTGAAAATCTTTGCAACTCTAATATGGTGAGATACTGTTTTTAAGTAAATCTGTTTCAGTAAGTATTCTAGTAAATATGCCATTTCTTAGATTAAAATCAGCAAGGAGAAGCTGGGTTGCAGATTTCAGAACTTGCCTCATTTGCATCTTGAAAATGGAATGGAACTGAAAGCTTTCAAGCTTTATTGTTCAACTCCACAATTCTGTTGCTCTTTGTAAATGAAACGGAAAAGAGATGTATGTGAATATATTACACATTTCAGCTTAAATGAGTTTTTCAAATCATAAATGAATATCATTGTTTGTAGTCACCTTCACAGCATTCCTGAAGTTGAAGCTTGAGCTGAATTCTGACTGAATTTTGTGAAAGATTTGGGAAAACATGACTCACAAGATTTTAATACTGGCAGACAAAGACCCCTTTCTGACTCTAGTTTTGATTTCCAGGGTCTCTTTAAATAAAGAAGATATTCAAGACCGAGGGACAATGGAGAACAGCTGCAAGGATGATTTCTTTTAAAAGGAGAAATCAAAGGACAGCACTCCTCATGTGCACTATATATGGCAATCTCTTTGAGTGTCGAAGGACTGGCTGGTACTCGCATGCTGTGCTGAAACTGCGTGGCTAGAGAGGTTTTCTTAGACATATTTCTTGATGACAACTGCATGCTGTTGGATTTGTTTCAGTGGCTGTGAATCTGTGAGCCATGCATATTGTGTTCCATTTGCCACTTCACAAGGAAAAAAATATTTAGTGAGCTTATGGCAAGCAGAATACCTCATTTGTGCTGATTGGGGTAGATAGGGTGATTTGTAGATTCACACATGCTGAGCTTCAGGCACTTTGAAAAAACTACACTGGGTGCATTTGAGATTTATGCCCCAGCCCCAATGCAATTCATGTGTTGGGGTGCTCCTACTGAGACCTACCAATGGGAGCTGACAGCTGCATACAGTGCACTGGAAACATTTTAAAGCTTGCTGTAAAGAAAATAGAGCAGTCTTCGCCTAGCAGGGAGGAAAATCGATGAGTCGGCACTTGGCAGTGGTGACCAGCAGGAGGATGCTTCTGATGAATGCTGAGTCATTGATTTCCCTCCCTGATCAGCAGCAGCTGCTCCATTCACACTGCAGAGCCTTCTTGCCACAACCACATGTGTCAGCAGGCTTTATTGTCATTAAAGCAAGAGGTATTAGCTGACAAGACACCCCATTTATGTATTTTTGGTTTCGATTGCACTACCTTACAATTTCTAAGTTGCTTCTCAGCTAGGGCACCTAAAAGGACATTCGTATCAAGGCAGGAGATCCAAGAGCACAGGCAGCTCGCAGGTACAGACAGTATTTGCACGACAGATGTGTGAATGTCGCCCAAGCCTTCAGTTTCTTTTCTCACCAGGAGGCATAAATTTCATAAACTCAGAGCACAGTCAAGCAAAGAGGTTAAGACATCATCTGAGAAGGTAGGCTGCAAGTCAGCACAAAGCTTACATGTTTAAAGGTACATATGTGTAAATATGCAGATGGACTGGGCTCTGCTCATGTGCCATGCGCCTTCGGTGTGTGTGGTATAACATGGTATGCCTGAAGACCGAAGCATAATTGTAGTTTAAAGTTTTATGACAGTAAAAAAGCAACAGGTAAAACAGGTGAGACTACACTGAATGACTACAATAAAAGTATAGTCAGTGCAGGTTATTACAAATCTCAGCATTTGATGAGGATGTATATATTTCTTAACATGTTCTATCATTTGTTATATTGTTTACATTACCATAATTATTACTTAATAAGTTAATGTGTTTGCATCTCTGTTTGAATTGATCTTTGAGGAAGCAGTTTACATAAGGAGAAAAAAGAAGAGAAGGGGCTGTCATGAGATAAATGCTGTTTCTCAGGATTAAAATCGACTGAAATACACTGTTTATAGTCAGGCACTTCACTGCTACTAGCAATGCTGAGCCTCTACATTTCAGGTTCCATTCATCGCAGAATATGCATGACTTTGCCTCAAAAACACTCACAGAAAAAGTCATAGGTCAGGCTTCTGTGCTTGAACTGGTATTTCAGCAAAAGCTCACGTGGTCAGCCACAAAACCATTCTCCCTTAGCTCTACGGGTGTTTGTCCTTTGAAAAAGAGCCTCTTCACCACAGTGACAAGCCTGGATTCAGGAGAGCCCACAACTGACAAACTGTATTTTCCTAGTCAATTCAGCTGCAGATTGAAAATTGCTCTTTTATAGTTTGCTCCCCTCTTTCAGAAGGCACAAGTCTACTTAAATTCTTTTGCTTTTTCAAGTGACCTCATCTCCTGGCTTCAGTGAATCCTTGCCAGAGCTGCATCAAACTCAGTGGTTTTAGTTTACATAGATTTTGGAAAGCGTACATCAGTTACAACATCCACTCGGGCTGTAGTGTTTTGTGAGATTATGAACTCTAAAATTTAAGATAAACATCACTGCCAGCACCTTTCCTTTGCCTTATCTCCCTACATTTCTGAAAGCCTGCCTTCATTCTGCTGTGCCTGGGGCAGCTGAGCAGGCTCCTCCTCATACCAGTGGCTGCATTAGCACAGAAGCTTTCAAGGATAACTGCTGCTCCTCGGGGAGCCCCAGAATAGGAGCAGGCAAGAGTGCTCTCATTCTTTTATTCCTTCACACATCTGGGGTCTGAAGTGTCTTAGGCTGTGCTAAAAATCTGTTAACTTAAGAAACAAGTCTTTGAAATCAGATTGTCAACTATATTGCAGGTAATGAGCCGTGTAACTTCTGAAATCATACACGTATCTCTTTCTTTAAAATTGTTGACCAAGGGTATGAAAAATACAAAACAGAAATAGCAAATGAACTCAAAAGTATAATGTGACCCTGTCTCATGTCTGAATTTCTTTGGTATGATCCACATGGACAGAAATGACTCGCACATTAACAGTTGTCACTGACGCAAGTAGCAGTGTTCTTGAAATTCTCCATTTAATTGGCCAATGATTTTAGTAAAATGCTAGCTTTGCAATCTGAAGGCCAGGTTCTGGTACTGACTGATGACCACGTGACAAGGAATAGAAGAGGGATCAAATGAAAAATAAAGAACATGACAGATACCAAATAATTTCATTATTGACTGAAAATTAAAGAACACTGTACTCAGGACTGAATTCAGAGAGAATAGAATACTTAGTGTGCAAAATGTTTTTAACTCCTATAACCCTGATCAGGAGGGGATATGCTACCCATAAATAATGAATTTCCAATACAAATTATACACATTGGGACACATAGTCCAAGTTTTGGATAACAAGAAGTTTCATTAAAGAGATGTTCCAATGAACAAGATTCTGAAATGTTTAGATCATATCTAACTAATAAAATTAAAGATTTAGACATAATTAATATAGATCCAGACGTTCACCTAATTAAAATGAACAGGGTAGAAAGAATTGATTATACATTTCCTTATGAATGAAAATAAACATACAAATTAGCGTTCTTTTAAAGATAATGTATAACTCTAATGCTTTGATGATAGAAATCTCACATTATTTTTAATGTAAGATTTCTACTGATTAGAAAAAATGTATATTATTACAATTAGTCAGTCAGATTGTCCAAATAAGCATATGAGTTGATGGAACTATGACAATTTACAATATCTGAGAATCTGCTCCTTATCTTCAACCAATGAGGACCACAGAATCAACATTTGTAAAGAGGAACACTTCCTCAGAGACACTATCAAACAAAAACTTTTTCAGATGAAAAATGAAAATGAATGATAACACTGCAAAGGCTGTCATTATCACCAGTACTCAAACAGCCTCAGTATATGTAAAAGAAGAAAATTAATCTGAAAATAAATTCAAAAAAGGCTTCCCATAATGATGGGAAATTCTGAGAAGGGGTTTAAAATTTTTCTTGACCTCTGAAATCAGATAAAATCCTTGAAAATAGACTTAAACTAAATGGGGTAACATTTGGAGTTGTCGTATTGTGTGTATCCCTTTCTGCTACATCCCTGAAAATAAAATCAGAGTACAACAGCCCCAAATAGGCTGCCTTTTGGACACAGAAGACATCCTTAAAACATATTCCAAAAACTCTCAAATGTTCAGAGAAACAGCTGTTCAATCTTATGTCATATCACTACACCATTCTTGTTGCAAAAGACAGAGACCTTGCATAATCAACATATTTTCCTGGCATGGTCTCCTATCACTCCCGTTCTCACCCTCTAATGTAGCTGCTGCATTAGCAGCACTTCTGTTTGACCACATATGCTGAAAATGATTTTCTAGAATAGACTTTCACAGTCCAAGCTTCATGAATACAGCTGGTCAGAGCTGTCAGGAGCCTTCATCACAGAAGACATAATTTTACTTTTGACTAACTAAAGACATCTGGTCCGTATTTGTTAAAGCTTGTAGATTGGTTTGATGATATGGGGCTAGAAACTTAGCTGATATAAAACTGATATAACTGTAATACACTCATCAGAGATACGGTGAATTAACATCAGTACAAAATCTGCCCCTAAAAACTACAACATAGGAAGACATTAAGCAGGTATGCATCCTTTTAAAACTGATTTAAACGTAAAATCTTCACTTTCCCTAGATGTAACTTGGGAATATTCTAGCCCTTAAGCAAAGCTATTTGAAGGTACTGTCCTAGTGCAGATAAGAACTGGATTTGGCTCGATATGCATTCACTGGATATGTTGCACCCTGTAGAAACACCTCTCCCCGTTCAGTACGACAAATATGTAGGACAGAGAGCAGACAGTACTAGTTCATTTTTCCTCACTTTTCAAAGCCTTCTTTGCAAGCATCTTTTTTCTCCCTGTGTGTATGTACATGTTTCTACCCCTCCTCTTTCATTTCTTTTCTCTGTAGGGCATCGAAAGTGCTTTTCAGGTGGGAGGGCAGCAGTGTAAAATTGACTACCATTCTAGTCAATTTGCTTCAGCAGCCATTCCATGTGTAAAGCACTTTATACAGAAGGAAGCTTTTTAGACATGAAGACCAAGAAATCTATTCTTTTACAGCCATGAAGTCCCTGTGAAATCAGAGGTTTCAAGAACTCATGCGAGGATAGAATTTGGCACGAAACCCACTGAAAAAAAAAGCCTATTAAGATCTTGCAATCTGTTTCCCCTTGTTTTTCTCATTAGCAGAAGGAAAATAATTTGTTCTAGAGAAGAACGTTTTTACCTAAGAACTTCAAGCAGGTTGTACACAGTAGCACTGGAGCACTTTTCACTGACTCCTACCGTCTGAAACCAAATTTTAGTGTTACTTTAAAATCAAATAGAGCCTAGAGAAATGTCCACATCCAACTCATGTGTCTCATGCTTGGCTGAGTTGGTATCATCCAGAGATAAGTACCATCCGTTTCAGTCTTCTGGTGTTTACTGTTTTTCTGTGACCTTACATAACTTTTACTTAAGTCAGTATTTAAGCTGTAATGGCTGTACCTTTAACCACTTTCACTTAATATGTCGAGGGCTGGCGCTGAGGACAAACACAATCATTCTTGTTGCTGTTAATCTGGAATGAAGGTCATTCTCACTGAAAACATGCGGTTGCTACTTCACGTAAGAAAACCCAGCAGCCTTCCACGTGGCCAAGACAACATCAGATATTTAGTGTAATAAACAAGCCTTTTTAAGACAAACAGTTTCACTGATACTTTCTCCTCAGATGCTTCAAGGCCATCATTTAAGAAAACCCCAAAACAACAACTAGTTGCCAATTCCATCATGTAATCCCAATCATGGAAAATCTGCTACTAGGTAACCCAGAGAGCTGGCCAAAGAGAGTGGGCCAACCTGCATCTCAAAAATATGGATCAGGCCTTGGGAGGCTCTTAGAGTGTGATTTAAAGCTAACAGTCAGGGCCAGCTCAGGGCAAGCAGAGAAACAAGTCTCCTGGAGAGATTCCTAAAGCCTCTGGTAACAGGTCAGAGAATGCTACAGAACAGGAAGGAGCTTCAAGAAGAAATGTTGTGGCTACCCCAAGACGTGCCGAACTATACCCTTCTCATTCCAGACAGGCACTTTTTCTAACCTCAGCTTAATGAAAAAAGGTAAAGGTTCTACAGTAATTTGTGTTTAACTAGCTTTATTGTAAAAAAAGCTTTTGCCTAAAGCCTAGCAAAACATTTTGTTTTGCGCTTGAATCACTCACTCTGTCCTATCCACAAGGTTATTCCCTTTGGCTTTGCACCAGCTTTTTTCTGTATTTGAAGACTGTTATCATGTTTCTACTCAGTCTTTTAACCTCTAGTCTAAACAACCCCAACCCTTGTAATCTTTTCTCACAGGTCACTATATTGCTCTGTTCTGGTGCATGTGAGACTTAAACCTTAACTTAGCTTAGAACTTTTCACAGCTGTAAAAGAGAAGAAATACTTCATTCATTTTGCAGACTCTTCTCCTGTTTTTAGAACTCAAAATTTCTCCCCTCTACTCTTTTTTACACTAGTATGGCATTGCCCATTCATGTTCATGGTGCAGACAGCTACAACCCTTAATTCCTTTCCTATATGACTGTAAATTGGTTGGTTGTTTCTCACTGAGTTGATTCTATGAATGATTCTTTTTGTCTACGTACAGAAACTGGACTTGTTTTTAATTGCATCTTGTGTTTTTTTCATACCATCTTTCTAATTTGTCAAGATCCCTTGGAATTCTATTCATGTTCTCGTCTATACCTGGAAGCTTCAAAGCTTTGTGGAATCTGCAAAATTAATATGAACATTCCTTATCCTATCAATGAAGTCACTAATGAAAATATTTAACAGCATCTGGCTCAGGACAAATCCATGTGAAACCACATTTGATATATCCTTTTCTATTTCCAGTAAATCATTGGTAACTATTCTTTGACTTTGGTTTCCCAGCTCATTTTGCTAACCCTCCATAGTAGATCTTCTTCTAGATCTCGTTTTTCCAGCTTGTTTAAGACAATGTTACATGAAACAAGAATGCTTTAAAGCATCTCTAAAGTTCAGATCTAAGCTTCATGAGATGTGAGACAGAAACACAGTTCCTAGGCTTCTGGGAGCTTTGTGCCTCTCCTGAGCAGTTTTATACCCACGGGGTGTTATCCCTTCACTTGCCCCAAATTTCTCCCACTGTAAAGAAATCACATCCAAGGGTAAAATCCCCATTGAGCTGATACAGAAATTCATGGAGTTTGGAGTGGTATGAAGTATGGAGATCAAGTTGTAAAGGTATGCTGTCTCTGAGCATACTCTGTCTCTGAGTATTCCTTCACACCCTGGAAAAATCTTTTAAATAAGATCCCTGTTCCCACCTTATAATTGTGGAGGGATTCTGCAGGTATGTGCAACAAAAACTATTACCTCCCAACCAGTTCATCCAATCTAGCCAGTTCCATCAGCTTTACCTCCTTCAGCTCTACCAGTGCTTGAGAAAGGGAGTATCCAGACCCAGACTTGTGTACTAGCTTGGCCCAGTTGGGTGATCAAAGGAAGGAATGTTGGCCTGAATTTCCTTGGTTATGTGAATTACAATAGGCCCTTATCGTTACTTTGATGTCAGTTTTTGTGGTTTAATTATATACTAAGAAGTATTCTTAGGTAAGCCAGGAAGATCTGTCCTTATGACTCAACCAGCTACTTTTTGGCCAGCTGACTGTACATTTAATTAACATCCTGGGCATCAGTTCTGCAGTCCTACCCCAGGCAAATCTCCCATCAAAGTGAATGGGAGTTACCATCTGTGCAGGGCTGAACAGAGAGTCAATAGAACAGCACTACAAGTTTGGGCAAACAGTCAATCTTTATGAATTTTTCAGTAAAGCTGTTAAAGTGTTTTTAAATTAGATATTCCTTTTAGTTTGAAGAGATTAGTTTTTTCCGTAACTAGTGTGATTGAGTCATTTGTAAGCAGGATATTGGTGAAAACATTAAGAGAGGTCTTTTGTATTCAGTCTTTTAATTTGTATTCCTTCTTTTGTGTGGGGACACTTGAGCATGGTGCATCTCATACATGCAGTGTATATGTACCACATCAAGTGCGTAGAAGAAAAGTTACTCCTTTGACATAGATAATTGTGCTTGAAAAACTCCAAGTTGAAAGATACACTCTGGTCAATGCCCAGAGGCAGCAAACATGAGGGTGTTTAATGTTTAGTAGTAGGCTAACATTTCACCTATTGAACTCCATGGTAAATCTGCTCTCAACTTCATAAAAAAAGAAATCAATTCTCAGTAATTCTGAAGCACTGTCCCAAAATTTCAAATTCTGCTACTGGATAACCTTAACCAGAAACAGGTACAATAAAATCAGTTTAGTGATGGGCCACAACCATTTGGATCTTTCACAAAACTGACTTTAAGAGATAGTATAAGAACACAAATAAATCCATGATGCTATTAAAGACTTTGGGAAAAGCTCAGCGGGATTTAGAAGAGTTGAATCCCATGCTAACCTCTACCTTTCCTGATTCAATCTGATTTTGCTGTTACCAAGGACGCAGCTTCCGCAATGGTGCTGGATCCCTTGTTAAACTCTCCTCACCTTAACACAGCCTCATCCCTCAAAGACTCAAGAGACTTCCCACACCAGTCACAGCTCTGCTTCACTTCTGAGTTGTCTTGGAGACAAGAAGGTGCCTTGCTGGCTGAGAGGAGCAGCATAGCTTGCCTCGAGCACCAAGTCACTGCTCTGGGGCTGGAGCAGGAGACAGCACTAATGCTTGAGGGGGACAGAAATGGGTTGAAGACCAGAGAACAGGATGTAACACTTCTACTGCAGCATCAGGACAGCACAACAATGCTGTGTATTCAGCATGTCTAATGCACATGTTGGTATCGGGATTGTCCGATGTGTTTCTTTTAAGAAGCCGGTGAAATCCAAGTGCAGACCCTGCCAAACTCGGAAATGTAATTTTGATTGAAAGAATTTGACATGCTTTGCCTCAGAACGCAATAAGCTCAATTTAGTCCTCAACCACAGTGGCCACAAGAAGTAGCAATAAACTGCATCTGTGATTCAGGAGAGAGTAAAACTACAGAAAAGAGAATCATGGACCAAAAACATCTGCACTGGAAACATATATGCATTGCATCTCACATGTCTCGCAGAAAGGCTGCTTTTTGGCAGAAATAACAGACACTGGTTTATTTTGTGGAACAGGAGACAGAAGAGATATTTTTTCATACTGAAATGATCAAAGAATAAATTTAGGTTTTAGTTTTCTCTGTATTGTGTTTAATTGGTGCAGAGGGAAAAGGGGAGGTGCGTAGTGGTGGGGGAGAATGTAAGAATCTGGTTATCCTTAGAGAAGGTTTTCAACCTAATACTTTCAGCAGTGAACTGTGCTGGGTAGAAATCTATCTTGCACTTGTCACATCTATATTAAATTATCTATTTTTTTCATTTTACAAGGGAAGACGTGAGCAGAACATTACTCAGCTGTCAGGACACAGGGCTGTGCTGCTGAGCAGAGTAAAGTGAATATATTCTACAATGCTGCAAATCCAGCACAAAGGTACCAGAAGAGGGATTTGTGTCACCAGTTTTGCCTCCTGTGTTCCTGGGAGGCAGTTTTCAGTAGGCTTTGTTTTGACTGCTTTTTGCTATGATGATATTTAAATGTGATCAATGGCCCTTTCTTCTGCAAAAATAGTGTCTCCTGATGACAACATTACAGATAAGGACTGAAAAAATATTTTTAGCTTTCATCAAATACAAACTGACTAGTGTAAAGCTACTATGATGACTTATACAGATGGTCCTTGCCTTAACACCAAAGGGTAGTAAAGAAAATTCATTGCAACTCAGTTTTTACTATGTTTTGCATGTATTTTGGCTTATCAGAAACACAGTAGGTTAGAAAAGCATTAAGACACATACTAAGAACATTATAGATATTGTATTCATGCTTTTCTAGACTATATATGATAAAACAGAAAGAAGCTCACAGAATTTCCTGATAATTCTCCACTTTTATCTTGAAATCTGACCTCGTGGGTCTTAGACTTCGCTGTAATCAGTTTTCCCACTTACAGGAATAAATATGTAAAAGAAAATCTTATATTCCTTGCAAGGACAATTTTAGACCACAGAGTGGTAGAAGACTTCCAGGATTCAAAAACTGCCAGAAAGCTAAACCTGAGTGACTGAACTGTGGCCATAGTGGGTAGACAGGGAATATGCCTGGGGATGGCTAAAAGTTATATTATAGAAAAACAAATGCTGAAAACTAAGACAGTTCCTGTGCCTATCACTTCCTTCCAATCTATTTGCATATCAGCAGTGTTTTTTATTACATTTCCCTGTCTGTCAAGGTAGTACTGTACTTCTGGGTATGGTAAGAAGTTGAATGAGAGCTCTTTTACGTGAGAAAGTTATTGTACAATAAAAATAGAAAGTTGTATTACAGTGTGCTAGCAACTTTTCAATGTATGCATGTACTCAGTGTAGTGCAGAGTAACCTCCCTTTATGCTTACTACTAGCTGAGAATATCAGAATGGGATGATAATACCATTCAGTTAGGGCTGTCCACATTTAAAGCCTAATATATCATTCAGTTCATCACAGAGAAAAATCGCAGGAGACAAACAAAAGAAAATAAGAAAAAGCAAATTTACTTCATTAAATAAGCAAGCAACCACAAAGTCAAAATATCAAATATCAACCCTGAGACATTTCCAGTAAAAATACAGACACTCCAACTCTTAACTGTTCCTAACTCCCACCGTGGTGAGTCACTGTGCATGAAGAGCTGGACATATTTGTTTGCCAAGAGCATGTTTGATCTAGAATCTGCAGACTGACACCAGAGGTGCAAGAGATGCATACAGTGCATTTCCCCAGCTCATTTTCAATAGGCGAAAACACCAAATCAGCTGCCAAAACAAGTGCAAATCTTCAGTGTCATCAGAAAGCACTGAACTTAGACTATGCCGGCTGTCTCGTCTGCTCAGTTTCGTTTCCCCTCTCACAGAATCCTTTCAGCAGTTGCACTTCATGTGGCATTGGGTTACACAGAAGCCTGCTCAGCTCTTGTTTGATCTTGTTTGTTTACCTTAGTCATGTTATACACACTAAATCTATTTTCCAGCTTATGACAAGTGCGTCCATTATTCTTTCTTTCCAGCATCCTAAGCATCCTAAATGCTGGCCACAGAAATGCTGCTATTTTCTAGTTTCCATTTTCTCCTTTGACAGAAACAGCTACAGAGGTTTATGTGTAACTTGACTTCTAAAGTTCACCAAGTTTTTGCAGTTCCTTACTGATATGCTGAATATGGAGACAAAAATAATTTTTAGCTTTTTTTCCAACTACTTTTGGAGAATGAAAGGGCAAATTGAAAATTTGAACCCAGCTATGTAATTCACCTTGGCTAGGGCTAGGTTGTAGCAAAATACCCTAAGAGAGGAAAGCAGGAGGCAACACATCTCTTTCTCAGCCAGATGTTTTGGCTAGGAAAAAATAAACTCCCATCTTTCAAATTAACTGTCAGTCAGGAGGGTCCAGGCTGATACCCCCTCCCTTGAGCTTGTTAGTCCGAGGATGCTGCTGAGCCACCTCGTGAATGAGTTCCTGGAATGACACTAACAGTGCATCCCTGGACCGCCTCCAGTTTTCACTTGTGCCAGTGGCATATATCATGGATGTCTGCCTTTCAACATTTCTCATTTAGCTGTATTCCAAAACTGAGGAGCAGTATTTTCCCTTAAAACAAAGACAGAACTTACCAGAACACCGTTTGATAAAAAGAACATTCTTTTGTACTGCTGAACATCCTGCACTACTAATAAATTTGTAATGAGAATAAAAGGTGTTCAGTTCAGCGGGGAAAGGATAGATCCTTGTACTTCTTATAAATATAGATGCATATTTTACAAAGATCATTTATAAGTCAGACCTAATATCTCTTTGCACCTTCTGTAGTAGAACATTGGAGACAATGAAGAGGATGTAATTGGTCTTCATGCCATACGAGGAACCTCCCACCTACACTTACTCACTGTGAGACTGCTAATAACCAGCATTCTAAGGAAAGCAGCATCTTCATCTGCTTTGGAGCATATTTCTATGTATTAGGGTATTTCAAAGGACATTTCAAAGCCACGCAGTAAGATCTCATTCCAGCACTGACTCTGACCTTTGTGGCAGTAGGAACTGGACTCTAAGACACTGCCCAGTTTGCAGCAGCAGAAAACTTTTTCAAAACCTGCTCTCTGAAATGTATGAATTCAGCCCTTTCTAGCCCCTCATACCACAGCTTGGCAGAGCCACTGGAAAGCAAGAATGCTATGGATCTTCATTATTAGCCTTTTGCCCAAGACGCTTTCCTTACTACTTGATTTTTCTTCCTTCCCATGCTCTTCTTTAGCTCAAGAGGCTCTGCATCAGCTGCTAGAATATGGATGCCCAGGACCCATTGTGGCCTTGTGCTGTGCTAAAGCTCTGCAGGCTCTTGTGACAGTAATTTCCCCCCATGCACATACAGTGCATGGATCTGTCTTGACATCCACCCTAAAATTTCCCAGAGCTTCCCTTCAAGACCTCAAGGGAGATATCTTTACAGTTCATGTGCCTTTTCACTATTATTTTCAAACAATGTGGTATATGAAAGTAAATGCCCTGTCCTCACACAAGGGAGACAGGCAGTAAAACCAGAGTGCCACTGTAGGAATTAACAGAAAGATGAAAAACATTGAGATAACACTGTTAACCACAGCATTTTACAAACATAGCACTGTCCCTAAAAAAACTCACCTAACACCCAATACCCAGTGTTTTTATCTCAGTAAACAAAATTCACACATGTAGTTCTTAAAATTAGGTTATTAATAAAAATTAGATAACATGATACAGCTGAACTACAAATGATAGGACTTACTCTTTCTGTTCTGTCCTGCTGATGTTTTTGCTTGTGGTTTTATATCCCACTGTTATTTTTTAGGTCACTTCAGTTGTTTTGGAAAAGGACTGTATTTTCACTCATTTAAATATCATATACACGTACTTATTTACCCAGTAAATAATAGGAGGAGTTTCTGAAAAATTGGGAAATCCGATAACATACTGTTTATGAACTCAACTTGAAGTTGAGGAGGGACCAAGGAAAACACTGAAAAGGACAGTTTTCCCATGAGAAAAGTATTTTTTGATCTGTAAAACTCCTGACATTGAAAGATGCTGACTGGAAAGGTCAGAGTGACACCCTAGGTTTGAAGGAGAGGGTCTTAGCTAAAGAGGTACTTAAAGAGAAGGAACTCAAAAATCCTGGCAGGACATATACCCAAATCCTAAAGAATAACTGTAAGCACTCAGGACAGCCACAGAAAATGTCAGGGGAAAGTTGACTGTTCTATCTGGATATGTCAATTTTTCATGCTAAAGCAAAGAGGATTTGCTCTTAAAATCCCTCTGCATGATGTGTTGACTTCCTTGTCTGTGTTTGTGACTGTATGGCTGAAACTGATCAATCAGATGAAGGGCAGGAGAAAGAGATGATGAACCTCATTAAATCCCCAGCAGGTTAAAACTGCTCCTGGAAGTTAAGGTAAGGGGGACTGAAAGACCCTCCTTTTAAGCAATGATTACAGATAGAATATCTCTGCCAGAGAGGATAGCAAAGGTGGTGCCTGGAGCATGGGAAGTGATCCTGGAGAAGTTTGGAGTCACGTCTGTAGATCCAGACACAATCCAGTGAATGCTGAACTTCAGGAATGTTACCAGAGCTGTGAAACAAACCTCACCTGTAGTGCTGCTTGTGGATGTACACATAAAACTACTGTCCAGACATGGAACAACAGTTTGAAATAGCTGCTTGGTGTCTCCAAAAAGAACTGATTAACTTGAGCAGCTCCACCTTCCTGCAAGTACAAATCATTCATGAAATTCAAACCCCACAGAAAAGCATGGATCTGAATGTTCAGAAATACTTGGGAAGTGGACAGTTACTTGGCCATTTTCTAGAAAGTCTGAATTGTAAGCTAAATTAATGGAGAGCACTATGAGTCACACAATTATTTCACAATATATAATCGTCAGGCATCCATCCCATTTGTTTAACAGATTTTGTAAATTTCCTAGTGCAAGAAGAAACCAGTAAAAACCCTAATCTAACATCAAAAAGCCATTGCACTTCTCAGTATTACTGCCCAGGTCCTCCACCTGCACAGCCCTGTTTGTATTTCCCTGCACCAGCCTCCACATCGGGAGGCTGTAGCCAAAAGCACAGCTGTTCTGGATACTCACTGTCACATCCTACAGTTACAAACGTCACCAAATTCAGTCCCAAAACCTCTTTAACAGAGCTACATTCGGTAATGCTTGTGCACAGCAGTGCTGGTATGGAGACGTTTGATACTGAAATCTCACATATGCCCTTCGTTCTAAAATAATTAGCGATTGTAATTTTGTCCCAGGCTGTGCACTGTCTACTCAGACACTACACAGAACCCATGGCTATGCCATCTGCAAATACATTTGAACAAGGAAGTTTTGAGCACCTGCCAGAAAGCAGAATATCAGCAGAAAAATACGTTTACTCAAAGAGAATGAAAGTTTGCATGGCAGCAAAAATAAACCCAACGTTGCCATCACCATTACGCTGCTGAAATGCTATTGTAAATGTGCATTGATTGTTTGCTCACTGACAGCAAACAAGAAACAGGCTGCTTGTGTGGGAGCAGGATACGGTCTCTTCAAAAAGAAAAGGATCTTCTAACATATCGAGTCAAACTGCTAGGAAATGCATCTGTCCATTTTTATTTTTTAAGTGAGAAAAATAAGTGGGTTTGATAATTAAAAAACCTCAAACAAACCAACCAACCAATCAAACAAAGATACCCAAAGCAGGCTTTTCCCTGGAAGTTTCTGAGAAAAACTGTATTGCCCTTAGAGCTTAATTTTTTTTATTACCATCTATAATTGTTTCCCAGGGTGTAATCACTCACATGTAGCTGGAACAGTACTGACTGGAGGATGTCTCCTATATAGGCTTTATTTATTTTTTTCCAGAGAAGGGAGACAGAGGCCTGAAGCCATGATTTTGTCTTCATTCTGTGTGCAACACATCTCAAGGACAGAGCACTGGACTGTAAACAAAAGGGACAGCTGTAAGGTCATGAACATTCCTGGAAGCCTATTATACACAAATACAATGTGGAAAGAATATGGAAATCGGACTGAGCTTTAGCAATATTCATTTTATGCAGAGTTTTACATGTTTCTAAGAACCCAAGCTACTTCAGATTCTATTAGATCTTTTGTGTTGTATCATTTAATGTATTACAAAGCAGCTTTAGCTAACAGCAGAGGTGGGGGAGAAGTACAAATCTCACTGCAGAGCATAAAATAACCTTCTTGAGTCAAAATGTTGTCTTTTTTGGAACAAAAAGTAACCCTATATAAAAATGGGAGTTTCAGTGCTAACTACATTGTATGGAGACAGCTGAGGAAGTATGACTGGGAAAGAGAGAACTGTTACCTGTGTGTTCTGTAGGTTATTTTAGTCCTACCATCTTCCATTCTGCTTCTAGGCTGATCCTTTTACACCTGTCCTTTAAGTAAATAAACAAATAATAATTCTAAAAAAGGCCCTAATATTAACAGTCTCGTGACTCCAGGAAAGGACAGAAATCTTTTGCAGCATATTGGCCTTTTTTTGTTGTTGTCGTTATGTGGTTTTTTTGGGGTTCTTTTTTTTTTTTTTTCTGCACAGGATAATATTTTCAAGACATGTTTTTCCCTGCATATTGTGCTTACACAGACTTTTTGGTGGTGCTCCAATAGAAAAACGTCTGCATGTGCAGTTCTAAAAAGCTTTTCAGCAATGTAAATGATTAAAGACACAGGGACTCAAAACCATACAAATGCAGTGAAAAACAAAATCCCTGTTGGCTGCTGTACATGACTGAGTTATGCATTGCTTTCTCCTTATCTTCATTAAAGTTTGCACAGGAAAATCATTCTCTGTGGTCCCTCTTCTGTGTCAAATGCTCAGCCATATTCTATGTCCAAAGCACTGCCTCCTCATGCAACACTCACTAACTCAAGTTAGTATGGGGACTAAAGTAAAATTAAATGGATACTTCTAAATTCTTCAGCTTTTGGATTATCCCATGTGGCTCTTGGCACTGCAATTCATGAACAAAATATATAATCCTTACCCATTATTTTACTGGATACTATGTGCCAAGAATGACACAATGTCAAGTTAAAAAAATATATAAAATCTCTCACCTGCTCCTAATAACTCCCCCTTCCTACCTAATCCTCTTTTTTGCCTGAGAGAAGAGATAGGCCTCACAGTGAGCCCTGAAGGTCAACAATCTTGAATTCCACTGGAGCAGCAAGAGCAGCAAATTCCACAATTAAGAACTAATATAGGAATGTCAGAGTCCCAAGTGATTTCAGTGGTTGTAGTCGAGGTTCAACTCCATGCATGAAAGCCCTGCTTGTTAAAAATCAACACAGCAAATTACCCCTACAAACAAACTGGAGACCAACGCCTCTCACAGACGGCAGTATCGTATTCTTGAACATTGAGCTAATATTTATTTGTTGCTGCAGCATCACGTCTGTATGACAAGCATATGCCAAAGTGCCAAGAACCTCCAAAGACAGCACCTCTTCTGTTCTGGTTCCTCCCCAGCTAACAATTGGCATAAGGAATACAATATTGTTTCTGTAAAAGCTGAACAGTGACAAGTGACCTGCATAGTCTTTGACAGATGGAATATCACAAGCAGAAAATTCATTTCTCAATGAAATGCATTTCTCACCGCTTTTTTTTCCTTTTATACCATTATAATAAAATACTTTCTATTCTAAGGAGGTCTCCTGAATCCACACATCACAGGCAGAGGCTAAGTATTTTATTGCCGCTTTCTCCTTTAGCAGCTACTCAATCCAATGAATCTGTCTATTCTACCAGCTCTGCACCACTCCCAGTAAAATGTGATCAGTAGGCAAATGGGAGCACAAGAGGAGGAAGCAGTATACATGGTCTCAGTGCCAGCAGCTATCAGCCAGGCAGGTTTGTGTGCCATTAGGAGAAAGAAATACAAAGTGCTCTTTTTGTATGCTCTTGTTTGTATTAAAGCAAAAGCTCCAGGGAGTAACTTAAAATCAAAGGCTGACAGGGCACAGTGAATCTGAACAGTTATTTGCAGTTTTAAGACTGCTGGGGAAGGAGAGGCACACAGGTGCAGAGTGGAAGGAGGAGAGGAAGGAGGAGAGGATGTGGATCTAGAAATAAAGTTGAGCAGTTAAGTATAAATCCACCTCACCCCTTCATCTTGTTCCAGCAGATGCTGGCAAACAGCTAAGTTTAGTTATTTTAGAGTTTTTCTGAACTCTGTTGAGATGCAAACATGCTTTCAGCATGTCAGAGACATGTGCATTTTCCCCTTTTTTATTTTTTAATTGTTCAAATGCAATTAATGAAGCCAACAAAACGAAGCATTTGGAACTCCCTGCTAATACACCAAAGTGCTGAGGCAATCTGAGTGGATCGACTTGCAAAACAGTTCCTGTTTTATTTGCTTTCTGTGTTAAGAGTCCAGCGCCACAGAGGACTTGGCAAGCTTATAGTGTTCAGTGTTTATCATGAGGAACTGGCTTTTTATTTCTTCCCAGGACACAATGTTGATACAGAGTGAATTCAGTACTAAAACAATGCCTCAGGATGACATTAACAGACTCTGCTGTGGCATATGAAATCTTTCAATATTTATTCTGTTCATATTCCCAGCAGTAACAATGTAGTTAATAAATTCACCTGAAGTCTCCACTAGAATTTTTGATTTCCCATTCTAAGCTGTTTTGAAGTGCTCCTGTGCACTTTACAGTAGTTGCTCTCTTTTGTCACAAATATGATTTCTTCTTAAGAGTGGAAGAGTCTGATCCCTGTAGATCCCAGAATTACTGTATCCTACATATTAATCAAAGTTTATGAATCTACTTAAGATTATAAGATGAAAGTAGCCTAAAAGTTTAAAGTATAAATATACATATATTTATTTTTAAAAAGAACTGGAACACGTTGGCAGTCTTAGAATTCACACTATTTTCCTGTTGGGTCAATAGAAAAGGATTTTCTCTGCTGATATTTGAAACAGACTGCTGCTAAATCCTGTGCAAAGTCTGGAATGCATCATGCCTACATGTGCTTACCTCTTTTTATATCACAAAGATAGCTAATTACACAGCATCACTTATTTATTTATAACTGTATGACTTCGATGTTCTGATGCCTATGAGATTCCAAAATCAACACAACTTCAACACAGGTACCTGCTTGTGGATTAACTACCTGAACAGCAGGGAATTGGACCATCTTAGCTCATTTCAGGAGCTCATTCAAAAGCAGTGTGATGTCCCAGCAGGTCCAGGGAGGGGATTCTCCCTTTCTCTTCTGCCCTTGTGAGACCCTGCCTGGAGTTCTGCATCCAGCTCTGGGACCTCCAACATAAGAGAGATGTTGGAGTGAGTGCAGAGGAGGCCACAAAGACACTCTGAGGGCTGGAGCACCTCTGCCATGGACACAGACTGAGAGAGCTGGGGGTGTTCAGCCTGGAGAAGAGAAAGCTCCTGGCAGACCTCAGAGCCCTTTCCAGTACCTCAAGTGGCTACAAGAGAGCTGGGGAGAGACTTTGGAGAAGGGCATGGAGTGATAGGGCAAGGGGGAATGTCTTCAAACTGCAAGAGGGTAGGTTTAGATTAGATACTAAGGAGAAATTCTTCCCTGTGAGGGTGGTGGGGACCTGGCACAGGTTGGCCAGAGAAGATGTGGATGCCTCATCCCTGGAAGTGTTCAAGGCCAGGCTGGATGGGGCTCTGAACAATGTGGTCTGGGGGAAGGTATCCCTGTCCACGGCAAAAGGTTTGGAATGAGATGGTCTTTAAAGTCCCTTCCAACCCAAACTATCTGTGATTCTATGATGATTCACTGATTTCATGCATGGAATATGGCAGGTCTTCTTTCGCATCATACTCCAGGTTATGATAAAAATTAAAAGCATAGACTAAAATCCTCTCATGTTTTAACTGTCATACCTCCACTTGCTTCTGTGGACCAATGCTGATTGCTGAAGAACTGGACACATTTTGAAATTCCTAATGAAAATTCACTTAAGGTTTCAACACTGGGATCATTGAATGCTGCGTCATTGTGTGGGCTGTATGTGAACAAAAGGGTTTTCTTTAATATGTGCTGAAAATGGAAACTATCATTAGCGATGATGTTCTGACTGTGAGGCATTTTTCAGTGACAACTTTTACAGAGAGAAGTGAAGAGATCTGGCCTAACATTGAATTCAGTGATTTTTTTAAGCACAAGTCCCATACAGAAATCCAATGACTGTTACTCAGTGTCCTACTTGCACCTCAAAGAAACATATGCAAGAGAGCTGTTCACCTCGTGTTTTCTTAGTGCAATATTTATCCTGAAAAAGCACTTAGGGACTAAAGCACACATGTATGTGGTTACTTGCATTTGTATAACATTTACAGGTAAATGTATGTGGATCACTTCACCCTGACTAAACTAAAATCATCCTTGAAACTGAGCAAAACAAATTAAAAGTTTCAGAATAAAATTTCACTGGGGTTTTAGGAACTGAGGAATACTACAAATTTAAATTACAACTCGGTAAAAGGTAATTATCCTTGAGGAGATGCTTCCTCTAAAAGCAGTTCCTATCTTAAAAAAAATTTTGTCGTATTATAATCTCTAAAATATATGTACTTATAAATTCAAAAGACTATTTAGTAAGAACTTCATGTGCTCTGATTCTTAATTTACATTGTAAATGGATAAAAAAGGATATATTGTGAATTTAAGTCAGGACAAAAACCATGTAAACATGAAAGGGCAATTTAAAGAACAGACAACTGTCTGAAAAATTTCTGCCAGTTCTTATTAATAATATATAGTCATACTTCTTCCATTTGTTTTACATCTCTGTGAATTTGAGTACACTCAATATCCCATTTTTACAGACCCTTCACATTGCCAAGCAAAAGACAAAACGTTATTAAAAATGGGTTCAAAACCACTGCAAGATCAGTGGATTTAACAGCAACTGCAAAACAACTTACAAGTAAACTCTTATTAAAATAAGCCTTAAAAAACTTTAGACGCCGCTTAGATTTATTAGAATAATGCAAAAATATTCAAAAAACCTATTCCAACACATGCATCTCTAAAAGAAGTTCTGTGGTAAAGACATCTGCCTGTTGTGGCAGTTCTCCTCTCTGTTCCTATTTAGACCTTTATCACAGGAGCACAGCAAAACGCCAGCTAATGAATGAGAGTGCACTTTATTTCCACCAGTTCCCCTATGATTGGTCCTACTACAGCTGAAGTGTGTTTTCCCAGCCAGGATTTGACTTTGACATAAAAATATCAACTCTGCTATAATCTGGTCACATGCTGATCCTGGTCTTTTTACATCTTCTCTTTAACTAGGTACACAAGCTATTGTCTAAATTGAGCAAATAGATCTGTTAACTCCAGGCTGTTGTATTGGTTAACTTGCCATCTAAATGCAGGTTTCTTTATGAAATTTTCTATATCTATCAGCAGGAATGAAATGCGTGTAGACTTCACACGTGACTTTCCACTCACTTTCAATTTAATAAAAATAGAATCCCTAAGTGTTTGAATGTACAGTTCCCACTTCGTTTCTAAATTTGGGGCATTACTTTAAATTATTGTTTGAAGCATCTCTCCCTAAAGGAGATCAGAAGGAAAAAGGACAATGTCTAACTGTAAAGTCGTGATTGTGGAGGAGGTTTCTTTTACTCAGTGTTCTGCAAAAAGCTGTTTTGTGGCATTGCAGAATGCCATGATTTGTTGCATCTTATTGCAAGGTGAAAGAAAATCTCATCATCTGATCACCACTGTATCTTTATAAGCCCTGAAGATAAAGTATGGAAAATCTATAACTGCAATGTTATGTCTGTTGCTGCTGCGCTCTTTATTAATCAATCAATGCCTCTCAACAAAGCTCTTTCAGCCTCCTCCCGTAGCAGTTAGACCTATAATCAGCTCGACAAAAACAGTTCAGAGATGCATCCTTTGTGCTTCCATGTAATTTACATACACTAAAAAAAATCCCTCAGCGTGCTATTCATAACATGTTATGTAGTATAGAACGCACCGCATTATGTGCTATAATCACAGCCATTACTTAAATAGGCTAAAACGGTTTTTTACATTCTGGAGTAAATTTCACTATTAAGAGCAAATGGATTAGATCATTGTTTCCCTATTTCCTCCGTAAGTAAAACACAATTGTTAAATAACTCCCTGACCTTCCTGTGCATGTAAGGTAGGATGAGAGCACTGTTACAGAAATTACTGTTGTAACAATTTGTAAACATTTCCACCTGATACACAGACACTTTCTGGCTAATTTTTAACAATGAAAGGGAATTTGCTGTATTTTCTGAAACTGAACAACAGTCATCAGTGGAGCAAAAAGCATCCCGTGCTGCATCAATAGGAGCTTCAGCTGCTGCCATTACCATGCCATTTCAGACACTTCTATCCCACAGCATGGATCAATTCACTCGCCTTTGCTTCACCATGGTTCTCTAGGGGCCTGTCTCACCTGAATTTAGCCCAGTCATTTTCACCCCCTACTGTTTTAATAAAAAATCAGATTTGGAAGAGTTAGCTTGCAGCTAGTGACTGCACACCAGATTTTACTTTGCTTTTTCTGTAGGTGAATAGTCCAGAGGGGAAGGGGGAAGGAGCCTTCATTTCACCACCTTGTCCACCTTGTGCAGCCCCTGCACAGGGGTGTCAGCAGATCCACAGTGATCAGAGCTCTGGGTCAGCTGCACAGAGGCTTGCAAAGAAAGTCATCTGTTAAGTACTCAAGGAAAGATTTATTTAGAAAGCTTCCGTAGGAGGCCAGTGATGTGGATACAAAGGTGACAAGTCCCAGGTGCTCTACTTGTTTTCAGGGCAGGAGCAAGGCTTACAGTGAGCTGGGTTGCTCTGGAAAAGAGGTAGGTAGCAGCTTGGTTGCAGCTATGTTGTCTGACTCTTACAGAAATGTTGGGAAGCAAGGAAGTTTTACTTTTAGTTAAAAACACATATTACACTTCTGTATGCTTTTCTGAAGATGCCAGCACTGTAAGAGATTATTTCTGTCCCACTAAAATCAAACATCTGCCTGTTAAAGAAGATGGGAGTATCAAATACAAAAAGGGGATGTTAAAGCATTACAAGCAATGTGTCTTATACAAACCAAACTATAATATGCTTTGGTCACAACGTGCACTGTGATCTCTACAAACAGTTGTTGATTAGGCATTTTGATAAGAAAAATAGCACACAGGACTTGCCTAAAATTTAGATTCCTCCTTGTGTAAGTATCTCTACTTTCAACTCCTTGAAATAAGTTGTGATGAAATAAAAAACAAAAAAAGCTAGAACAGAACAAAAATTAAGATCAGAGAGTTTCTTCCTCTCTATTTTCATATCCCACCTCCCTTAATAGTATCTGAAAACATGAATTTGGCTGGTTTCTTTCAGAAATTCATCGTGGAACATACTCTTACCTAGAGTCTGAATTCTTAGGAACCATCATTGGCTACAAATGGAATAATACACATCCATTTTGATTTTTCCATCATGACACTAAGGCCATTAACTACCTGAGTTCAAATCCACACACTCTGAACTGATAATAAAAGCATGAATCACAAAGCTAACATCTAATTCTCCTGACACTTAACTTCCCTGCATCACTTATTAGCAGATACAAAGCCAAGAAAAAATTTCACCCTCCAATTCCAGTTTCCAAATGCTATCTATGATGATCTTCAGCGACAGAGACTACTGGAGAGCACACCTCACAAAACATTGCTCCTAAGAAGAAATTCAGAAAGTGGGCAAACAGGGACAACATGCTGTCTAAACTATTGCTAAGCTTCCCTTCATTACTGTAAGGTCTTAATCTCAGTTTTGATCTGAATAGGCCAGAGTTTTGTGGAAGTCTGAATCCAGTTCTCCCTTTTGTAGTTCAGGTCTGTATTTACTGATGCAAATACAGCACCTGAGTTTTGATTCAACTTCATCTATATATCCATGTCATCTTCACAACACAGCCCGGGCTGTACAGGGAAGTGTGGCAGTAAGGCTGTCCCTGAGGGTGAGCTATATTGGATGTAACATGCTCCATAAAGCTGTATCCAGTAGCATGGCATCAAACACACAACCGGATTAGCAAATCTCGTTGGACAAGTCTGGAAACCACAACAGATGCTGGCAATCACACAGACAGCACTGGAGTGCAGCCTCACATATTATCCTCATCCTCTGTGCTGTTATGTCAAATTCTGACAGGGACTGACCTTTCACAAGATTCTTTGGATAGAAACAGTCAAAAGATGTTCTCTGTTTGCCTGCTATCAAATAAATAGGTCTTAACACGTACAATATTTTAACAAAGATATCTAGCTGTGTCAGTTCTCTCTGTGAGCAAAAAGCCTCCCACCAAAAAAAGGTAGCAGAATTAAAAGAAGACCACCTCTCTCAGTTCCGTGATTAACAAAACTGAGAGAGCCTTTAGAGCAGAATATGCTGCAAGCCTTGGAAGTCTGAAATCACTCAGAAGTTAGCTGGGAATTTTAGATTAATTTTTTTCTATAATCTTCTTTTGTCACATATTGGTACACTTTGCAGTTAATACAGGAATCAGGTTGATTTGACAATGTACCTGAACATGGCATCACAAATGTGCCTCTTCACTGCTTTTATTTACTTACCAACCTGAAATTGTGGTACACTTCTGCAGGTGTTTTTATGACATCTACAGCTGGAGAGGGAGCTGACTGACTTGTTAGCTTCTAACAACTGACTAACCTAGTTAGCACTCTCCTTTAGGCTTGATGTTTTTAAGAGTAGCTAACATTCTTCCTTTTCCAGTCTCCTCTAACTCCCTGTTCTTTCTTTACCCCCTCCCCAACCCTCACCTTTTCTCTTTCTCTCAGGAGCAACTGCTAACAGAATTTATATTCAGCATTTTGTCACGTGGCAGATATCTATTTTTCACTTGTCAGATTGGCCAAAATTAAAGCAAAAGCATGTTAGTTTCTAATCAGCTAATGCAGATTCTCTGAGTCAAATCTTCGTCAAAAAACGTGTGCAAAAAATATTTGAAAATTATTGAAGTAAGAATACTCAGGCTTGGATAACAAGGAACAAAATTTCTGCATATCCATTAAGGATTTTTTTTTTTTTTTTTTAATAAACTGGAACAAGGCACAGGATGGGCACAGCTAAAAGCACATTGGAAAAATCAACAGCCATATAACAACAGATCCCCTTTTAAACAAATCTATCTGTAAAAAGAAAACTGAAAGTGACTAATCCTTTATCCTTCAATAAAGAGCTAAAAATTTACATGTGCTGCCAGTTTGAATAGAATCTACCATGTTTAATATATTCTGGGCTATATTTTGCCCTAGATTAATCAATTAGAGGCAGCCATTCCCCAAGGTGAAAATATACATTAAGAGGAAAAGACACCATGCCAAACAACCTTTCATTTATTTAAGTAGTAGTAGTAGTAATAGCAGCATTGGTGTTTTCCCTTGCTTGCAATGAGCGTAGGTGGGTTTTATCTCCAATGAAACATCAGTATGCCATAAGAGTTGTAAGAAACCAGGTGACACTCCTCCCTGTTTGATAACACAGAGCTCACTTTTCTCTTATTGATTCTTCCACATAAGTGGCCTGTATGGAACATAACATGCTCGTAGATTATGCTCCACAATGCTTGAGAGAAAGTCAGCCCAGTAAGCAAAAGGTTCCCAGCTGCATAAACAATCATACCCTGCTTACTGCCTGGTATAGGAGTGAAACAGCTGTATTAGCCTTGGCAGAGAATTATTTCAGATACAACTCCATGTGATTTATGTAGGGGATCCATGAACATAAAGCCAGACTTGAATTTCTAGGAGTTGATAAGGTCAGACTCACTTTATCTACTCACTTTTTCTACTGTGTGATTCCAAGGTAAAGCAGCAGCAGCAGCCTGGGACTGGACTGGTACAGTAAAGTCATTTAAGAGAACATGGTTATTTTTCCCTTTTTACCAAAGGGATGGAGTGCCGTAACACCTTTTCTGAGTGATGAGGAGATGAGAAGGGGTTTTGATATTTCGAGATACACTAATCACAAACATAATGATTTCAGTTTTAGTTAGGCTGAACCATATTTGGGTGGATGAGTTCTGAGAAACTATAGCCCTTTAAGGACCCTGTCCTCTCCATATTCCACCACACCAATTCCTTGCAGCTCTACCCCTGCCATTCTGCTTTCTGTCCCCACAGCTGTAGCATCATCTCGAAGTGACACAGCACTCTAACTTCAGAAATGGCCAATAAAACCTTGAAGCCAAACTTCCTAGCCTGTCTAGCCACCCTCTTCAAGTTTATGAAAGCAAGTTTTCGGAGTTGACAGTTCTCTTTGAAATTAATAATGTCTCCAGGAGCACAGGGACACAAGTGACTAAATTCTGAGAACTTTTCTTACCTAACAAGGTAACACTTTTCTAAGGAAGAAAAGTAGTGTTATTTACTGTCTTATAAGAGTATACACTAAAGCTAAAATGACATAAAGCAGTTTTTAGGTAGTAATTTTAGTAACCTCTGTAAAGGCTGTAAAAGCAACAGAGCCAGGGAACTTTTAAAGTTTTAAATAAAGAGAAGTGTTTTAAGGGTAAAAGATTCTAGCAAAACAAGGAGTTCAACTTCTAATGCACATTGCCTAAATGCACAAAACTTGTTTATATGTCTAAACCAAAATTGAGTTATAATAGTTCACAGGGTGGGGTATTTAAGAAAGGGGGTTTAATCCCTGTATTCCAGGCATGAATTAACCACAAAAAACTACCACAGAGTGGGTGAAGCATTTTTACGTATTAGCTGCTCCCAGAGAGAGTACACTGAACTCAGTGGATCAGTAAACCTGTCCCACAAGGAAACGTCTTTGTTCCCTCACACAAAGCACATTGAAGCACGTTTTTATGCAGGATTCAGGACTTGGTTCTGGTATTTTAAAAGTGGTAAAATATGTGTACCATGTTGAATGGCATCCTGAACTCAGGACTCCTGAGAGTCAGGAGTCCTGGGTTCTGTTCCCATGTAAATTCCCAGTTTCCTTGTGATCTCAGGTTGGTCACCCAATCTTGCAGTCTTTCAGTCTACCTGCCTGCAGTATGGGTATAATGGTATTTGTCTGTGGGAATAAGATATTTTAAGACAGAGCATTTGCAGCACGGTTTAAGAGTCTCAGATGAAAAGTATTACATAAATCCAAAGGACTTAACACTTAGGAAGATGAAACATGAAAAATTCTTTTCAGTTATTTTAAACTATTGACAAGAAGAGTTTTTAAAACCCATTCTGTTAAATTTGAACATATATTTATGAAAAAAAAAAAGCTTTTGGGGTAAAGTTTCTAATTCTTTTTTGGTTACCTGTTTTTAACAAGTTTGCTTCATTTGTAGGAATGGGAGAGGCAAGTGAAATGAAATTGTAAACCAGCAAAAGTCAGAATATATTGTAGATGTGTACAAAACCTTCCAGTTTACAACCTGCAAAAGCTTCCATTCAAAAAGGAAAGCAACCTGCCACACACTGCAGAAGCAATCCATTTTGATAAAATGCATGTCTTTGTGAATCATAAGCAGACTTTCCACAAAACTGTCTCTCTTTTTCTCCTGATTCCCTGCAGACGTGTGCAATTTTCACTGCCTGTCAGTTTATCAAAAAGACCAGAGCATCAAATTTCAGCTCTGGATTGTCAGGTCTGATCCCTATTTCCTTTCAAATTCCAAAATACTGACACATTGATTGGAGTTCATAGTGTCAGACAACAGCACTTAAGAGACATTTTTGCTAAAATATAGCTTCTGATCTATCTTTTATGTTGGGTTGGAGGGTTTTTTTGTTCCTTTTGCAGCCTCAAGAGTATTGATCTGGGACTCATTTATATATGATTTTCACCAAGTAGAAAGCAATTCGCTCAAACAAAACAGTTCTTTTGTATAACCTTTTAAAAGGGGGCCCATCAGAGGGGATTGATCTAGCTTATTTAGTTTGCCAGGACATCCCCCTCACACTTCCATGAATTGCCTGGTTTTTTAAGTTCCCAAATGCAAGTAAGAAAGATCTACAGCAAGTGCTCACAGCTACACATATTGCTCAGAGTATCGCAGTTCTGGCATCTTAATAACATGTAAAAGTTGTGACCCCCTAGCAACAAACATTTTTATACACACACACACTCTCTGAAAAACACTGAATATTATCTGTAAAGCATCTTTCGTAAATACATTATCAGAGCAGATTTTCTCTATCAGATGGTATCTAGGAATAATGTCTCAATACAGTGTATTGATTCTGACACAGAGTCCTCTCTAAAGTATGGATCTCTGAGGTACTCAAAGAGTCATCCTGTGTCCTCGACAATTGCCCTTTCTCACTGGAGACTGAGAGGCTGTTGAACACTGCCCACAGCTGTATTTCTGAGGCAGTAGCAGCATTTGGGGGTACTGCAGTAGTTCCACAAATTGCATAAAAATGGATTTGAAGCACTCTAATTCGCGTGTACATTGTAATTTAATGTAAATGGTTAATTTGATTCTCCCTCAAGTGTGGAAGTCAGGGAATGCTGCAGTGTTTCTCCAATTACACTAAGTAAGCTCACTCTTTTTCCAAAAGTGCACAGTGAGGGGGGTGGGGGTGATTGCTTCCTCCCTCCCCCCCGCCAGTATATATAGCAATTTGTGCAGACTGTATGTATGTAGTTGTGATGCAGAATGAAAGATTTGTTTCTGCCTTCCCCTCCAGAGAACACACTTTTCCTTTTTTTTTTTTTTAATTTTTCATATTTAAAGAAAGAACCCTTCAAGGGTAATTCTTCTATATAAATATACATGTGTGCTTTTTAAAAGTGTGTGTATATCTGCACATACACAAATACTTTGATCCAATAATCACCTTTTTCTGGGATGGCCATAGAGGGAGCAGAAAATGAAATATCTGTTCTACCATACTCTGAACTAGGCCTCTTTTCAGAGACAAAAATTGTCAGGGCTACTGTCAAACTGTGGTCACGCGAGGGAGAAAGATGGACACGGTAAACACTGCCTGAACTCACTGGATGGAAACTTGCAGAAGCTTCTCAATAATGTTTAAAAGGACAGGAGAGTGAGAGTAAATGGGAAATTTTACAGTGTTTGAATTGGGATTAGAGATCAATGAATAAGCAATCCTTAGAACTTCTAAAGATGAAATAAAAGCTAAAATAATAAAAAAAAAGATTCTACTAAATTCTTTATGTTAAAGCAAAAATTGACTTATCTAAACTTCTTTGCAAGGTATCTACCCCCTTCAAGAAAGTTGTATGAAAAGTTACATGAATTTTATCACATACATTCTTAAACCTTTACATATCTGAGCAGTGATATAAGAAGCTTTTGCACTATCCTTATAATTCATTTTTTATTTGTGTTAACTTCAGAGACCTTCAAAACACATATGTTATTTAAAAAAGAAAAAATACTAGGGAGACATTCAGGGTGCGGGAGGAGAACACAGTACAACATTACATCTGTTCTAGCTGGTAAAATCCTAAATTTCCAAAAGCAGAAATGCTTTTGTCAAGCACCTGAACGTAGAATGGAGAAAGATATTCCATAGGCAGCTCAGACACATCAAGCAGCCAAGGGAGAGGATGTATAATTAACCAAAGAGGAGCCTAAGAAGTTGTGCTGGCAGAGTTGGTGGGAGCTGGCCCCGCGCGGGGCGCGCTGCAGTGCCAGCACAGATTCCTTCTGCGGGAACTGACCTACATTCACTGCACAAGCTGGAGCTGCTGCTCATTCCTCTCACCGAAGGGGATGTCTGATTTAAGGCTTCCAGATAACACTGCTTATATCCAGGAGAGCCATGTACAGAACAATGAAACCATGGAAAGTTAATATCTAATTACAAGGATACATTAAACATTTCTTGTTAATACAGTGAATTTGTTTATTGTGTACTCATTACAACACACATATATATAGCTACATATACTAGCAAAAAGAGCTGGTTTTCATTTTGAGGCATGAAGGAAGTTGTAAAATCTATAATGGGTAGAAGAAATCCTTTTTTCCTTTTGCTATGCTCTTTGTTTTAAAGGATCTAAAATACTTTGCTTCTATTTGAATATGGAATAGAAGGATAAACAGATGAGTGGCAATACAGAATATGTGCTGTGACGTTCTCCCTTTATTACAGAACCCTGTCTTTATGCATGTAAATGAGTACTTTCCCAAAAAGGTAAGAATGTGTTTGGCTAAATGAAAGATTGGTTATGAAGTTTTCAACATTATAACTTTTGATCCATTAGCACCTGAAGGCCAAGCCAAGATCAGCGTAGAAGTCTTGTTGACAAATCATTTACAATTTAGTTAATTAATACCAAAAGAAAACCAAGGCACAGAGAAGTTGAGTGACTTGCTGAGGGTCATAAAGTAGTTCAACAGCAGAGGCAATAAAAGAGCCCTAGCTGACTTTCAGCCCACTTCCCTTCCCACTGTGCCTTTCAGCCTGCAACACACAAGGCCCAATTTTCTCCATGTGTTACTCTGTCAGATAAAAGTATAAACTGGTAAAAACAACATGGAATTCTTTCTACTGGAATTAACTGGCATTGGTATTTCATTTTTGAGAGGGTTCCATCATTTATCTTTCATAGAGTGAAAAGGAATTCCTTGTTACTCAACCCACAAAACAAAACCAAAAACAAATTAAAAACAAAAACCAAAACCAAACATTTCCAAAGATCTAAAACATTTCCAGTGCCTTTAAAAAAGAAATGGAGCAGAAGGCTACCCTTCACAGTTTCTTAATTCTTCACGTCAGTTCTTCTACAGTCAGAGCCTCCTTACTGCTAAGTTTTGAGACAAGCAGGTATGGGGAAGCTATGAAAACTCTCAGACTATGAATGCCCTCAAACGCAGAGTAATGTTCTGTCAGCATGGATGCACATACGTGGGTTGGGATGCGAGATCTTTGCAAAGGCATAAAGCAACTGAGTGTGAGCTGGTCAAGAAGTCAGATACTTTTATTTTTAGGGAAATGAATCAACATATGACTCAAATATTGTGCAGAAACAAAAACCACTAAGGAAAACATGCCCTGAACTCCCCTGGAATCACCATGGTGAGACAGAGCTCTGCCTTGCTCCATCAGCTGTCATGAACTGCTGTTTATGTGCAGACCTTCTATGCCATCTACAAAGCAATTACACAGCGAAGTGTTGGACTCAGTATCCACTGGCAGACCCCCTTGTTTTCCCTGTCTTTCCTCCAGTGCAGAGACAATTTTTCAGATCTGTTTCTAGTCAGGTCATGGTAAGGCTGACCCAGCTTCAGTCAGATCAGGATTTTGCTGATACAACTCTAAGTGGTGCAAGACCAAATCCACCTGTAACACGGTTTCTGTACAAAGCAAGCCGTACTCAGAGCAGAACAGAGCACGCAGCAGTGCTGTCAGCTGCCCATGGCACCCAGTGATCAGCTGGCAGTGATGCCTCACTGGAACAGCCACGAGCTGGGGAAGCGGGCACGGTGCCACACCAACAGATGGGCAGGGGTCTTAGGCAGCCAAGAGACCGTGTATGCGTGTCAAGTGAGGGTACTTAGGGCAGGATTCCCATGGCTATCCAGCCTAAGTGTGCACTTTGACCAAGGAATGCGCCATTGCTAATCCAGCTCAGGGCTGGATTAAGCAGGAAGGAAAAAGAACAGCTTCCATCACCACTTGGGACTCAGGATGGCCGGGTGGCTGGAACAGAGAAAAGCCTAGTGCTGCATTTTCTTTTGTCTTTTGATGCAACGCTCGCATGGAAAACTACGTTCTGACTGGGTATGATACGGAAACCAGGAGCTACTGTCTTCAGCTGAGAAAGAGTTTTACTTCCTCTTTTTAATATATGTACATATAAGGAATATTCCTCTTGTCAACCACCATATTCATCTGAGCAAGTATCGGAAGTGCCAGTAATAATTTCTCTTTTTCTGCTGTACTTTGGTTATGCAATATTGGGAATAACTGCTATGCAAAACATACTCCACATAATCCACTTACATTCCACTTACTAGGTTTTTCCAGTCCCTGCATGGAATTAATGTGAAGTATTGCAAGGCAGAGGTGTGGAGCAAAATCTCCATTGATGTCAAAACCTAAATTGCATTAGACGTGAACATTTTGGGTCCAACCCTACCCTATTTTAAGCTCAAAGTAAATCACAAAACAATCAATAGGAACACAGAGGGGTAAGTGACGGCTGGATCTGTAGCTTTAGTAACTACAGTACAGAAGTGATTAGCTACATTTAATTTGATGTTAATGCACGCATAAGCCTACCGAAAAGAATATTGTAAACAACCAAATATTCCATAATCAGGACTAGTTATACTTAGATGACAACATTTAGTACTTCTAGGTCATTCAGGATCACGGACTTTAAATAATTTCCATTACACTTGTAAGAGGCAAGAGGTATTATCACCATACTACATATAGAGAACTGACACCACAAGCAGCTTTAAGGAGTTGCTTACTTTGGATGAAACAAGTGGCAATGGTTATGGATTTACAAGGAAGTTTCTGGTTCCTAATTTTGTGGCCAAACCACTAGGTATTAGCTAATGTTTTAGGGCCAGAACAAATAATTTTTGCTAGGATTGCTAGGATTGTAGCTAGTATAATATATGCTGTAAAGAAAAAGCAGTCATTCTGAAAGTTTAAAAACAGGATTTGATTTGCAACGGCATTTGCAGGGTTTGGAATAAGGGGGTTTGAGTAAGAAAATCTGGAAGATGCACAGGGGAATAGGAAGCAGAACAGAAAGGGACTGCACATCATTTGCAGACCTTTGTAGTCCTTTGGGCTCATGGAACACATAGAGCCTTACAACTAAGGCCATTGTGAATAGGTTTGAGCTTGAATGCAAGTATTTAAAATACCTTTAATATTGATTATCTTCACAAGACAAAGTTACTTTTTGTATTATTCTGTTCTATAAGGGGTTAGAAAAAAATTATATTCATGTTCTCACCAGTATGTAAATCACCACATTTGTCTGAAGAGTTCCCAAGATTTTTCTGAATTTAGTTGCATGCTCTTAAAAAAGCAGCATACATTTCATGAATAAAGGATGTTCTGCTATATCATATGATTACAAAAAATCATCCTAAATTTGACATGCTAACCTTTCACTTACATCTCCTTCAGTCAGAAAAAATGGGAAGAAAGAAGCTTGGTTTTAATGAAAAAGGTGCAGTGTAGGAATCCTCAGTTCTATTTAGAAACTCAACAATCAGGCTGTATTTGAGCTACAATCTTTTTTTGTGAATGATACTGTTAGCTCAGTACAGCTGCAGCAGGACTTCTGTACCTTGGCTCTCATACTCCAATATTCACATCATGGTGATTAGTTACAATTTTCAACGTTATACCAAGGGAATATTTTCTATTTTTATCACACCTGAATTTTTTTCATCAGTGCCAGTCATTCTGCAGAACCAGGCAAAATATCATGCAGGAGAAGTAACAGAATGCCAGCATTTAACACAAGGACAACCCCATCCTCTTTAAACACGGATTGATGAGCTGGGGAATACAGAATGCTTTTGGATTTGCCTGCCTGTAAGTGGTTCTGCGAAGAGAACATAACAACATAAGCTTTGTGAAGCTCCCAAAAATGAGAAAAGCATGTTGTGCTGTATCTCATTTCTATGTAAAATTAATGAAAATAAAGCAATGCACTTCCCATGCATAATGAATAACCATGCCAAACTGTATCAACTTTTTCAGACTTTCCCTCTAGAGGGCTTTTAAATGAGGTCAACAGCAAACATATCTTTACATTTGATCTGAGTGGGAGCAGCACACAGTAACAGAGTTTGGCCATGCAAAGTGCAGTAATAAGCTCTTCTCAATTCTGGCGATGAAAAATAGAATACTAAATACTACCCTTGTATTTGTACCAGATATGGATTTCACACATTCAGTTATGGAGAGAAGACAGGACTGTGAGTAGAGATACACAGTCCCCATTAACAATGCTGAAAAGATCAATGCCAGCTAAGCACAAGAATGACAACCCCATATGTCAGATTCAGTAGGACCAACAGCACGTACCTCCTGAGGGGGAATATTATTCCTTAGAGGAGTTTCAAAGAATCAGGCAAAATGCTTACATTCTACCACAGAAACTGATAATTATCATCCTATCTGAACAGAAAGCAGCACCAGTATGGTCACAATAAGGAAGGCAGCACTAATTAAATAAAACTACCACAACAGCTGATGTTCAGTTTTCCTGGTTGGAAGCTGACCAGATCAGCACAGCAATTCAATATTGTACGCTTTTCCCATGCAAAGATACTATTTCTTGTCTATGACAGACCACACTCTGGAAGTACAATAGTATACAGCAAATGTGTTGCATAACTCAGACTCATTTGTTCTGTGCTTAAAATAAATCAGCTACTGTTTTATTACTTTTATAAATGTGCTTTTATTATAGAAGAGAAAAATTCCATTAAAGAAATTATTGGTAGCATTCTGGAGATGTCTCAGCCCTGGCATCTCCTGCTTGATTTCTCACTAACTCTGTTAATCCCTCTTTATGCCCAGCAGCCTCACATTGGTATGTCCCAGGGAAGTGACAGATGTCAGAGTATCGGGGATCCTTCCCAGACACTCCTAGAATCTGTCTCCTCTGCACTGCCTTTCCCAGGCTGGCCTGGCTGTTTCACAACCTCCATTTAGGACTTGCTGTGGCACCTTAGCTCCTGAGAGGCTGCACTGCAGTGGACATGGATAAAGCAGAGACCCAGCAGCTGTAGGTTTGCTGTGCATGGGGAAGCTTAGAACATGTTGCAATTCCCATCCCCAAAGCAAGATCAGATTGGAGCAGGCAAGCCTGGAGTCCCTAGGCCGAGCAGCTCCCTCTCCTGGAGGGATGCTCCCCTTGGCCAAGGAATAAGATCTTACACGTCCACTTGGGAGAGGGCAATTTGTGTCTAAGGAGTTGTACGTAAGATTCTGTTGCAGATGTTTTATTAACAGAATGAACCTAATTAAGAACCAGTCTTCTACACCAGTGAGGCTAGAATTTGAAGATTACATCCTCATCTAAAATTTTCAATATTAAGGGCATATTTATTATTTGGTTTTGTTTTGGGGTTGGGTTTGGTTTTTTTACTAATTGTACTACTATTATTTTAATTACCATTAAATATATTTTCAGCAAAACTTACAATATCAAATTTCCATTGAAACCATACTGTGCTAGGCACTGTAAAATATATTCCAAGTCTCTTGTCCTGGAGATCTTGTAATCTGTATAGACTGTTTTGTTTTGTTTCTTAGATGGATGATCATAATCACTGACAGACTGGTTTCATAGGCAGTCTCACAGAAAATGTCAAGAATCAAATCCACATCTCCAAAGTCTTACTCTAATATTTTAAAAGCAAGGCAATTACTTTTATAGATACATTAAAGCTTTTTTATTATTATTGTTATTATTTAAAATATTTCCCTTTTCCAAATCTTCTCTGCCTCTAAAACTTTCTAACTCTGGAGCGGGGCTGCTTTTATTTAACTGGCAATTATCCATGATTTTTCATTAATCAGTACATTCTGTGAAGTTCAAAGCAAAAAGGCTACACTTCTGTAAATTCATTCTTTCTTTTTGTCTTCTATGCAGAGGCATTGTTGGAGTGTTTCTCTGCAGCCACTTTTGCACCACTCACAGGACAAATCAAACCAGGCATCAGGATTAGAGCTGGGCCAACAAAACTTTAAAGACATCTTGATTACAAACACAGGTATTGTTTGCTTCTCAACAGAAGCACCCATAAACCATAAATCACTTCACAGTTACCTCTTACCAAAGATTAGTCTCCATTTAAAATGATAATAAAAAGAAAGAGGCACTATTCCTCCCATGAAATGCTGAATTCAACAATGGGAGCCTCACAGATCTTGTCAAACTTCATTTTTTTGCATTTGCTCACATAATTTAAGACTTGTTGGGGAAAAACTGCTTACTATGTTTGAAATACAGGGACTTCTTAATATTATGAGAAAAACCTAATAAGTACAAACATAAAAGAAAGCTTCTTCCTTTATCCCCGCTCTTGTCACACTGCATCTATTCAGCCAGACAATTCACAGCCATGATGGTGGGAACACAACATTTTTATGTTGCTCTTCAAAGTGATTATTCAAAATGGGTGTTTCGACTTCCACCTTATCATTGAATTGAGAATTTGGAATGTATTTAAGTTGTTTCTGGTGTACAACTTGTTAAATACATTTATTTGTATAGTAAATTCTAATGTACTCAGGCCTGCCATTAAAAGCAAACAGAATCCACAGAACGATTACAGCTCAGGAATGTGAACTGCAAAGCCATACCTGCCCTGTCCTGAAATTCTTCTCATCTGTATGTCAGCATTTCTCTCCAGGATGAGTCAATGCAGTTGATTTTGTCATTTTCTTTATACATGCTATTTTAAGCAAAAGTTAGTAAGTAATGATACTTTAGTTGCAAGAAACTGGCAGAAAGGGATTTGGAAGAAAACAGACATCCTGAATTTCCTGGAGAAGAAGCTGCAACTATGCAAATTGTTCACAATCTCAGCAGTCTGGATGGAATTTAGGGAATTTGGGTTAAGCCCCCAAAGTGAGCAGAACCTACTGGGAAGGTGGAATGGCTAGGCTAAGTGATCACTAATTTGGGCTCTCTAAGGTAATTTACATTATAGTAATTAAAGTTTAGGTTCCCTTGCTGTTCTATTTACGAACTCCATTAACCTATGACCTTTCTCTGAAGTTTACACCCAACTGTTTTCATTTTTTTTCCTGAGCAAAAGAAAAGCAGTTCCCATGGAAGTTATTTCTCATAATAATTAGTTGTATTTAGAGCCCAAAAGGTAGATATCCACTTTAAGACAATCCAACTGCAATGTTGTGCTGTATAATTATACTACAGATCCATCTTTTTGATCTTTCAGCTGAACCATTGGTAATATTCTTGGTTTTGTTTGAGTTGATTTTGCTTTAAGTACAGCCTGCCATATGTTTTTCATGTAGTTGAATTTAAAATGATGGGTAAAATTCTGCTGCAAATTACAGAGATGCAAACAAAGAACATGCTTTGGCCCTACATTCTTATTTGCCTGTTATTAACTCAATTTTAATGACACTTTAATAAGCAAGTGGAATAACTTTTATGCTATGCATAGACACATTATACAGCAAGAATTAAAAAAAAAAAGATCTAGAGCTCTGTGTAGCAGCTGAAACAATGTGATATCTGCTCCTCTGAACAGGTATGACCACATATCCTCACATATCCTAGTCAGTGAGTCACAAACCAACTCATTCTAATCCATAGCTGAAAGGCTCTGGAATAAATGTCAGTTTTTTGCTGTCTTAATATTTGTCTCACACTCTTCCAGCATGTTATGATCTGGGGAGTGCTGCTTCTGGACGATAGACCTTGAAAGCTGAGAGGATTCATTCCCATCCAGAGGCTCATCCTGTGCAATACAAGGGCTTAAGAACATGGAGTAGCATAAGGAGCTACTCAGCAGTGTGGGGGGAAAATCCTTCCCTGAGAAAGGGAAGGGAATTAATCCGAGACTTTCTGCTTTGGGGGGCTGAAAATGGGCAACATGGATGGGGATTTCTGGAGAAAGGGGCAGGTGCTGGCCTACAGAAAGAGCACACTGCTTCTCACGAGAGGGGGAAGGACTGCACAGAGAGAATTAATGAGTGCATTGGGCACCAGGGAATAAAACAGCATCATGAACTTCAGTAAACAACAAAGATCCAGAGCTGGTCTCAATTTGTAGAAGACCAGGCCTCAGGAATCTACTGCCCTCCTATGCGACCAGCCCTTGAGAGGCAGCTGCATCAGGCATTGATACAGCTACATCTACAGATTGATACATTTATATGTAATAATGTGAGGAGCAGAGATATGTGCACATTCACAGAGACACTGCCTTTCTGCTGTGGGAGGTATGAAAGAATATCTTATGCTTGGCTCCAGAATTATATTCATATAGATATCTCATGGATTTTTTTTCAGAAATAACTTATGACAAGACCTCTATATAAAATAAAGTTTTAATTAAAATGATTTCCCAATACCACAAGCTAACTATCCTTCAAGTTCGTATTTTCCCTGAGAACCCGGATATACTTTTTTCAATTTACATCACTAAAAATAAACAGCATGTTCATTTGTATCATTGATACAAAGACATGACCATCTGCCATCCTCAAGACACCTACAAGAGATTGGTGTTTTTCGAACTAATCTTGGATATGATATATTCATATCACTTTTAAGATCTCTGGGAAGAGACATCAAGAGCTGAGACGCCAGAATTTGAGACAAAAAAGTAGCCTGCACCTATTCCTTTAATAAACTAGAAATGTGTCCAAACTGCAAGTAAATTTAGAGTTAGTGCAATAGATTATGTTAATCAGATCATTAAGCTGTCATGCTGTTGGTCCTGTCCTACCAGTAAAACTTTAAATGTTGTAATGCTATTCATAAACAGAGATACATTTTCAACCAAAAACATGAGTTAATTGAATTCCACCAAAATTACTGTCCCTAGTCAATCCAAATACAGTTTCTTATCCACATTTGCTCACCAAAATGTAAATAAGGTGAATGATGTCTGAGAGCATCTTATTTAAATGCTGATTAAATAGCAATCATTCCCAATAATTTCCCAGGATGTAGATGCCACTGCTTGGGATTGGTTTAAGATTACTATCAGTGAAAGCACAAGAGTTTGTTTAATTAAAGTTATTTCAAATTATGATTAAAGCACTTCTATTTTGACTAATGTGGATACATCATAACCCATGATATATGTGGTCTTCTATCTGTTGTTCTAATCTGTTAAAGGAGTTGTATTCACAGAGGACAGATACTGTAAGAGTGAGTGTTTTTCGGGAAAGACAGAGATAAAATGCACATCCTGAAGTAAGAAGTCAAAGGGATCTTACGTGAAATCCAAAGAGGAAAGCTTATATCAGGTGTTCAGAGGTATGGGGAAGAATGTATTTCTGATAAACTCAGCAACAAGCTATATCCTAGGCTAACCTTTTATCCTGATTAAAGCAAAGGCATTGCTGGTAACAGAACAAAAACCATCTCCAAATAGGATTTGAAAAAATACAGAACTTCCAGTTTTCAAATAACTCTTGGTAATTTTCTCACATAAAAACATGACAAATTCATTGGACAAGATAACCACTCCTGTATAACTTTTAAACTTTCATATTAGTCTTAGGCACATTCCAGAAAAACCCAGAATGATGTAAGACATAATTTCTAGTTTTCCAGAGTTTTGTTAAAACTTACAAACTAATTGCATTTTTTGCAGAAGTTCATTTAAAAAAAATCATATTTTCCATATTTCACATGACTAGAAATTACATTTTATAGTGTTGTGCTAGCATTTAACTTTTGATTAGAAAACAGAAGTTGCAAAGCCATTAGGTAAATAATTAATCTGTAAATTATTGAACTAGCTTAGTTACCTCTTTGCCAAACAATTGCACTGGCGATAATTTTGACATTTCACCTGAGAAGAACAAGAGAACACTAGGGTTTTTGTTTTGTTTTTTTTTCCCACTCTGATCAAAGGTCCACAGAAGAACTCCTTTTCCTGGCCCAGGAAGTCTCCAGCAGTGATAGTACCAATGTCCAGTGTTGGCAGAGCTAAGCCCCTACCTATTGTCTTCCGTCCTTCCCTCGCCTAGGAGCAGTAACTCCTCTAATACCTCTGTATGTGCAGTACGTATTTCCTGTATTTACATACATCCAGTTCACATGCATTATCAAGAAAGAATACAGCTAAACTGCAAAAGTTTTCTTAAAAGCATTTCTATTGTGTCCTTTCTTCACACATTTTTATTAATAATATGAAAATCCTCACACATTTGGGGTTGCAGTTTACAAGCAGCCAAACTTTCAGCAAGAGCAAGGTAAGCCGTGTCCCAGTGCTGGCTGAGGCTATGGAAATATTTACTCTGTAGATTCTGCTGTATTCTGAAATGATTCCACAACTTGAATCCATTCTTAAAGAGGTTTCCAAAATGTGTATAAGCACATCAGTCCCCTTGGGCAGCAGGAAACCTATCTTTTTTCTCTGCTTGATTTCAGACTATGCATACTGTGTGGTATCATTATTAGATATCAAGAACAAGTGTGATTTTCTTCCTTGGTGTGAAAAGAACATACAATCACTTAGTCTCCAAACCTACAATACAGGCTAGAGCAGGCACCTTTTTGTTAGGGTAGCTTCAAATCTATAATTTTCATTCATTCCCTGCTGGCATTGTTATTTCTTCTCTCTGCTCCCCCAGTAACATATGAGAGGGTATCAGAAAAATAAATAAATAAGTAAATGCATGGATGAATGGAGCATCCCTCACTTTAAAAAGATATTAACTAAACCCCAAAACTAAACCTAGTCCCCAGGTTTAAAAACCTTTCAAAAACTACCTGCTAATATCCACTACAATGCGATTTTTCACCATACTCAAAACAACATAGCTGTGTAGTAACTATGCCTCTGACCAAGGTTTTAGTGATGACCATTCTGTCAAATAGTCAAATACACTATAGACAGCACAGTAGATTCACTATTTTCTCTGTTTTTTCATTTATAGTCTTGCTAGTTACAAGAAAAAAATTATATAAAATGCCACCCTAAATTCATCTCTAGATTTAGCACCACGTTTTTAGCAGAGCTACAGATTGACTCAGAATACTTTAAGGACAAATCTTGTCATAAATACCCTGTATGAAAACTTCTCCTCCTGCATTTATGTGCTCTCCTGAGAGAGTAGTTAAGATATTTTTATATTCAATAGCAAAACTTTTAACTCATGTCAATCAGTGTGGCTGTTGACATCAAAACAGTTAATGAATCAGTGGGTAGTTACTAATAACATGTACATCTGAACGAGTACCTGAATCTAAAGCACACCACTAATCCCACTGGTTCTAGGACATTTCCCACCTGGCTGAGCCCCACGTGCAGTGTTCAGCCAGACCTGCAGAGTTCTGTGTGTGGCATCTGACCCTATCCACTGCAGAGTGATCCAGACACTGAGGGATAATGAAACAACAGAACTATAAAATGTGTCATTCTGTATTCAAATGACAGTCTGAGAGATGAGAGCTGGCACAATCTCCTCCTATAATTTTACCTACCAGTTTGCCCTTGAAAGTGTCTCAAAATCACTTGATGCAGTAAGATCTTGAAATCTGAAGACCAAGTGCCCCATTTCTCTATAGCTAATTAGTCCACACATCCTGCAAAGCAAAAATATAATTGTCTCTGTGTGTAAAGCTATCTGAGGGGAGCCAGTGTATTTGCATGCTAATACAAGGGACTGTTTGTAAAGATAGACCCCTCCATTATAAATGGGATATCAGAAAGGTGCCAATTATGAAGAAGAGGTGTACTGCATTATAAACCAACTGCCTTGTGCAACTAACTAATTGCTCTACATGCTGTTCAATCCAAAAATATAATTGACCCTGTCTGTAAAGCTATTTTTGGGAACAATAAATCATTAGCATGCCAAAAACAAGTGCCAGTTAAAAAGCGGGGAGTATGACCACTGTGACCATCTGCCTCCTAGATGAGCGATCTACACTTTCTGGGGGGGTAAAAAAAGAGAGTTAAAAAATTCCACCCCCCAAATCCTCTCTTTCTTACTGCCGGCTCATGGGATTTTATGTATAGGGCATTTGCAGTGCTTTGCAGCAGAGGAATATCTCTCAAAGGAGTCTTCTGTTCAGACTGAAATCCTGACGGGAAGGATCCCTGTCAATGGGAGTACTGTGTCTTTGTACACTGTTTTGGGTTGGCAGTGGTTCTCTCCTAGGGGTGTTCCTTATTTCCACCTGGAGAATGGGTTCCACTCAAATACGTGCAGAAAGTCCTTTAGTCAGGCAACAGGCTTAACTTTTTCCATTACTAAGCAATAAACATCAGTGAATTAAAGATGTGGCTGTGTACTTGGAATAACAACAACGGGACAGACGCTGCAGCTTGTATGATCCCAACCCATTGTGAATAATCAGCTGTGCCATATAAATACCCAAGATTTTTATATTATGTTTTTGTCTTCTGAGTGCATAAAATGGTTCAAAACCACCTCGATTTTTCATATATAAAGCACTTATGTATTTCCATGATCCAGAAATACTGATGTTTACATTAACCATCTTTGTCCAAATTTCTTTTGCATTGAGATGTTCATGAGAAGAAGTTTCTTCTTCACAGCTTTATTACCTTTAGGCAAAGCTGCAGAGAAGTTTCCATTAGATTGTACCACTTTAAGCAGCTCCTGGCAAATGCTTCTGTTTATTTTCCTGGTACCATATATTCTGGTGGTAAAATAATCCAAATGTGTCTTTGTAAGTGGACACTGTGAAGAGTCACTAAAAGACACCTGAATTATAAACTGAAATTAACTGGATCATGTTTTCAGAGATTCTGACAGGACCTGGTAAGAACATGAGTCTTCTCCTGTGTGCATCTTGTAGTGGAGCAGCTAAATGGAATAGAGTTTATGAATTGTGCACCATTTCGTCTCTGCCTTCAAGGATTTCCCAACACGCATTGCTCACATGAAATAAATTCTACAGTCTGCATTAGGGAATTTTGACTCCTGGGCTTTGATCCACAGGCTTCAATTCGTGTTGGGAACGTGCCAGTAAAATCCCTGGTGAAAGGCAAATGAATAAACTTCTTGTAAAAGGGTTTACATGTGTATACAGAGGTAAGTTCCTATCAGTAAATATTATTTCACTAAACCCAAACATCTGTCCTGCTGTGGAGCCTAAGTAGTTTTGTTCCCTCGCATTCTGCCTGGTCATATTTATTTGCTGTTTGTAACTAAATGTTTTTTACAGACACGTATTGCAGTTTTAATACATTTTAACTATTTCCTCTAGAATGTCTATAATGACACAATTCACTCATTCTTTAGTAGGCCTTCACTTTAAACATAGAACAGATTAATTTAATTTCACAGTACTTCCGAAGAGGCATGTACTTCTGTGCTGTTCTTGGAATGTTTTGTTTCCTTGAATTTTCTGCCTAGCTAAATGGAAACTGCTAGACTGAGTCAGCAGGAAAAAGAAAAAAAAAAAAAAAAATTAAAAAGAAAACAGAAATGCAGTCAACAAAGATTTGCTTTAAAGAATGTTTACAATCTAAAATATCCCAAAGTAATCATCAGCAAACAAAGGCTACCAATCTGGACAGTGGAGCTTTCTTTTCTGTCACTATCCCCACTCTCTTCAACATGCTTACATATACTTGCTTGGTTCCTCACATCAGGAGAAACAGCAGATGAAGTCTGCCCTAAAATTATATTACAATAAATAATTATATTGCAAAAGCTAAATAATCAACCTGATTTACCAGGATAATTTTGTAGCTTTCCCACACCATACTTTACTAATCCACGAAATTGTAGCATTTATTTATTAATAAAAAGACATTTTATTAACACACCAATATGTATTAATAAAATTCAGCAGAATTTTACAAATTATAAAAATTTTGCTGTCACCAGAACTTTGTGGTTAATTATTTTTTTCCTAAATACACTTTTCCAAGTCTTTTGGGAGGCATTGGAATATAATGCTTTCCTACCTTGTATTTTTTTAAAGTAAGGGCAATTCCCCATCATTTTTCTTCATAACTTTACCAAGTGAGTACCCAACTGCAGCAGTAAAAGCAACCTCATCTGTCCTACCACATCCGAGCGAGAGTGCAAGCCCTGAGAGCAGTGACTGTGAGCTTCCCCCCCCAAAAACTCAGCAGCTGCAGTGACATAATCAACACTCTCCTCTGTGGATATTAAGGCACCTGGCTTTCCTTTTTTTTCTGGTTTCTGCTCTTTTTCTAGAAATAGTAGAAATGTCTTGACAAAGTACCCGGGAAAGCCCAGCCTCTGCAGCAGTAGCCCGGGCGAGGCTCCTGGTGATGTAAGAATTATTCATCTGAAAACCCCGCGATTCCTCGCTCGCTGGGGCTGCTTTCTGCCGAGAGCACTGAAAGCAGGAAGTGGCTGGAGCGGAATACAGAGAACTCGCTGCCTTTACTCAACAACACGTTTTCTGTTTCCTCTAATTGCAACAGTATCTGTATCTGATACAGCCCCACAGTCAATATTTGGCGGTGTCATCAGTTTCAGATTCCAGAGCTCATAAACGTTATCGGAGTTCACATCTCTCACAGACATCGTGTTCACAAAAATTATTTGCTCTGATATGAAACTCATCTTAAAATTCATGCTTCCTAACAAGCATTAAAGCCACATCTAAAATTTCATTTACTGGACTCTAAAATACAACTACTATTTTATAGGCCCATATAAAATTAAAAAAAATCTGCAGGAACTGTAATATTTTTAATTTAGTTTCAAATCGAAAAAAGCAAATGTTTATACTAAACAGTTACAACTTCAGACTGAAAACCTGGTGTGCTCACACTGGTCATAGCAAATCGATCAGCTTTACAGTGCATTCTCAAATCACCTTAAGTAAAACCAGCAGTTTGCAAGACACAAAACATTTAAGCAATTTTAAAAAAAAGGACAAAAGAATAATAGTTGACAAAAAAAAATCTTTTTCTTTTCATGCCTTTAGATCACTGCCCCACTGAGATAACACTATTTGACTTCTAACATGCAATTAAAACAATGTTAAAATTCTCTTCAGTGTTTCTGAAGCATCTGCTTCACTGATTGGTGTCAGCTGAGGTAAAATTTTAGTCTTTATTTTGCAGGATTCTGCAGCGACTAGCAGATGCTTAGCTATTGTCTCAAGCAGAATCTAAGCAGTGAAGACAACCATATCACAAACAACTGTTAGAATAATCACATAATATGATTATTCAATGCACTGCCTCCCTCTGCATTTCTTAGATCTCACAAACTATAAGGAAGACAAGAATTTTGTGATGTAATCCTCCTCCTTCACTTTTACATGGGGAATGTAATGTTAGAACTGTAATAATTAAATGCAATTAGATCAGCCAAACCGCATGTGGAAATTTATAAAGACATTTATTTAATCAAGTATCTTAAGTTTCAAAGCTTAAAAGGACAAATATTTAAGTTGATGGTCACACACTGTGCATCCTAACAATTCCCTGACTGTACACAGGCTGCCTGGCCATGAAATGCCGTGAAAGTGTGAATTTCTTCCATTAGAAAGTCTTTCTGTTAGTGAGATTCAGTTTGTCACCACTATTTTGTGGTTACATAACAGAATAAAAGTGGAAATGTTGAAAAAGGCTGTCACAACTCTCAGCTCCATTTGGCACTTCTGGCTGAGACAAAGAAATAGCCCAATGTGCCAACTTCAGAGGCATCCAGAACTAGGCAAGAACTGTCCCTTCTCCCTGCAGTTCTGCCCGGGCACCTCAGTTCTGGCCCCCAGTATCTCCATGCTTCAGCTACCAAACCTCTCCTGTCAGAACCTATCAGTTAGGGAAAACTGGGCCAGACTCTGGTTTGGTTTTGTAATTTGGATTACAAATATCTTATTGGAATCAAATTGAGTGGACCAAGCTCATTAAACCTGTCCTAGACAGCTTCTTAAGCAAGGCCACCAGAGGTGGAGTGTTATGAATTAATACACACATTCCAAAACTTGACCTATTCCTTCCTTTCTTTTTATTTTGCTTCTCTCTTTTAAGAGCTATTTATGCTCATTTATCAAAATGTCTGGTAGCCAAACAGGAAAATAAAATAATAAATAATAAATAAAAATCAAAATATTTATTACATTTGAGTTTTAAAGGAAATAAAGCCTAACAATGGTACCTTGAATTTATTCTCTTCTTCATAGAATATGAAATATGAAGAAAGAAAAGACAGCAGGAACTGTCTGTCATTCTGTCTTCAATGCAGATCTAAAGAAGATGCAAAGAAAACTCAAAGAAATAACTTTATGATAGCTGATTTAAAAAATGATAATATGTAGATTACCTGTTTGTTAGAGGAAACACTAAATATTCTGGGTTAACTTGAAAGCATATGAAATGCCCTCGCTGAACTTGTTTCAAGAGTTTCACCAGACCTTCATTCAAATGTTCTGAGATCAGCAGCAGTTTTCTGGTTGGCAAGAAGATTGCATTTTGATCAGAGACCTGCAGAAAGCACCTGTGCGTGTCCAGCTGCTGTGAATGGATCCTGCTGCAGCCAGCCTTTTGTTATTTATGGCCTGGTGGACATCCAGTCAGCATACTGCTAAATGTCATCCTGATTCAGGTAGTCCTACTGCAAGCAGGTGAACTCTGTTAGTGGTCAGGCTGCCATAGGCATTGCAATAAAGTCCTTCTTTGACATCCTTCAGCTATTGAGGTTGAAGCCTCTCTCCTCCAAAGGTTTACTCCAATCATTGAATCAGGGTTGAGACTAAAATCTTATAAAATTAGAACTGCCATCACAGTGGTCTCACTGTGATGCAGTATCTATGTATCTATACATTTACATAGCTATAAAATCCTTTCCCTGGCTCCTTTGCATTACTCTGCACTATTACTATTCAAGGCTTCCTAGTGGGAGCTGCTGCTGAATTGTGTGGTGACAGGGTTTGCTTTCATAATCAATTATGAATTTCACTGAAAAAGGCAATCCAATTATTTCCTAGCTCCCAACTATGCCAAGCACAAGAGCTTATGAGGCCACATATTCAGTCAGATAAGGGAACTGATCCAGCTTAAAACTGACCCACCAAAGAAAATAGTTAGCCCTCATTGGGCTGACCCCATGGCCACATGCCAATGGAAATGGGAAGAATCTTCCTTCAAGAACAAGAACTTACACTCAATATCTCAATATCATCATTCAAATTCACCTATGGATTTTCCATTTTCACTTCTCAGAAAACAGCCCCCATTTTTACACAGATTGTGTTGCCTGTTCCTATCCATCCAGCTTTATGAGTCTGCATTTGTCTGTACTAAATGAATAGGTAGATTTGTTTGCACAGTCTGAGGTCACAGAGTAACACCAACTACTCTTCATGGGTGCCCTGACCAGGTCATGACTTGCCACCCAAACAATTTTTACATCACCCTTAGATACTCACAATGATTTTATATCTATCATTCACGTGCAGAAATGCAGAGAGTCAGACCTCCTACCATCCCCACACAAACATGGCAAAAACACTCCCATTTACATGAAGATTCCCTCGTAACAACTGCTTTTTGATAACTGTCAGTTAACCAGCACTTAATCCACTTAAGATGGGCTTTGCTGATATTGTAGAGTGTTAATTTTTTATCAGAATGTCACACACTAGTAAGTCAGATGCTGTACAAAAGCCTAAGTCTATTACATCTACATACACAATAAAGCCCACCCTATTATCACCACCGTTTTACAACTTGAGCTTCCAAAGCTGCTAAATTCTTTTCCATTTTTAACATTTCATGTCTAAGTTTTCAACCTTGAACAGTAACTGAAAAAATGGAAATTAAATAATTTACCAGTTTGAGATTCTAACCAGTAAATTGCTGTGAATTTGTAACCGCACTATCATTTTCATTGTACTACATTGGCCATTTAGGTGAATGATAACCCAGGAGACAGCACCATGCAGGGCTAGCAAACAAGTAAATCATTTAGATTGCACACTGCTTTCAGCTGAAAAAGGGGCAGTAAATCTGTCCTGCCATTGCCTTCTCTTTTGTTCAATTTTCAGGATGGTGCAGTCTTTTCATGGAAACAAATAAAAAAAAAATTCTAGAGATTTAATTTATTGTCTTCGTTTTGTGCATAATGACTGAGGCTGACCAATACAAGGCAGTGCCCCAGAAGAATAGGCTGAGCCATTTAAGATCGTGCCAGATAGAACACACAGCTGGCTTTAAGCAGATGAGGAGAAAATTCTGGTTACAGCATGGCACCATCTAATGGCTTCGGCTTTAACTGCAAGAATTCAAACAGCGTTAAGTGCTGGCCGTACAAATTGCCCTTCTATCATTATTTTGCTCACCCATCTGACTGTGTAGCACAGCTATACGGAAGAAAAGAAAAAAGAGCAAATAATGTAAGTTTAAAATATAAATCTGGGCTGAAAACTTACATGGTAGTACCAACTGCAACCTCTCTTCAAACCATGACTGAACACTTCAGTTCCAAGAGAAGTATTTTAACGCAAACAAAATCTAGGTATACAAACAGCACAGTGTTGTCTATACACAGAAATAACAAAGTACTGTATTTTCACAGAATCATAAAATGGTTTGGGTTGGAAGGGACCTCAAAGGTCATGTAGTTCCAACCCCACTTCCATGGGGAGAGACATATTCCACTAGAACAGGTAGCTCAAGACTCCATATAGCCTGGCCTTCGAAATTTTGAGGGATGGGGTATCCACAGCTTCTCCGGGCAACCTGTGCCTCACCATCTTCACAGGGAAGAATTTCTTCCTGACATCTAATCTAAACCTACTGTCCGTTAGTCTGAAGCCATTCCACCTTGTCCTGTCACTCCAGACCCTTGTACAAAGTGCCTCTCCATCTTTCTTGTGGGCTCCCTTCAGGCACTGCAAGGCCACAATTCAGTCACCCCAAAGCCTCTTCTTCAGGCTGAACGGTCCCAATTCTCTCAGCCTTCCCTCAGAGCAGAGACGCTCCATACCCCATCACCTTTGTGGCCTCCTTTGGACTTACTTCAACACATCAATGTCCTTTCTGTGCTAGGGACCCCCAAATTTGTAACTTTTGGATAATTTCTGCTAAGAAAAGGTATGCCTAGATTTTACATTATTCTGCACAGTGGAACTTCACATTTCTTTGCAATTATGCTAAGAAACACAAAACTTTGTACAATACTGTGACAACTTTTTTGATTTGTTTGTCAGCAAGTTCAAGGTAAGAGGCAATCAGGACACTTGGGCTGCATTCCCATCTGCTGGTGACTTACTGTATTATACTTAGCAGATCAGTATGGCTGCATGAAAATTGTTTTTGTTGCAAGTATTGAAATGCTAATATTAAAATTCCTTGTAAGCATGCCAATGATTTAATAATCTTTTAAGTATATCAAGAACTAAAAACATGCTTTGTCATGAGAAAAAAATATTATCATAAAAATTTCCTTGTAGGAGATGCAATGGCTATTGCCATTTGTATGCAGTATTTATGCTCAGAATAGCCACAACATATGCAGAAATCTTCATTTGAATATTAAGTGTTGTTTAAGACCACGATTGACATTTAGATATTAATAAAAACCAAGTGGTACTTAAAGGCCCCATAACTTTACCATTCCATCAATTCTATTCAACACCGTTAAAACTTAGTTTAGACCTAAGAAAAGGGTGACTGAACACAGGAACAGGTTCCCTGGAGAGGTCGTGTGGTCTCTTACTATTGGAGGTACTGAAAAGCCAACACACCTCAGCCCTGGACATCCTGCTGTAGCTGCCCTTACTCTGGTTGTTGGACTGGTTGTTCTCCAGAGGTCCCTGCCCACTTCAGCCATCCTGTGGGTCTGTGATTTTAGAAAATTTCTGTTGCTGCTTTAGAAATAAAACCCAAAACCTCAACACAGAATTAATTGTATTCATCTCATTCTAAGATTTAGAAAAGTTCCCTCTCAAATATTTAGGATAATATCTCAGGCTAGCCAGGGAGTGAACTACTGGAAAGATTTCATACTGGATCTGGAACTAACTCAATGGCTCCAGAGACAAACTAAACATAATGAAAATGTTTCAAGTCACTGAAGTGGAATTCAGTCACAGCTGGTATATTCCATAAAATACAGAATTTTTTCATTTAAGAAATAACCCTATGAATAAACGAGCAAAACTTTAAAGACAGATCTATAAAGTAATTCAACTGTTCTCACATATTGAGAATACAAAAAGTCTAAGAACTGAAATCACAAATTTTGAGAAGAGTGAATAGAAGTACAAACTCTAGTGATAGAGAAATAGAGTTAACACACATACCCCAAACCTCCTCTCTTTTATCGTTTAGAGACACACAGTCAGAAGATCTCCTTGCTACCCTTTCCTCCAGATGGACTTTCATGTGTTCCACGTATGTCCAACTAACCAGTTGTTTTTGTGATTACTGCTGCCTTGGAGCCTGTTCCTACCACTACTGCAAAAGCATTTGCTCCCCCAGCTATAATTTGGCTGTCCCCTTTTACAGTTACAGTGGGAAACTTTGGGAGTGCAGCTTACTCTGACTTCTGTTCCAGGCAGCAGGATGTGTATGGGTACACACACTTGGGTGAAGCCTAAAGCACCACGACAATGCATTTCTACAAGACCCCTCAGGTAAAACTGGATCCCAAATACAGCTTTGAGGTCTGTGCTTCAGGGATGCACTAACACACTTGTCCAGCTCACAGCAAACTGAGATATGAATAGGGAGCTGCTGCTTCCAATGCTTTGAACAGTTAAAATCACGGTCACTTGGACAAGAGTGCAGTGTATGCCACAACCTGCACAGATAAAAGAGTCTAGCAGAGGAGATGGTCTGAAGTGTACTGTTATTAATTGTAAGAGTAGATACACTATTCAAACATAAAACATTTTTTAAAAGCAAAAGTAAGAATTTATTTAGTGTACTAGAAGCACCTGCCTGTGGAAAAAAAACAAACATAAAAGAATTAAATATTCAGTCACAGAAACATATATTATAACTTCGCATTTATATGATAAATTTTGAGGTCTGTTCCAACTACAGATTCTTGCAACTGGAATACAAAAGCCCTCTGGCAAAATTTAAATATAAAAATGTAGACATAGTTCTTGTTTACAGGGATAGTTGTAAAAGCAAGAAAGAGAAACAACAGCCTGAGGCATTGACAACAAGTTCTTTCCAGCTGGAAACGCCATGCACATAAGGTAAGCTGCTTTACAAGGTAAGCAGAGGAATAGATTTACCACTGGTTGTACAAACACACAACAAAAGATCACCACAGGATATACAGGGGGAAATAAGTACTAAGAGTAAGTGCGTAAATGTCTAAGTGTATTTTTTGCATGAGGGGAAATCAGAGCATTTGACAATGGCTAGTGTTAAATCTAGGAAAAAAGATTCACCATCTTCCTACACTGAGGAGAAAACAGAATGCAGATCCAGACCCAGTGGGCTGTCTCCTGTTCAGTAGAAACATTTGTAGAGTTGTATCCCTTATGCTGACTTTAAAATGTGATTTCAGTGAAAATTCTGCCTCTTCCTTTAATATATCATTCAAACTCCGTAGCAAAGAACAGACCTTTCAACAAATAGCACACTTTCCTTTCTGCATAACTTAGGCTCATCTGGCTGGACTATCTTCATCCAGGGGTTGAAAGAACTGGTTTTGTAAATACTCTGCACTCCACTCTCAGTTAGAATCTCTGCTTTCCCCAGTTCTCTAAAGTCATGTCACATCCTATTGAAGTGTTAAGTAGAAAGACAGAAAAATGCAAATTGCTGTTCACATTGAAAGGAAATGACAGTTTAGAGGGTTTGTGTAGCACAATTCAGAAACTCTACACTATTTTACTGCTTGCATGTCTATCCTCAGCTACTGACTACTCCATGTAACTACAGTGCCACACACTCCTTCTCAGAAAACAACTCAGTCATGATTTGTTACTTGAACTTTTTTTTTCTTAGCAGAATACTTCCACAAATTTCCTCCCAACTAGTTCCTCTAATAAAGAAAACCTATTTCCCTTTTAATGTCTGGCCCTTTGTATTTTATACATACAAATATCACATTATATTCTATGGTTCTAAAAGTAGTCATTTGGCTACTTCAATAAGGAAAAATACTGTTTTCTCCTTTGTATGAAAAGATGCCTTTCTAAAGAATGCCTGTGCAGATCCACTAATGTTTCTAGAACAGAAAACACATCATATCTACCCAGCAAGAACAACAGCTTCTCAGCAGCCACTATCTGTTGTTTCTCCTCTTGCTGTATTTTGCATGACAGTAACCCCTCTGCTGACACTGTTCACTTTCCCTAAACTGCTGTCTGTATTACCAGAACTGGTTTCCCTTTTTTTCTGTATGTGCTCCCTCCCCACAAAGCTCTCCAGATCACCACCTTCTACCTGGTCTCATGAAAATGATGTTATATAAGTAGTTCTGTCCTCTACATTCCGTACATTCTCCAGCTTACATTTGCCTATGCAGTTTATCAGGCAGACCAAACATCTTGTAATATAAAATGTAACTCAAAGTACTTTATATTTGATTGTCTGTATTTTCCTGCTGTGGTGATTTACCCTGGAACTGCCAAACTAAAGATTGGTTCAGACTATGCATTTGCTACTGACCAAACACCTTTTCTCTGAGTTTTCTTTCTAGGAAGCAAAGGATCAGAACAGCATTGAGGGTCTGACACTATACCGCAACAAACAACGACAGTAACAGTTGGCATCAAATGGAGACGAAGGGTTTGAAATTGATGCTGAACTGGAAGTATTATCCACCAGCTTTAAGTTATATGAGTCAGTCAAATAATAACTTTCAGTTATTAATGTCTTTACAGAAAAACTGAGTTTTAGTCCAAGTGCTTCAGATGGCCAGAGGCCCATACACATGCCAAACTCCTGCCTTTTTGCTCCAGCTGGATGGCCTGGCAGGGCACTGAGCAGACATTGTCAGCAGCACAACCATGCTGTACAGTAAGCTTCACAGCACAAGCACTATTTCAGTCTATTTTGACTTATATTGGGCTAATTTAGGTGGATTTGCCATGAATTAATACTACAATGAATACAGCAAAGTCAAACAAAGTTCAACTGCCTACAAATAAAATACAAAATGAGGCAGTGAGTGTATTCATTGCTTACCAGCTTCAGGTTCTTAAGATTCATTCCCAGTGTCTATTTTTCAGGCAGTTGAAATAACATTCAAGGAAGTGATTAGATGTAATGAAATGGTTTCAGAGTAGTTTTACGTTGTATATCTAGAAAGAATGTACAAAGTTTTGTCTAAAGTCTCACTAATGAAACAAAAACCCTGGGAGAAGGATTGTCATATATGTGTAAATAAATAATCTGCCACTGTAAGCTGAAAAAAGGTATTTTATAAGAGGAAGGGAAAGAAGTATAAATGCTGAGAAGACCATACTTCTAGACCTTTTTTCAATAGTGTCCCATGGTACACAAGATACTCTTAATCAAACAGTGACTATATTTTAGTTTAATTTCTACAGTTCTTAGCAGAATTCACAAGACAGTGGAATAATCAGCACACAGAGGGGTGAGCAGTCCAGAGCCTCCCTGAAGGAGCTCCCTCACCCTGCCTTTTAATCACTTGGGAATGTATGAAGAAGAGGTAATACTATATGTAACACATATATAAAATAACTTGGATACATTACAATGGTGTCTGCTTAAGATGATTCCACACTTCTTTACCTCTGAATCTCCCCACTAACTCTATTCTGGTATTATCAGCAAAGCTGAAAGGGGCAGATAAAGCAGGGGAGAGAAGCATAAAAAAGGCCATACCATTAACTCAGATATAATGAACAGTCACTTATGGCACTTTAAACCGTTCTTAAAATTCATGGAAACTTTGGTTACGTGAAGTTTCACTCCTACACAGTCTTTGAATTATTCTTCAGTGGGATTTCTCCTGTGATCAGCAGCTCTAATAATCAGGCACTACAGACGGGTTCTGCTCTGCTGGTGCTGGGGTGGTCACAGTGATACCTGACAGACTGTGCAGAGGAGAGGATGTGTGTAATACTGGTAAGGGGTAGGAGATTATTAGTCTATTTTCCATAACCTTTCTGTCCTTTTGCTCCCAATGGGCTGATTTTGCAGTGGCATAATGCAGGGTTTGTACACCCCATTATATGAGTCTGGAAGGAGCTCATGGGCTGTTGGGTACCTAATCAGCCTCTCCCAGAGGCAAACAAGAGACTTCAAAGGAGGAACAAAAATGGAAGAGCCCTGCTTAATTAGTGCGCAGCTAAGAGGAGCAGACTTGGGAGAAGACACAAGGAGAACTGGTCCCTGTCAGAGTCCCTTGGTAGAGAGGAAGGCCTGGCAAAAGCTGTTCGCTTCTTGGCTGCCAATGCTCAGCTTCAGCTTCCCTGAGCCACGGCAGCACAGACACTTCCATGAGTCAGTGGTTCAGAGAGAAGAACAAAGAATATGCTGTCAAAACAGCCTAGAAACAAAAAAAAATGGTACACTTCTGTATGTCCAGGTCTAATTTTACATAAACCAAAAGAAATAGAGGTTGCCCTATCTTAAGCAGAGGGTTACATCCACTCAGTCCTTTCGGTGTCCCAGGACTGTGTGGAGCAGCAGAATGAAGTTGTAAAGGCCTTTTAAACATTAACTTTGTAAACTTTTGTGCCTTTTATTATAAAATACATGAAAAGATTTGGTTTTGTCATAACAGGTGTTTTTAGGTCTTTTCCTTTCTTACTTTTTACCTAAGAAATGTCAGAAACTAAATCTGGTCTTCGGTGACTTGCCTGTGAGAGTGGACAGTAACTGAGAAGAGGAAAATGTTCTAGGACAATATATGTTCATAAGGAGCTCATAAATAAATATTTAATAAAGGAACAAATGAATCCTGAGTTTCTCTTACAGACTTCCTACTTCCCAGAACTGTGAACCACATAGATATGTCATCTGGCTCTTTGCAGGTTATCAACATATTATTCAAAACAAAAGATAAATTTTTAAAAATAGGAAAAATTAAAAAGATAACCAAGATAAGTTTTAATGGATTTTTATACCTGTGCCTTAATTGTCTTTAGCAGAAAGGGATTATGAGAAAATACTGTTTCAGAAGAATTTTTTTACAAACAATTTCACCATAAAACCAGCTAGAAATTTACTGCTTAAATGTTTTATGTATGCATGTGTATACATGAATATATTTAAATAAAGCTATTTTGTCCTTTTCTTTGGTATGATTAATTTTAATTTTAAATATTCTTTCTCAATTTAGTTCTTCTCTCTCCAACTGCATCTTGGATCGAAGCTGGGATAACTAGGTACACAGATATTAACAGAATATACCACTTGAATATAGAGACCTCCAACATGAACATTTTCTCTTAGAAACCTTTTAATTTCTTGCTTGCATCTTGCTGTGTTGGAAACAAAGCAGATTGATGTCTCATAATACCCAGGAGAATTCATGGCATTGACAGCTGAGGAAAGGGACACAGAAGCTTTGGAGACATTAAAATAACAGAGACAAGAGCTTAAAAACAGCATCTATACAAACCGCTTCACATCCTGTGTTATGAAACCTACTCACGTCTAGAGGATACCACTTTGTTTTCAAAGACCAAATGAAGTGCACAGTCAGATTTATTATATGCTTCAAAAAAAGAGAGATATGTTCTCTGAATAAGGAATCCATGCTCTAATGCACAGCAAAACCAATGTACAATTTTCCTATTTCACATTCTTCATACTGAGTATCATAGAAGTGCACAAGCATTTCCATGCAGGTTAATTCATAGATGGGGAAATAAAACTCATGTTAATACCAGAAATCTGTAAAAGCTCAAGTCCTTAGAACAGAGGTTTTAAAAGCAAGCGGAATTAAGAGTGGCTGGTCACCACAAGGTAACTGAGGGAAAACATGTTAAGGATGGATAAACTCTGGTAACAGTGTCTGTTTATTCTTTATCTTAAGAGTAACCAAGAGGGCATAATCAAAACATTAAAAAAAAAAAAAAAAAAAAAAAAAAAAAAAAAATAAACTCTTAAAATGNGCCAACGTGGCAGAGGGTCCAAAAAGTAGTTTTTAGGGTTTAAAATATAACAGCATATGGTAATGCGATGATTCTTATAGGTTATAGGTAAATGTTGTAGGATTTGTAGCATGTTCTAGACTGGCTAATGAAAATTAGAATATTCAGCACAGAAGACGATTTATTGTATTGTAAACAGCAACCACGGCATTCTATTCGATTTGATTCTATTCTATTCTGCCTTTTCTACTCCTCTTCTACTCTCTCTCCTTCTATTGCTCTGACCTGCTTCGGGCTGCCATCTGGCAGCTTCTAGCAGGTCCTTCATACCCACGCCCTTTCACAATAAACCCCATGCTCTAAGACCGACTCTTGTCTCCGTCCCGACCGTCCGATACAGGCTGAACCAACACACACACATCCTACAGAATCAACAAACTGGTATCTCTCAATGTTTACTGTAAGCTCTTTATAATCAAGGGCCTTTTAAAAAAATACCCAACACGTGTGTTTTAAAACACAATGAATAAAACCTAATTTAGAAATACTTGATTTCTGCGTTAAAAAAATGCAAGAAAGCAGAACAGCATTATGATCTAAAGAGACCAAAGGCAAGACAGAATTAGGGAAATACTGCTAAAACTGAAGAAATTATCATCTTTTCATTTAATGAAGATCCAAGTTCAGCATGAATATTGCCATTAAAATATTGCCTAAAAGTAAGGGGAAAAGGCAACTATATTATCCCCAGCTGCTTCAAAAGGTGGGGTATCTCTGTCATTAAGATATTAACCAGTATCTATGTAGTATTAACTTTTCACCTTAATCATTGCTTAAATTAAATATATCTATCAGAGTAAAAGTAGTGATGACATAAAAAATAAAGATGTTCCTTCCACATGTTCTTCTGAAACAGTCTTGTTAATAAGTACATGCAATGTAAAGCTCATATCTCTGAATTAAGAATGTCTTCGTTTTGCCACTTAAACAAAATGAATACAATATCCGTAAGGCTATTACAAGATATTTCATTAAAAACTAGTGCTATGCTTGCCTTTCTTCTATTAAGTCACTCTTTCAGAACTTGATATTGGGCTAATAAACTAAGGACCAATACTTTATTGAAAAAAAATCCTTCAGGATCCCTTGCAAAGTCTGTAAAACTAGGAATATTAAATGCAGCATCTCCCAAAGTTGGCAAGTCTGGCTATTATAATTCATGTATCTAAAATCTCAGAACACTTTCAATTTGATACGGACTGGTTCCCAAACTTCTGTTCCAACAAACCACTGTCACACTTGATACTGATATTTTAATTGGAAGCTGATCATCTTCGGGCTGCTCCTCAGTGGCATCACCACAAGCACAGGCCTGTGTGCATCCCACTTCCCCCCTGCACTATTTCTATTACCAGTGTAAGGTAAACTTTAAAAATTTGGAAATGTAGCTTTTCTAATCAGCAAATGAACCATTACCAGTTTTTCTTTTACATAAAAATATATTTAAATTCATTCAGAACATCTATTCAAGGTTAGACATGCTGGATCTATAGTCTGCCTAACCATCATGAATAACTATTAAAATGCAACTATAAATAAAACTCTTTATTGGAAAAGATCCTTATCATGCAGTTCATTTGATGCCATGGCTTACTTATAAATAACAAAAGTTTCTGGTGTTCCACCAGAAACACTGCCATTTCACTGCTTTCAACCCCAAATCCTGCCTTTGAAAATCTGGGACAATAATCATTGCAGTATGCCCTTAAAAAGAACAAATGCAGTCTCTGGTTTCAGAGGTGGAATCTTCAGCCATATCACAGTTCAACAAGTGTCCCCTCTGTCATACAAATCACTGCTGCCTAGGGAAATTAAATCTTTCAGGTATTGAGTTCAAAATACTCAGAATATTTAGTCTGAGAGCTCACCAGGTTCTATTTCACTGAAAGTTAGAGAGAACAAAGGAAACAAAAGGCATCCTTGGCCTCCTGTTGCTGCATAAGTATAATCTTACATAACTAAGTGCAACCCAGTAACAAACTGGCAGCCCCACAACGTTTTTTTTTCCAGAGGAAATTATTATTCAGCTATTTCTTTTGGTTGCTTTCTTCACACGGTGAGTATTTCTTCAGGCTTCTCTGGGTTGAAGTTCAGACAGCTCTCCTCCAAACCTCATTATAATTCATAGATCTGTTAATCTGTTAGGTTGGCTATTATGAAGACATAAATGTCAACAACAGTTTACTGGGGATATTTTAACACTTATCCCCTGATTTCTCTCACTACTAATCTACAACTATGGAAAGGAAGGGGTGTTAGAGGTGGGTTTATGTCATTATCCATGTAGGTTTTGAGAACAGGTCTGTAACTGTCCAGGAGAATTCTGTGTGATTTCCCAGAGAAAAAGAAACAAGCCACTCGAAAACAATTTTCCCAACCCTTTCAAAGGACGAGCAGCACCACTGGCAGATGACAGCACTAAGGCAGTACAAGGGGAATAACACAAGTGCAGTACCTACAGCAATTGACTCCTGTGCTATGGTTAGTACAGTGTCTACGAATTGTATGAACTGATTGGGATGAAAGAAATATGAAGACTCCAAGCATTTCCATCTAGTCCCAAAATCATAACATTACTGCCATGCATGCCACTTCCACAGAGACAATAATCACATAAATCCTGCATTACCAACCAGTCAGGACAGCCCTATGGGATTCATCACCCCTGCAAAGCAGCACAGGTGTCTGTCACCACTTTCCTCCACATACTGCATTTTTGGTTTTACTTCATTGCAAATGTTAATGCAATATCTTCAACACACTTCTCAGATTCTAGCAACCACGCTCCATCTGCTTTACAATATTCAATAGCCTTTTGTGATCTTACTTCTCTATTACCCTACATTTACTCTAAAGTCCAGAAAATTAGTTGAAATAAAACTTTCCAAGTGACAAAAATGAGGAAGACAACTAGGGAACTCATTCTATGCCACTGCAATTACTGCTGGAGCTGGGTGAACACAAATAAACTGAAAATGGGCTGTAGAGGGACATGATATATAACGTATCAACTCAAAGAGCTGTCCAAAGTGTGCAAGACGACAGGTTTCCTACTGTAGGAAAGTACGTGGTTTGAAGGCATGCACACTGGCTCTGCCACCCGAGCACAAATGATCTTGTGTGTCTCAATTTCCATTGCTGCCAAACTAACAGCACTTAGGTGCTGGTTTGGGTTGGTATCACTAAAAAGCTATCGCTCCACAATATGGTTTAGTGGGCATGGTGGTATTGGTTGAACACTGGACTTGATTATCTTGGAGGTCTTTTCAAACCTTAAAGATTCTATGATTCTATAGAGTTAATTTTCTTTATAGAAGCTGGTATAGGGCTGTGGTTTGGATTTGTGCTGAAAATGGTGTTGCTAATACAGAGATGTTTTTGCTGTTCCTGAGCAGCTCTTACCCAGAGCCAAGGCCTTTCCTGCTCCTCACCCACCCCACCAGCGAGAGGCTGGGGCTGCACGAGGAGCTGGGAGGGGACACAGCCAGGACAGCTGACCCCAGCTGACCCAGGAGATATCCCAGACCATATGGCACCGTGCTCAGCATGTAAAGCTGGGGAGAAGGAGGAAGGGGGGATGTTTGGAGTGATGGTGTTTGTCTTCCCAAGTCACCATTACAGGTGATGGAGCCCTGCTGTCCTGGGGATGCTGAGCACCTGCCTGCCCTGGGAAGTGGGGAATGAATTCCTTGGTTTGCTTTTCCTGTTAAACTGCGTTTATCCCAACCCACTCAGTTTTCTGACTTTTAAACCATGACAACTTATAAACTTATCTAGCAGAAAGTCCTGAGAAGTTAGTGGTAAGTGATACTATCCGACAACACTGGTACAGACATTAGATGCCTCATTCTGGTACTATTTACTTAAGAAGCGCTGTATGGGACACACAGATCAATAAGCAAAGATGTGAAGTATTACTGTAATACTTCCTCATTATACACCAGAAGCCATCTCCCCTTCACATTCACAGTAATCCATATTTCCCAAGGATAACCGTAATTCTTAATTACAAAATGATGATTTAGACAGTGCACCTGCCTTTTAAGCATAAAATACATTCTTTACAATGTATGTGCCTCTTTTGTGATTTCAAAGAAAACTGTAAATGTAGAAGAGTGTGAAGATCAACTATCAGCAAACAGTCAAAAAGCTTTCTGATGATGAATAACCCCCTTTGAAGTGGTCTACTTCAATATTGTTATTTCTGGAATTTCAAGCATGAACTCTATGAGCAGCCAGACTACACATTTCTATTCAGTGGCAATAAAAGTCTAATTTGGTACCAGCTACAACAGGATATTATTGTTTATGTATGGTTTTTATCTCACAGTTAAGGACAAATCTGCCAAATTCCACAAGGTATTTCCTTATTACAGAGAAGTTTAGAAATGGAAGAGCCACAGTGTTAGAGTGCAGATCTCTAATTTTTTTGCCATTGAAATGAAAACTTCAACCTTGGAAAATACACTTCAGTGCTGAATGTATTCATTAGCTTTTTGCATTTGATCTTAATTTGATGACAAAGACATTAAAAGAATGTCACATTATAGTAAATGCAGTTTTGACAATGGGTTCACTCATCCATTGTACTAAGTCAGAAAAGGTTCTTGTATTAAAACGGCTTAAAATTTTCAAAGAATCATCTCAAAAGGTGATTAATTTACATGTTGGCTTAAGAAAAAAATCCTGTCACATTCATTTTCATTTTTTTCCTTAAAAAGTAGTCAAAACATATTTGCACATTGCAACACCATTGAGTGCCCCCCTGAAAAATGACAGTGCATAAATTACAAAGCAAGCTTTTCACAGCAAACACAGATCTGTGCACAAAGTTATAATAACATCCTCTTAATCCCTAAAGCAGAGCAGAGATAAATGCATCTTTAATATGTTCAAAAGCTGTTACGTTTTCCTTTTTTTTTTAACCATACTGCAGTGCTATGAGCTTCAACTTCTCTTGTTGCATTGCTCCAGGCAGTGGATCTCCGAACATACGTGCTTTCATCCTGTGAATGTAGGTGAGAGAATAAACCAATGCCTGTTTTCCTGCCTTCAACATAAAGGCATTTGTAGCTAGACAAGAACCTGTGAGATATCAAACAGGCTAATGAAACCTGACTGCTCTAAAAGAGACTGGCTGAGAGCTTGGCTTTCATTTGATAAATAAACATCTGAAGTCGTTATCTGCTGCAAATGCTTTCACTTGGGGTCCAACAGTAACTTTCTTGTTATAACACTAATATATAAAGTAACACCAGAATACATTGTATGTTAACTGAGTCATAGTATTTGTCTGTCATAACTATTAATACTAATTTCAGAAACTCCTAGGCATTGAAAATATAAGCTTCTATAAATCTGATAGAAAAATACAGGTATAATTCAATGCCTGAATAAAATTTCCTAACTGTTGTTTCAATTTCCTATCACACAGTCTAACTAGAAACTGATTATCATCAATAAGAAATATCTTTCATCTCTTAATATATGTACCTACCTTTCTGTGAAAATGGAGTTGGATTATAAAACAGTAAAATAATGAAATTATATTAGTGAGAAAAATACTAATTTACTACATCCCTTGTACCTGCTCAACATGCTGTATTTATATGGCAGTCAGCTCCCAAATAGATGGCACCAGAAGATCAAAATAGTTGCTTGTCACAGCATGCAAAAAAACCGGAATTTTCTTTATCTGCACACAGTTCTTTGAAGCTGTCGTGTGAGAGGTATCTCTCAATTAAATATCACTTTTTCCCCTCTCTCCCCACCAAAAAATAAAGATTGAAAACCTTTTTATTATGCCTAGAGGAATGGATGAAAAATTACAAACATTGCCAAGTGTGTAACTAGAAAAACTGCCTTGAAGTGGGTGGGGGTGTTTAGATCTTGGCAGCTGCTGTGTAATCAAAAGCTTTTACAAAAGCTAAAGTAATTTAACTCGTCAGAGAGGCTAGCTGATTCTGGTAGTTTTTTTCCTGCAGACACCACAAGTTGATCAGCTTTTCACACAGCCTTCACTAGGGCTGTTCTCCAGAGTGAGTGCTTTGTATGTCCCCTCAACAGGACCAACCCACAAATGGACAAGATTTTAGAAAAAATGCAAAATCCATGCTTTAGAAAGCGTGAAATGTAGCTAAGAACTTCAACTCTGGCAATTTGTTTGCTAATTTCTTTTATGTCCTGTTAACCAAAGAAAACAGTAAGGTCTAGAAAGCTACCTTCTGTGGCTGACAGGGATACTCGGTACATCTTTACTGATATTTCTAAGGGAAGCCATAGGCATTGAATACACTAAGACTTTCTTCAACTGCATTTTGCTTAGAAAGCTGAACTTTCATCTAAACTCCTCATTTTCTCACTTTTGAGAAACTAGAGGTCCAAGATGATGCCTTCACTATTACGCCTCAGGTGATACAATAATGGAGAGTCACTTTAGACACCCTGGCACCCAACAAGGCTGGAAAAAGCTCCCAACACTCACAACAGCACCAGCATATGCGCATAGCAAGAGTAAGGTTTCATGGTAGAATTGAATTTTGAAATTTTCTGTTTTCAACCCATAGATCAAAAGAACTACAGAATGTGAAGTCAGCTGCACCTGGGCACCTGGACAGAATTTGAACAGCACACCTGTATACACAGCCTCTAAAGAATTGCTAAGCATCAAGCAGACTCATGGTTCTGTTTAAAATCCAAAGAGCAAATACAAAAAGCTTGAGCACAATCAAGCAACAAGTGTTTTTTAAAAAAACAGAACATGAATCCTTTCCTGAATAATGGATTATAATTTTGTATTTATAAGTAATATATTCAATTGCTTAGGTGTTTTCTGAGATTCATACTGAGTCACATACCAACAGGCAATGAAACAAAGTTTAAAAAAAAATTAATTTTTAAATATGATATGAAATGCACAACAGTTCCCAAGGAGAATGCCACGATATAAGCAGAACACCCACGTAACTTCTTTTTTTTCCATGTGCACAGAGACCTATGATTAAAGTCTGAGCTCCCATGGTTTTGATGCATACAAATATGCGTTACACACACTGTCTCAGCAGGCACTCATTATGCAGTCACAGCAAAGAAACAGTAAATGCCTCACTGAATAAGAAGGAAGGAGAAGATTTTTCACCAGTTCTGTCGAAAGGCAACAACAACTTAGAGAAAAGAGGAATTATTGCATATCCCCTTTTTACCCATGATCTGGGATAAAACAGTTTACTGATATAAATAGCTAAAAGAGTACTTCAGCTAAAAATTGTTTCTGGAAGCTATAAGCCTCAAAAATTCCTTACCATTCAAAGAGTAACTGAGCAAGTATATAAGATTAACTAGGCAATGTAAAACCTGAGTAAATTATTAATTTAAATTAAGCCAGAAATAACAACCTTCCCTTTAATATTTTGGGGATAAATGATATCTGTTCCATTACTCAGATGCACAGTCACTGAAAGCAATAGCTACTCCAGGAGATATGGTCTAGTTCTTCACAGTATTTTTGTTCCATGGTGGATGTTAATTAACCCATCAGTTTCAGATATATTAAATAATACAGATTAACATTCAAAGTAGTCTAAAAAAGACATTACAGTGATTTACTATGGTTAGGACTGTATATCACATTTTAGTATCCACAGGCAAACCCTTCTGATAGAAGTGAATGTCATTTATCTATACCTGAGGGAAGAATTTATTTTTAAGAATGCAAATGCTGGTTACATATTTAAATTAATGAAGCATGTGATGTAGGTCAAGGACGAACTGGAGAGAATTTTTTTAGTAGTTTTAATGCTATCTGCAGCAGTTTTCACACATTCTTAAATTAGTCTGTAGGCATTACGAAGGTTAAAGAACAGTGAACTTTCAGAACATAATCATGAAGTTCAATGTGAAGAACAACTTAAATTATATGCTGGAAGGGTGGCATTTCAATTTTGCCAGAGACAAGGTAGAAAGCTGTGTTAAATGGAAACTTGTTATGTAAAAATACAGGCAAGAAAGAAACAGTAAGACTGAAGCTGTGACTGAAAACTGCACATTTCTCATATTTCTTATCTGCAATGTCTCTCCTACTCAAGCTTTACAACCTAAGGAGTCAAAGACAAAGGGTGCAGGGACTGTACAAATTAAAAAAGTATTTATCAATAAGGCAAACAACTGTAAATTTTGGAGTGGTATTTTGAAAGTATATACCTAGAAGATCAAATGCTTCTCAGCACATCAGGAATGTCATCTACACTTATTATTACACACTGATTATTTCATAAGTTCTTCCACTTCCACCTTAACACTACTGGAGGTTCATAGGCGTCACTAAGACAAATACTCGCACAGAAAAACAGCAGCTGGAATTGCCCTGCTGGGTCATCGAGCCAATTTCTGAAACTCCAGCTACCAAGTTTAGACTGGTACATGGCCAGGCTTCAGCTCAGCTTATATTCAGTGTACAGCCAGTGTGACACCATAGGTGCCTACACTAAAGTATGTACTCTAAACATGGGCACTAAGTCAAGCATTTAAATAACTTCACTGGCAGTTTTAGGGTAACCTTTTAACAGATGCAGAGAGTTAGAAAATATCTAGCATTTCTCTTTCCCCTCCGGTCTTTTCTTCCTTGTAGCAGTTGAAATTTTACCACTTTGCTGTTAACAGGATTTGCACAGCCACTGTTGCACCTAACGTCTAAAGCAAAAAAACTCCCACCCATCAGCACTGTGGGCTTTTGCTGACTACTGCTGATGGTTTAAATTTTCTGTTGAGTATTAAACCCAACTCTTCCTCTTATTAAAAATATTATTGCAGAATTATTTCCTATTTTTAGCAATTTAAATGCAGAATTATTTCCTATCATCAGCTACTACTGATCTGTCCTGCTAAATGCACTCCTTTCTGCACCTTACCTTTCCTAGTGCTGGAATAACCATGCTACAATTGTGGAACACCTTGAGTTGTAAAAAACCTTTGGAGGTCATTAAGTCTCAACACCCTGCTCCAAACAGGGCTAGGCTGGGTTGATCAGGGCCTGTCCACTCAAGCTTTGAGTACCTCAAAGAGCAGAGAATCCATGACCTCTCCAGACAACCTGTGCTGCAGTTCCCTGTTGTGGATTTTGAGTGTTTTTCCATCAAGTTCAATAAGAACCTTCCTTGATGCTAATTGCCACAAATTATCAAAATAAGGAATCTGAAAATCCTGTTTTGATACATAGCAAAAACTTCTGAATTATTTTGCTCAGTTAGGAGAAGAATGCTTAAAAGAATTTAAGCCCTGTAAAAGTACTAAGAAAACCCATTCTTACCACTCATGAGCGAAACTGGAAGAGAAGGGGATGCAGCATCAGCAAATTATCCACCAACTATAGGTGGCTTTATTCACTGTGGAAGCACTGATTTCACTGCCATATTTGAAGAAGAATGCTTTACTATATGCATTTTTACAAACACGGAGCCTAAGTACCATCAGTGCTTTGCATAGATTCCCACCAAAACATGAGCCCTGTTGATGCTCTGCAGGTTGTGCAAGGTAACATCACATCCATTCATCTCCCCTCAGACAACCTGCTGGTTACTTTCCAACATTCCACATTTCCTGTGAGCCATTTACAGAGGTCAAAGGTGGCTGCATTATGCCAAAAGCACTGAGTTTTCACATTAAGGAAAGTCTCTCACCAGTCACTGTGACTGGTATATAAATGATGTACTAAAAGTGCCTTATTAGTCAGTTACAAGCACTTGTGTACTTGCAATCCAGTAGCTACTTCAGATAATTTATTAAGACAATACCAAATAGATTCTGTCCCTCTTTCCACAGAAACATTTAAACTTCTAATTTTGATTTTAAATGCTAAGACTTACCAGCTCACGATCTGCAAATCACAATGACAGAGATGCTTTAAAAGGTTTTTATTAAAGTACATTTTACAAGATAGCCCACTTTGATTTGTGAGATAGGTAACCTAAAAAATGCTTTCTGTGTTTCCAAAGGATGTAAAACAAGATGATTTTCATTCTTTGATGCTGTCACAAAGAACATGAAGAAAATGCCAGCAATATACTATAATTAAACAAACATGAGCAAGTAAATCTCAATAGTGAGTTGTATAAGACCAACAATATTTCCTTGTTGCTGCAGTTACAGCTTCTAGCAAGGTCACCATTCATCACCTGAAGGTCTCTCCAACAAGAATCTCGGCCACCAAATTATTAAAACACTGTACCTCCTTTTCATACAGTATGAGGGTAACGACAGCAGGATCAGCCACTTTTTCCTTTTCACCCTTACAGACACAAACTGCACCAGTCAGATTTAGACCACACGTTGATTCCACAACTGCCACCAACAAATACTTCCTTATAAAACTCCTAAAGTTAACTTGCTTATATGAGCAGCTCCAGATCTTCAGCTGTGGGCCATATGTGCAGGATGTGCTCATACTAAAAAAACCTCAGCTTAGTCTGTTGAACCAGCAAGTTTTGATTACTATTACAGCTGGATCTTTATGTGCTAATTAGTTTCACAAATTCAACATTTGCATATTACAAAAGATTCCTACACAGAGCAAACAACAAAAGTCACAGAACAATTATGTTTGTTTGTTGGGGTTTTTTACTTCTGGACTCACCAGAATCTCTTTTTCTTGCTTTGAGATAAGTCTATTGTCTTTGAACAGATTATTTTTAACAACTTGGTAATCGTCTTAGGTTACAATGTAAAATGTAACCAAAAGTATGCATTCTATCACCACCTTCTCAAGCTGTTAAAACCAGGTGGGGCAATGTTCTTTATCTCTTCCATGACACATCCCTGATAACTCCCTCTGGGGAATATCTTCTGTTAATGGGCTATCAAACCTCACTGCACGACTCAAAATTATATCATCCCATTGTGAACTGCTCCATCCAGGGGGAGGAACCCAGCATTCCTATCTGGATATAATCTGAGGTTTGGAACAGCACACTCAGCCCTACCTACTGGATTCCCAGAGGACAAGAGCTACATAACCACCACTGGACCTTCAGAGGAAGACCAGACCCTTCTACAGGATCACCGCTTCAACAGAACCACATCCATCACTCCAACAGGACGGCAGCCACCATTTAATCTAATGCCAGATTAAATGCTACCACCACCCTGCCCAACAGGGTGTCAGGTTATATCCCAACTCTGTCAGTTTAAGCCAGTGTTTCTGTATTACTGTCTTTATCTTAGTTTTCCTATTAAATTGTAATTTTGACTTGGGATCTCCCACTGGTTTACTTTCAAACTAGTACAGTAAGTAATCACAAGAATTTGTTAAACTTTAATAATCTAACACACCATTTCATGTTACAAATGCTGCATACAACTTATATTGGTGGATGACAACACTCATCACTGTTTAATGAGTTATTTACAGCAGGCCAGAGCATTGACAGTGTCTCAAGGGTGCATCACTTGAGGAGCCAGATCAGACAGACTCACTGTGTCTGATCAGGAGCCCTCATGCAGGTGTACCACTCTCACATCTCAGTTCCAAAGATGGGACAAGAACAAGGCAGAAGCACAGAACACAAAAGCACAGCTTTGCTTCCTTGGAAATGCATGTAACAAACAAATCCTGCTTAAAATCCCTACAACCTTACATGACTGAGGCATTGCATTAGGAAGATGTACCCTAAGACCTTCTTTCCCAAGCCCCGTGCATTCACACCTCCCTTGGGATAAACAGCAGGTATAGCTCATCATTTCTGGAATAAAGCCACTTGTCTTCCAGTTTCTATCTCTATATTAGGATAGATCATCTCAGACCTACTAGGAGTGTTGAAAATCTGTTCATTAATGCTTATATGACAGTTTCATAATTAGGCCATGAAGGATATCTAATGACTGTGAAAGATAACAGAAATTAGGTCTAACTAAAAAATGATGTTATCTCCTTTCTTGTCATTAGTCACCAAGTTCTAGCTCCAAAACTGTTTTGCCAAGCCCTGCTATCTACCTTTTTGCTGTGTTTCAAAATAATCCACTTCAGCTCAGGTCTAGACTGCCACCATCAGCATTGCTACATATCCCATCAGGCAGCTACAGCAATGATTTATTATTCAATGACAACAATGTAGCAGAAGTGCTGGTGTTACATTTCTTCATATATATTAAGAGTACAAAAAACCAATCTGCTAAAGATATTTTTGTTTCTCTGATGTACAGACATTCTCTACAGATAATACAGCAGAACACACAGTAGTAAGTATGACTCTCAGTACGAAACTAGTATGCTTTATTTCAAACCTTTCTGAAGGTACGAAATGTTACAACATTTTTCATGTATCTCCAAAGAAATTATTCGTTGCACTTTCTTCTCACATGTTCTCCAAATTAAATATGCTTAATATAGGAAATACATTCTAAAGGCTTTGAAAGCAAAAAAATGCAAGTATTAATAAAGTCAGAAAAAGCTTGTTAAGTTTTCTCACATCTCACAGAAGTACAAAAGTACTTCTTTCACTTTGCACAACATAGTGTGCTAAGCTAAGGACATCACTCCAATGGAGGTACATAAATATTTGCATATAGTGACATAAAAACATTTTCCCAGTGATTCTGGAAAAAAAAATGCAAACTCAGGGCTCATTATTAACAATCTGAAGATTACTAATTAATGATTATATTTGCAAAGAATAATGTTTTAAAACGAACAGCTACGTTCATAATTAATACGAATAAAAAGTATACTGATGAATTGATCATTTGTTGCTCTTACATATTGCCTAAAAATTGATGTGTTGTAGAATTACCGTTTGGAGTGGGGAAGCATCCACCCTGTGAAAACACACCAGTACTCGGCAGCTATTTGTTTATTCTCTTGTTTCTGAAGCTGCAGAGAAAATTACCACTTGTCTGTGGTAACTGGCAATTAAAACCAGAAAAGAAAACCACATTAGCTAAAGTAACTGCTACCTTACTAAAATGGAAGCAGGCATTTAACAAAACATATAGAATAGAACTACAGCAACAAGTTCCTTCAGATGTCCGGTTTCTTTATGCAGAACATACAGTATGGGTGATGATGTTTCTGGTAGCTTGTGATATATTGTACAGCCATTATAAACAGTGATACAATATGTCATAAACAATAAGTAAGCACTGTAGTGGCTTCACAGTCCTGCTCTCTCTCGTCAACATGATTCCATAGTTCCTGAGGTTGAAAACTGTTATGGCTTTAGATTTTAAGCACTCAGCATAGAAATAATTTATACGTGGGAATTTAAAGTTGCAAAACTTTATTACACTACACTTGCCCTGTGCCATTTTCACAGGCAGTAACAACACTAGAGGCTCTACTGTCTTCAACACTGCCAAAATTGATACATCAGACTTCAAGAAGGTTTAAATATTTATATCCAGAACTGTTATTTTCAGGCTTTGCACAGATTTAACTGCATTTAGTTTTAACTCTGGTAATTTCTGTGCACACTTTAAATTCAAGTATGCCAGATGTTTAAATGCCACAGAGGATTATTACTACTTATTTATTTATAGAGATCCATTTCTTTTGTATGCAGATGTTAACAAGAAAGTAGAGAAAAGACACTTCCAGAGGAGGTAACAACTCCTTCTGATGAGACTCATAGCAGGAGACTTGTTGATTCTGAGTTCTGTATATGACCAACTTACTAATTTTACAAACTTATATCTGCATTCTCATCAATGAACATATAAATTAAAAGTGTTCAATTTTCATAGGCTAAACGTATGTAATCAAGTTTTAAAATGTAAGCTTTTCTTTGAATGTCTGCGAGTCAAAATACTTTAAGACACTATACTATAAATTATTATTATATAGAGGCAAAACCACAGAACTATTAGCAAAACCCCCCAAAGTGATAAAACAACAACAACAAAAAAATCAGAGTCATAGAGTGGTTGGGTTTGGAAGGTGGTCCAACCCCTCTGCTAAAGCACAGTCACCCAGAGCAGGTCGTGCAGGGTCACATCCAGACAGGTTTTGAATATCTCCAGAGAAAGACACTCCACAACCTCTCTGGGCAGTCTGTTCCAGTGCTTGGTCACCCTCACAGCAAAGCATGATAGCAAAGAACAGAACTGACACAGAATTGAGAAGGGAACATGCTCAGATTAATCACAAAGCTTAAATTTTAGTATAAATATGAACTTAGTCCTAAAAAATACCAAACCTAATAAACTTAGGTTTTAAAAAACCCCTCAGATTCATAAGAAACATGAACTTTAAGAAATTACTGAATAATGTAACAAGGTGAAAAAAGAAAAGTGATGAAACAAAGGAAGCAGAGATACTGAACTTACTACCACTGAAGCACTTGAGTTTGCATTTTATAGAAACTTCACAAACTAACTTCACAGAGCACTACCAGCACTACCTTTCTGGACATGCTCAAGTTGGCACCAAAGTTTGAATTCACTATTAGAAAAGAACACTTTGATCATCCCATTCCAGATTTATCATTTTGGCCACACTGTCCAGACTCCAGAGTCTCTTTCCTTACAAATAACCTGTAGGACTGGGCAGTGGATATTATGTTGCCTTTCAACTAAACTTCTACTCTCAATAAAACACTGAATATTCACAACACATCTTTATTCAGAACACTCTGCTTCTGTTTTGCTGTTAGATACGTCAGAGATATCAAGTTTCTCCTACTTCTAACAAAAGGAACTTGTCTCTTTTTTCCTCGTGATTAAATCGTTACTGCCCTCTACTCCAAAGAACTGGCATCCTTTCTTCACTCTGAGTATGAAGACAATACATTTATTGAATGATCGCACAGTGTAGTCCTCCCATAACATTACATGGCTTTTCAGACCATCAGAATAAATTCTTTTTGCTTAATCTTAGCATGTTTGAGGAGCAGGACTTACAGTTACCCCACAGGTGTTTATGGGGTAACGAAACAATGCAGGAGCTGCAGAAGAGTTGTGGTGCTGGTAGCAAAGGACTAGGATTGGAGCTGGGAGCAGGAAACCAAATGAGATCTAAATGACGCACGTAGTAACGTGAAGCTCTATACAGACAGTTCCTTGTTACCCAAACACACAGCTGTGCCACAGCCTATTGCACTGGACAAGGTGTCAGCATCCTCCCTCCCTTTAATGCAGAGAAATCCAACTACCCACATGAGATACTTTCAAGTTGATTTTTCAAGTAAATTATAGCGCAGGCTACGAAAATAATTTGTTGTCCCTGTTCTAACCATCGCTGTTCCTACCCTACAATGGAACCAGGGGTGTCTCCGAGGAGCGGCACAAGGAAGGAGCCGAGCAGCGCTCGCCTGGCGCAGCCACCCGCGGGATCAGCCCCGGCCACACCTCGGGAGTGTTCCCGGGGTCTTGGAGCCACCCAGGGACAGGGGGACAGCCTGGGAACCGCGACAGCGCCCACAGCGAGCCAGCAAAAACCCTTTGGGCCAGCTCACCCCACCGCAAGAAAGGAAGAAAGCATATTAAAATTGAAGCGAAAAAAGCCCCTCTCATCTAAGAGCTGTCTGTTAAGCTCTCGTTTTGTGAGAGGATACAACGTATTTTATACAGTTTTGTTGAGCTTTTCATGGGACACCCTCCCTTTGCAGCCGAGGGTGAAAGAGCAGAGGAGGCTGCTGTCCTGCTAAAGTTCTTCATTCTATAGTTTCACCGTTTTTTGAAGGTAGAGTTCAAAGGGGATACATGATAAGGCTAAGCAGTAATAGCAGCAGCAGCAGGCAAAACAGCAAGTAAAAAACAGCTTCTTCTTCTCTAAACTTACACAACTGTAGATTGTATTTGTTAACTGGCCAATAAGATTGACACACGATTCTAGTCTTTCTTTTTTCAACCTATCCTGGTCTAATTTTAATAGTCGTAAATCTTACAAAAGTATTACATAGGTATTACACAGATTTGCGTATATAGTTTCTATCAGCTCTTATTGTTTATGTGAACACTCTATCTAAAAAATGTGAACAGTACAGTTCCATCTATGTTTTGTCTAGAGTAAAGAAATTCTATAAAAAGGTAACACTGTTGCAGTAAGAACTGTGTTTAAGGTCTCTTTTGCTGTAGCTTTTCAATATTTAAAGCACTTAGCATATATTTCTACTAAAAGTTAAAAATCTATATTTTTATTTCACTTTGGTGTGACTTCATGTATCTCAGCTTATCCAAAGGTTTTAATTCAAACCCTGTACTTTGGCTTTCCACTGGGCCTGGGTCCAGAGGAGCTCTCACTCCAACACAGTTTATCTACAATGAAGGGGATACAAGCCCTCAATTCAAAACTATGTTCAGATTTTGGACAAAATCGACCTATATTTTATTTTTATTTCTGTTTGCTGATGTATTAGAAATGAGGTTTGTTTAACATGTTTATTAATGATTAAAACACGGTATGGAGTACTCCAGTGTACATTTAGATTAACGCAGAAGGAATAAGTGATAGCACACTGCTTTCTCTTTGCAAGTACACCTAAAGAAAGGTAACCCTTCATCTAAGCAGTTACATGTGATTAAAATATTCTGTATTTGCTAACGGGGACAATAAGGAAGTGGAAATCAAGACACCTGACAATTAAGAAAGCAATTAAGTCCAATATACTTAAAAAAAAAAAAAAAATTCCTTAAAACAAAGAAATAAAAAATACAGAGAAAATATGAGATGGTGTACTTCAAAATATGACCTAAAGTTCAACATATATAAAGCCAATAACCACATACAGATAGAATGGTTATTACTGAAGTGAAACTCACAAAAGTCATCCAGTAAGATACACATGAGCTTATTAGGAAGAGCAAGTCAGAAGCTAACTATTTTTAAATCTTACGTAGAATGCTAAAACCAGTTTTAATTGTCACACATCAAACCAATCAGTTCTAGATTTGACTTTTATACATTTCTCACATGCACAGCAACTCTATACAAACGTCTATATGCATATCTGTTCCCTAAGTTTCCCCTTTATCACAAATATTTTTAGACAGCAAGAACAGAAAAACAACCTGTATCAGCTCAAACCAACATCCTCCCTAAATTCTTTAGTAATTTTCTTCCCAGTAATATAACAAATCATTTACTGGTACTTGCTCTAAAACAAACTATACAGACACTAATATTCCAAATCAACCAAACTAAAATGACCTCAAAACTCCCTGAAACACAAGTAAAAAAAACTTTCCCACCAAAAAGCCAAGAAGAAACAGAACTAAACTGACCCCTGATGTGGAAGCACTTCTCTCAGGGAAGATAGCTCAGAGAGGAAGACAATTCAGAGGAAAACTGCATTTTCCATTTCTATTAGTGTTTTATCAATAATCAAAAAGTAATGGTTTAGTCATAAAAGAACATACAGGACTAGTTAGAAAATGCAATTTCTTCTGCACATGAATTCTTTTTCTTACAGTTCGTGTCAGGAATAGCTTTTGTGGTTAATTCAAAATCGTGAGGCAATTCATTTTCTCTTCTTTCTTTAAGTGTCTCCTGATTAGATGGAATGAAAAGGTACTTAGCCAAACATAGTAGAATTTGTTGAAGAATTCCCAAGCATTTTAACTGTCATATAAAGTAGATTTCACTAAGGAAACAAAGGAAGTCATTAATATTGTAGTTTAGTAGTGCAAACTTTCTATTACTTATCTATTAGAAATAGCTCTATACGATTTTTTAACACCTTGCATCTGAAAACAGATTAAAACCCAAAATAATTATAAACCTAGACAGACAGCATCAATGAGATGAAGTAAAGATACCTACTCCCTTTATAGCAGGAGTTCAGATTAATTTTAAAGAAGTTTTCAGCATTTCTGAGGGCATGAACCCCGGTTGCGGACTCATGGCCATAAAGAGGTGTTGATCAGTCTTATCTTTAGAAGTGTTTTATGCAGCCACATACTGCAGAGTTGCCTGTGGATTGGACATAATCAGCAGGGGAAGGAGAGCTCATTACTGCAAGCTCTCCTTCCCCTGCAGATTACCTCAGCATGAAGCCACGTATCTCAATCAAAGAAGATTGCTACAGAGAGCTACATAAGATGTTTCTAAATCAGCTGGCTTGGGGCTCAGCCTATAGCTGCAACCTTCTTTTAACCTTCAGAAAAGCAGGACCAGGATGGTCTCTGAATATTAGACAGCCATAAGTTTAGAAATAAATCACTTAGCAGATAAAAGTCACCAGCAGACCTGGCCTGTCTCAAGCTCACACAACTGATGCCTAGTGCAAATACATCAAATACATGGAAAATTCAGCAGCAAGATCCAGTGCATGTGTTGGGGGCTTAGGGGTGTCTAGCACATTGTAGAGTACAGAGAAGAATAATTAATGTTTTGGCCTGTTGTATATACCTCTTTAAAATACTTCTCAGACACAAAAAAAAAAACTTTGCTGTAAGTCACCAACAATCTATGACTATGACTATTTATAATGCCCAAATTTTTGACAAGGCTAGTGATGTGTCACAAACCAGAAACATGCTCTACTTGCAGGGTGTGGGGGGCAAGGTGTGTGTAAAAAAAAAAAAAGAGCAAAAGATTCACATTTTCAGGGACTTGTTCTTTCTCTGTTCAGAACACATAGTGTTGTAACAAATCTGGAAATAAGAGAAACATCTAAAGAAACTGGAGATATGTTTACTGAACCAAACTTAAGACAGTCATAATTTCTTATGATATGTACAAAGAAAAACAGAACAGCATGGCAAAATGTAAGTATTATGTCTTATTTCAACTATAATATTAGAATTAGAGACAGAATAAAACTAAGGCTAAGGGGGCAAAATGTAGAAGGCTGGTAGAAGTCCTTATGATGGAATTACTGCCAAAAGAATACAGTTGCAGCATCACATTTCACATTGTTTGATGTTCTAAAATGCAGTAAAATGCAATGTCTGTTCAAATGTCAACACAGTACAGATTCTCATGAATGTCAACTAATAAACAGTGACCATTCAATACAAATAATTGTATTGAATTGTATTCCATGGGTTATTAACAGCTGAAATTTCAGTTTTGACCTACAGTTTCTTGGCACATACTGCACTATATCCTTCCCCACTTTGGAAAGGAACTGTAGCTGATCAAGTCCCTTGACCTGATTTTGACACAAGATTTCCAGCCCCTGTTGCTGTGTACTGAACCCTGTAAAATCAGCTACTAAGTGAATGTGACAAGGAATACAGCAATGCTTGCCTATCTAGATGAGATCAGACCTGGGTCCTTATAAATGAGGTACCAGGCACTGCTTCGGCTCCACAGAAAGCAGTAACACATTCTGTAGTGGGAATTCTGTAGTCTTTGTTCTATCAAAATTAAACTTAGGGAGACCCTAAAGTAGAGGCACTGAAATGAAGTAAAGGTTACACAAGTACAGACACAAATTGCAGAATTTCCCGTTGCTGAGATTAAATGTGAGGTACTGCACCAAGAGGACGCAATTTGGGATTGGTGTTAGCATGTGAAAGCCACAGTGACCAAAACCAATAAAGTGCATCTAAGATGCCAAGCATAAGCTGATCATCTGCTAAGATCAGAATGAATTTTCTTTTCCATATTCACTGCTGTACACTTTGAATCATTATCTTCAATCCTGAGAAAACCTACTAAAGTCCCTTTACCACTCATCAGACAAAAGGCTGAACAATACACAAGGATTGCTAATTACAGGGCTTCATTTACATGCTGCTAGAAATTGTTAAGTCTTCTGGTGAGTGTTCCAATATATGGGACAAGGTTTCTACAAACCAAGTAAGACAGTTTTGTGACAGGAGATTTTCAACATAATATTTATTCACCTTTGGTAGTAGCACATGCTACTATTTTTCTGCTATTTATATTCTATTTATAACCGTTAGACTTGAGATTTTAAGTACCCTGAAGATTTCTTCTTATATCAAGAAAAAAAAATCTATTTTATTTATGTGATGAAACACATGATACAAAATCATGCTATAAGGTACATGAATGTAAAACAAAGTTGCTTACACAACATGAAAACATTCTGGCCTGTATTTTCCCCAAAATAAATAACCCCCACATAAAATACAGTTATACAGCGGAAAAATACCAAAAGCAAATACCAAAACCCCCATGAAAGCTCATTACTCACTTGCAATCCAAACAGATTCAACAGGTTTTGTAGTAACCACGCACATCTAGTAAGATAAAAACAGCTTAAAGCAAAAAAGCATTTAAAGTAATAACCTTGTAAAAAATACAATGAATTTAAATTCATGTCATCTATTAATTTCTCTTCTCATTATGATGTTATATAAAGGACTGGAATGACTCCATCTGGAACATTTTGAACAAGGTATTGGAACTATCCAGGGGAAAAAATGGGATAATGAAGCAGGAATTTCAGAAAACAGTAATAAGTAAAAATAGGTCTCAACAGTTAAATTCTATCAGTCATAAAATACTTCAGAATAGACAACATTCACTGAAGGTATATTTAAAGCATATGCCAAAACTGGATCTCATTAAAGCTATGTGAAGGGCTTCTCATGAGAAAATAATCACCTAACTCTGCAGTTACAGAACACCAATGTTACTTGTAAAGTTTTACCAATAAACACCCATTATTCACAAAGTCAGAGAGCTGGACAAAAAAAAATAAAAAAAAATAAAATTAAAAAAAAATTAATCTTACCTTTTACTGTATGAAGTTCCTCTGCCCTTCTTAAGACTAGGATCCACCCATTTCTCTTTCTCAGTGTAATTCCAGCAGATCACTTTACTCTTTCCACCTGTGAGTTTCTGGAATTGTTAAAGTAATTTTGAGATTTCTCATGGTTAAGGAATGTGGTTCAACAGAGCAAAAGACAAAGCAAAGGTCATCATTACCTTTCCCGTTGGCAAATTCTACCATTTTTTCTTTTCCTTCTCTACCTCTTTTCTTTTGTTGTCTTGTCTGTCTCTCCTAACTCACTCCTTTTGGACATTCTCTCCTCCTTTTCTTTCTCTCAGATGCTGTGTGCATGGCAAAGCGCCCCAAATACTTGTTGTAAAGAAGTCGTCTGAAAGATATGGCTCTACAGGAGAGATGACTCTCCTGTGATTTTTATTTGGACACTTTTTTTTTTAATCTTCTATACCTGCAGAAATTCAGTCAGGACTCAACCCTTCAACTTGCTGCGTCAGTAGCCATTTTTAGTATCGCTGTCTGCCTTAATGAGGTCACTTTCATTTGCATACCTTGGAAATTACCGTGTACAAACACGTGTTCACTGACATAAAATATATACAGATTGCCCATTAAAACTGAACACATACAGTGGGACTGTACATCTATTCCAATCCTCTCCTTTTCCAAATTATCCTTTCCTGCAAGGTCTCTGAATTTAACTGTGTTCACTAGGCCCTCACACGTTGCTCCCTGTTGCCAGGCGTCACAAAACCTGTCGTCGAACAGTAACTGCGTAGTTCAAAGGTTTGTATTAGAATTTGTAAAGCCTTGATGCAAAACACGCAATTGAACAGCAACAGGATACAGGTGAGACTGTCCTCAGAGAGTAGGGCTGGGTGGGAGCACTTTGGAAAATTCTGTCCCAAACAAACTAGTGGCCAAAGAAAGCAGGGAGGTGAGAGACATTAAATTTTCATGTGCTAGATTACTTTTAGCTATGAGCAGAGGCGCGAAAGCCCTGCACCGCCCGGCTGCAGAGCCAGACAGGCAGCCCGAAGTGCGGCGCACACGGCGCTCCCGGGGCAGGATGGCACCGAGCCCATGGCCCGAGCCCGGCAGCGCCGCACCGGACACTCCCGGGCAGAGCCCACGCAGCCTCCTGCTCCCCTCAGCACCCACCGCCGGGCACCCGCCCCTCCGAATCGCC
>VWZT01004466.1:0-25274 GCA_013397055.1 Pachycephala philippinensis | reverse complement strand
CTCAGCCCTGGTGAGGCACATCTGGAGAGCTGGGTCCAGTTCTGGGGTCCTCAGTACAAGAGACACATAGAGTTCCTAGAGTGAGTCCAGAGCTGGACTCTGACAGCAGTTAAGGGACTGTAGCATCTCTTTTATGAGGAAAGGCTGAGGGAGCTGGGCCTTTTCGGCCTTGAGAAGACGACGACTGAGAGACAGCCTCAGTCTCTGAAGGAGGGGTGTCAGAGGATAGATCCAGATCTTCTTGGTAGTGCCAAGCAGTAAGACAAGAGACAATGGGCAGAAACTGATACACAGGAAGTTCCACCTGAGTATGAGGAAGAACTTTACTGTTAGGGTGACCAGGCACTAGAACAGTTTGCATGGAGATGTTGTGGAGACTCCCTCACAGGAGATATTCAGGAACTGTCTGGACTCAATCCTGTGCAATGTGCTCTAGGATGACCCTGCTTGAGCCTTGAGCAGGAAGGTTGGACCAGATGACTTGCTGTAGTCCATTTCAGTCTTAGTTTCTCAGACCTTGCACTTCTAGAATAGCAGGTCACAGTTTTTAAGCTTACTGGTCCTTGTCCGTGTCGGCTTTTTTGGACGATGTGCTGTGTTTCCTTCAGAAGCTTGCTTTCACTGGGAATTAAGAGTCAAATGAATTTATAGGTGGTTTGAAGATAGTGTAACTGCTAATTACACTTACAACTTACAACATTGTTCTTTTTTCTGTAATGGAATTGCTTAGGGATTTGAAAAATACTAGCCTTGGATTTTAACCTGTTTGGCAGACCTGGTTGGTGTTGACCTCTCTTGAAAGACTCTGAAATAGGTATTAGTAAGTAACTCATCTTTCTGTTTTATTTGTTTATTAATTTTTTTTTTCAATTTTATTTTCTCCTTAGGGGGATTACTGAAGCTCGTTTTGTTTATGTCTTTGTACTTGGCATAGTCTTCACTGGCACTAAAGATTTACTAAAGTCACAGGTTATTTCTGCAGACTCCAGCATGAAGAGCACAGGATTGTGGGAAGTATATAGCGGATTGGTGCTACTAGCAGCTCTTCTATTTAGACCTCACAATTTACCAGTCTTGGTGTTTTGTCTGCTGATTCAGACAATGATGACAAAATATATTTGGAGACCTTTGAAATTTGATGCAGCACAGATTACTATCATGCACTACTGGTTTGGCCAAGCTTTCTTCTATTTTCAGGTAAGCTGAATGCTCACTCTGCTGCAGAGGTGGGAGAGGGAGTAGTTTTTCAAAGAAATATTGTCCATTGTAAATAAACTGGTAACTAAATGTTACAGTGGAAAAGTTTACTGAGTTCTCAGAAGGGTTTAATTTCTAAATGTTTTATTAATGTTTTGTTTTCAGAATCAGGGAAAGATGCATACCTTGGTATCTTATCCTCAGTAGATTTCCAAAAGTGTTAAAAGGGTCAGGGACCTATACCAGGATGAATTTGGTCTGTTAATGGGCCTCATAAGTACTTTTCAGGTGATAATGAGTTTTAAAATGTTGTCTGAGTTGATTAATAGCAGTAAAAGGCAGGTGGCTTTTGTCACTGGTTCTTGAGGCTTACAGTCGGTCTACATACTGTTTAAGACTGAAAGAAAGTTCTGTGGCATTTAAGACCTCTTACAAGAACCAGAACTAATTTTCTTTCTTATTAAATAAAATGATATCTTCTTTCCTGAGAAGCCTTACTAACTTCAGTAATGTAGTTCTCTGCACTGCAAATAAGGTTGCAATTCCACAAAAATGTTACTTTGCACTGCAGCTGGAGAGGTTCTTTCTACTTCCAGTATTGTTGGAACCTTAGTGTAACAGGCTGTCTGAAGAGAGCATTTGTTAAGTTGGGAATCAGGTTTAAGAGGTGGGGTTTGCAAAATTTCAGTGTGGGACCTGTGTTGACTTTACCTCTGAGGCATGGCTGGGGGTGTTAAAACTGTGGTCAAGCTTAGGGTACTTCCTACTCGGTTTCTGGTCCTGTAACTGCAGACTGAGGATTGGCTTGATTGAGAGTATATGTCCAGATAGGGAATTGCTGGTGCAGGTAAGATCATCATGATTCATCCCTTCCTACCCACTTTTCCTGTTCAGGGGGCAGAGCATGTCTTGGTTGAATGGCTTTTGCGTGTTTTGAATGTTACTGTTCAGGCAATCAGCTTTGATTACAGCCTTCTGAGAGCACTCCTTAGTGTGATTGGCAAAACGCTGAAGACAGAGCCATCTCTGTACTGAGGTACCAAATGAAAAGAGCTGCCAGAAATTTAACGGTGGGAAGGCTGGCAAGAAAATCCTACTTATGGAAAAGAGACTAATAAAGAATGGCTCATATGTTTTCATAAAGCAGCAAGTGGTTCATAAATGTTTTCAGTGTTGCTGAATTCTTGGTACACTTGGCCAAGAATTTCACAGAACCGTGAAATTGCAGGTGAGTTGAAGCTGGAAGATGTCTCTGGAGATCATTCAATCCAACCTGACCCCATGAAACAGCAGGTGAAACAGACCAGGTTGGTCTGAACTGTGTCCATTCCCTATTTTAAATACTTGAAAAGGTGAAGACTGCAAGCTCTCTGGGCAGATGGTCCCAGGGCTTGACCATCCTAGCTAGTAAAAAAAGCTTTTTCTGGTTTTAATTAGAACTTACTGTATTTCTATTTCTGTGTATTGCCTTTTATCCCTTTGGTAGTCACTATCGGGTGACCGAGAAAGTCACAGTCTGGCTACATTTTCTGTACTTACCCTCATCAGGTATTTATACACATTGTTATGATCCCTGCTGAGCTTTCTTCTCTTGAGAGTGAACAGACCCAGAGAGTTGCTTGTATGACAGGTGCTTTGTTCCCGTCATCATCTGTGGTGCTTCAGGGGACTTTTTCTGGCACACCCATGGATTTTTTGTGGTGGCAAGCCCAGAACTGGACCCAGGCACCCAAATGTGGATCTCACCACTGCTTATTAGAGAGAATGGAGCATCTCCCTTAGACAGCTAGTAAGGCTCTCCCTAATGGAGTCCCTGGTGCTGTTGGTCTTTGCACAAAAAGGACAGTGGCTGGCTGATCTCTTCCAAGCTGCTTGCCGTATGGTTAATTCCCGGTGTGACCAAAGGCATGGTTTTATTACTCCCCAAGTGCTGGATTTGACATTTCGTTTTGGTGGACTTCCTGAATTTCTTGTCATTTCATTTCTCCACCCTGTTGAGGTGCCTCTGAGTGGCAGCAGACCCATCTGCTGTATCAACCACTCTTCCTGTATTGTGTGCACACTTCCTGAGAGGACTCTCTGTCCCATTGGTCAGGTCATTGGAAAAGATGTTAAACAGTATCAGCCTCAGTGTCAGTCCTTGTGGCTGATCACTAGTGATTTGCCTCCAGATGGACTTCAAGCTGCTGGTGGCAGCTCTGTGAGCTCAACATTTGAGCAGTTTCCCGTCCACATGATTGTCCAGCTTCCTAGCCTGGACTGCATCCGTTTGTTTGCCTGAGGAGATGCTTAAAAGTGCTTGTGAGGTGAAAGCGCGTTAGGTAGATATAGCCCGTATATCTTCAGCCAGTACAGCATGATGGAATAGAAAATAAGAACTTCCTGAGGAAATAGTTTTGTTTTGGAAGTGTAATATGGCAGGTTAAATGTTGTGTCTTTTCTGCTCTGAATGATGCCAAAAATGTGGGACTAAGTTTTGTGGAAGAATTTACATGAACTTTGAAGAAGCTGTAAACATTTTCCAGAAATAAGCTATTAGAGCTATCAGGAGCTTGTCGCATCTTTCTGTTTGACTCTGCTGTGTCAAAGGGCTTTTTCCTACACCAATAAACATATATTTATGCAAGACCAGTAGAAGGTAACAGGATCTGGGAGCATCTGTTTTGGCTTTCTAGTTGTCTTAAACTGGTGTTATTGGAAAGACTTTCCTTTTTCATGACTAATGTTTTGCAGTTTCAGCTACCCTTGCAATTGAGGATTTTTTTGTTTTTAGAAGACTAGAAGAAGTGATTTCCATTTTACTTGGCTACAAATTGTGTTTTTGGATATCCTGCAGTTTCAGAGCATCTGGCTAGGCCCCATCACTCTGCTGGCAATTTTGACATTTATTCTAGAAGTGTTTCCTTTGGAAATGATAACTTCCAGTATGATACAGATTTCAGCAAACTTTAGGATACTTGAAAAATTAGTTCTGACAAGGGAATTTCTTCCACATAACTTGTTGCTGAGTCACAGCATCCAAACCTTGTAAGTGAGAAATTCTCCATTGCTTTGTTATGAGCCAGATTTCTAGGTGGGTCTTTGTGCATCTCCCATCACTGTAAGATCTGGAAAATGATGTGGGTGATAGTTACTTATCAAAACTATTGTTAGAAGCACAGCAAAGCTTTTTTCCCCATGTTGTCTCCCATGCTGGTTTGTATGAAAGAGACCAGGTCCAGATAAGCTGCCTTTTTGTGTCCCATCACATGTCCCCAAGCTCCAGCTTTGAAAAGATTATTTTGAACTAGCACTGGCTTAGCAAAAATTTTGAGAAATTCTTAAGTCGTTTTAGCACAGGACCCTTTAAAAATGTATCAATTTCAGAAGAACATGCTAACAGTCTTCTAGAATTTTTTTGTGTGTCTGTCCACTTGAAAAATCAGGGTGTGTGCATATTCACCATGCCCAAGACTGATTAAAATGACAAATGAATTGCAATAGAACAGGAAGGATTTCCTCTATTTTCTCTCTTTATTTCTCTTTTTGCTTTTCTATTTTCAGAACATCTTAGAAATGTTTCAGAAATAGAGAAATCAATTCTGCTAGTGAAAAAAGTGCTTTTAAGAATCAAGACAGATGGAATTTTCTTTCACAATCCCTCCCCCCCACTCTGCAGAGAACAAGTTTTTGGTTCTCTTTTAAAATTATTGTAAGTACCTTTATATTAGATGCCTTTTTAGGATGGAGATTAAGAGTTTGACCAAAATACCCATCTTTAGATGTTAGCTTGTTCTTTTATTCTCTGATGAAAAAACTGTTCTGAAGGTATGGAAAGAAACAAATTGAATCATACAAAGCTAGGAGGGACTTCTTTATTTGCATTTCACAATTGAAAGCAGTTATCTGATATACAAAATATTAGCATAGAAAAGTAGAATGGTCGAGCTGATAGTTAATAAATTACAGAGGCCACAAAGGGGCCTCAAAATCTAATTAATGCTCTCTCTTCAATTTGTATATTTCTCTCAGTTTATTCTAAGAATAGCTTTTCCAGTCTGGGGTGGTGTTTCCAAGGATGGAAGGAACTTCTTTCAGAGATGATGTGTAATTTCATGCCTCTTCTATGTTGTTTTTCTCAGTATGTGGCATTCTGATCTGCATTATCCGGGAAATCAAAAAGCTAACATCATACAAAACCGAATTCTTCATTACTGTTTTTTTAAAAATACATTTAGGTATCTCCTTCCCTTTCCTTTGAGTTCTGTCTAGAGTATGAATGACTTGTTGCAAAGGGAAAACTTCTCAGTTTGTTTAGCTTAAAATCAGGACTGAAATGTTTCTTTGGTTTATCAGTGACCCATAATTAACTGACAATTATCTATTGATAATTAACTGTGAGTCACTGAACTATAGATGCATGATCCATACCAGATATACTACAGGTGAACTTTTACCAGTGTTTCTGCCATCCTGTATACCTGCACAAAAAAAATCTATCCCCTGCACTGGAACACTCGTCTCCCAGACACATGGAGGTAACCTCTCCCCTTCAAGTGTGTTTCAGTCTCTTCTTGTGGCAATGCAGTTTTCCCTGTTTACTCACACCTCCTGTGACAAATGCAGGCACTCAAACTTTAAGTATTTTTATAACTCAAGAGTGCCATAGACAAGTGACTCAGGTGAAGCTATAGATGACTCTGCATGGTTGTGTACATTTTCCAGCTTTTCCTTAAGTGAGTGATGAATAGTGGAACTCTGGATGTATCCATACTGGTTTAGTAACAGACTTTAATTGTTTGAATAAGCCATTTAATCTTTTTCCTTTACACTGTGGGAAAACTAGGAAGGTCTTTTCTTGGTGACAGCTTTCAGATCCCCGCCTTACTTCTGTGTCTTCCAGTGAAGTGACACTGTTCTTACTGAGTAAAGTTCAGGTGTCCCAGGTTGAGCAACTACCTGTCCTGTCCATGACCATCGGTGCTGAGTACTTATATTTTGACTGACTTAGGACAGGGTTGTGTTTCAGACAAAGCATGTATGATTTGTTCTCAGATACTGAATAAACATTAAGGAAGCACATCTGGGCTGTTTCTGTTGGAGAAGTCCATCAAATTCTCACCTTCAGTATTGACCTCTGTTCAGCTTATCTTGGTAACAGTCACTTGTTTACTTACTCAGGAGCAAGCAATATCTACGCTAGAATTCTAGAGACGAGATGTGAAGGAAGCACAACTGTATTATTAGGCGTGATGTGCAGTGCTGGCATAGATTTAAATGTCTTCCCTGACTTTATTTCTTTAAGTTTTGTGGTCACTAGAGCTGTCACTATTAAACTGACTGGGTTCTGAGTGGTGCTAGGGTTTTAATTTCCAGACAGGTGTAAAGATCTAATGTAGCATACAAAAAAATAGCAGGGTAATGGTTGAAATATAAAAACTGAAAACCAGTGAAATTTGTTGGTGATGTAGATCACATTGGATACTAAAATTAAACTGTGCTAGCTAAATGAGGCAGGAGAAGAGAAATATAAATGAAATATGGAACACTTCCATCTGGAAATAGGAGAGAGGTTTGGAGAACTAGTTTTTGCACACGTCTTGGTGTGATTATGAAGAAAATGAGACTTGCCCATGTTGCTGAGCCTTTATTAAATCTTGGTAGACAATACGGTACCTAATGATTAAAGCAGTAACTCTGTCTTGCGGAGTGTGGATTGTAAGTGATGGCCTTTTGAATATGATAGTAAAAATAGCCTTGTTCAGGATAGCACATTTAATGAATGAGGCACTGTTCTTTCAAAAAAGTTTTGTGGGGTCCTTCAAGACTTTATGGAAGTAGATATGTGAAAATCTTAAGTGTACAGAGTAAGCAAGGCTGATAGGAATGGATACTACTTTTCATTAATCAGTTGCTATAGCTGATGAACATGGGGGAAAAAAATGAAGTGCCTGGGTGTGGAAGCTAATTTTTTGATTTTGAATGTAAGCATGAAAAAAAAAAAATTAAGGGTGGGTTGAAAACAAAAGCCTTCATCTTGCACTTGGTTTTGCATTCTACACTTCGTCTGTGCCAGAACCCTGAGTGCATCTCCTGTCTCAGAGTTCAGTTAGCAGACTTCAAGGTCATCTCCTTGGTTGAGAGAGGAGCTAATGGCGGAAAAGCAGAGGGAGGGGCCTGGCCCTTTCTGTTTGGTTCTGCTCTAATCTCATGCTTTACCACCTGTGCTGTATCCCAGCTGTGTAAGCAGCTGTGTGTGTGCCTGTCTTGTACTTTCTTGATCCTGCCCTGGACCTGGACCTGGTGGCTGGGCTTTCTGGCCTAATCTTGGACCTGCCTTGTCACTACAGACTTGCAACGCCTGGACTGCATCTAGCCCTGATCACTGTCTCTGCATCCAGCCCTGACCTGGACATGACACTGAGAGTCCTGGCTTACTGCTCTCACGTGCCTTTTTTCACACTTATTTCCCAGCTTGCCTTCCTTTGCAGAACCAACTGTTCCTTTCTGCTCTCTGGCAGTTTGGATCTAAAAGGTGAGTTTATTAAATGGTTGTGACTTAAATGGGAAGACTATGCATGATGTCATTTTTCCAGCATTTTAGCAAGATTTTTGTGGATAGTAAGCAAAGGAAAAGGTTGCTCACACAGGTTGTGCAGTCTTCATGCTTGGATATCTGGATATCTGGATAAAGTGCTGTGTTATTAATGTGGAGCTGGGTAAACCCAATTTGTTTTCTAGTCTTGTTTTAGTAATTAAGGTCTTTCCTTTATTTATCACTTCGTGTAAATTGATGAAGAGAAGCGAAGTTTGAAATACTCCAGTATTGTCAAAAATAGATGAAATTAATACATTTAGTCAGAATGCTCCTTATTTATCAGGGTATTATTGCAAGCATGAGAATCTCCTGATGAATTTTTCAATGAGCTTGAATAATTGATTGTTTTCTCCTAAGCCCTGAGTTGTCCATGTCTCATAACTCAGCAGTTATTTCCCAAAAGTATGTTGTATATTTATCATTACTATTTGTCCTTAAAATGCAGTGAGAATAGAAATAAATAACTAGGTTGTTCCTCTTTAATAACCAGCTCTTTAAAAATTTATTTTGCAGTAAATATTGCTAAAAATATTTTTGTTACTTTGCATGAAAGCTCGTAAATTAACAAAAATTCCATGTATTTATTTATTAGTCTTGTGGGGGTTTGTTGCCATGCCTAGAACAGTATATCTGTGGAACAGGAGAAAGAAAATACAGTTCCAGTTTCTGGTGGTTTTTATCACTGGAGGAAACCAGAAAAAGTTTGTACATTTTTAGAACCATTTATATCTAATTCAGCTTGCCTTTAGGTAAAAAGATGGACTGAGTGACATTTTAAAGCAACTTAACTTTTTCTTGTTATGCTTTCAAAGCATTGTAGGATAATTTACATTGGAAAGGGCTTCAGCAGGCTCGCAGTTCAGTCCCATTTTCAGCACAGCGTTAGCTGTTAGGTCAAACTGGATGGCGCAGGGTCTTGAAGCCTCCAGAGTCTGTCCAGAGACAGCAGAACCTTTCTGGCCAACTTTCTCAGCTATACCAGAGTGATATGTTAAAATGAAAGGAGGCACTCTGAATTGTCAGTTATTTATGTATTGTGTGGAGTATTAGAGTTTATAAGCTATGAAAATTTAGTGTAAATACGTGAATTTTCATGGAGAAAGATACCTAATGTGAAGAAAAACTGCTTCTTACTCTTCCAGTAGTATTGGTGGCAGTGGTATCCATGAGGCTTGGCAGATGCATGGTAGGAGTAAGATGTTTGGACACTTCTCAGTGTGGCTGGAGTTGTAAGTGTGTGAATCCAAAAGTGTGCATCCTTGTTCTACAGCTATGTCACTTTAAACAAAGTCAAAGCCAGATGGAGTGAACCCTGTGGGGAAGGAACTCAGGGAGTTGGGAGAAGGGGGAAAGCACTGTTCCTTCCTCCAGATTCCTTTCTTTGTCCTGACTACCTTCCAGAGGGGAGTACATCTTTTTGCCTGCACTGTTTCTGCAGGACCAGTGACATGCTCTGCAGTACTGTATTTATTCTTGTGTCTTCTCACATACAGTGTGGTGGGGAGTTGCCTCAAGGTGCCAGAGATCAACCATGTGCATGTGCCCGTGGAGTAAACAGTGTAAAGACACCTTTCAGCTCTTCATGACACGAGCAGAAAGGATTTCCTGAAGTCTCAGCTTTTCTACTCTGCACGCATCATGCAGAGGAGAAGGAGAGGAATGAAAAATAAATTGATATGGTGGGCAAAAGACCTGCAGCTGTGGACAGGGACTGGAGGAAAAGAGAGCAGGTTCCGTCCCTACCTGTCCCTGTCAAACTCTTGCCTGTTGAGAAGCAGCACCCTGCCCAGTGCTCAAAGCGCTACGCTTACCTTTCTGCTCTTTTCATGACCTCAGTTTATTAAACATGAGGAGTTAAACCTGAGGAGTTGAACCTGAGGAATAGCCTTATTTTACAGCTTTCTTTTCCAGTCTCGTATTACAGGTTCTAGGGCACAGATACGCTTTTATTTAGCTGCTTATCATTAGGTGTGCTTTGCTTTGCTCCTGGCATTGCTGGACATTACACTAAGTGCTTAACAATAATTGATTACACTGCTGCAGTGATTTACTATGGTGGTGCATGATGAAAGTCAAAATGAGGAAGACTAACAGTCCTAAGTCAAGATTTTTCTGTTGTGAGCTATCTTGGTAAAATCCATACCATACTGCCCTCTTACAGCTTCAGACTCCGCTTACATTCTGGGAACACCTTCATGGTGGGATTTGTGGGGACAATTATTACTTATAATGAGCTCCGAATGGTTCTGTCAACACAGATGGCTTTTTTCTCTCAGATTTTAGAGCTGTTTCAGGAACAGCTTTTTTGCTGGTGCCTAGTTAGCGATGTACCTGGAAAAGCTACCTATCTTTTGTGCTTCCCTGTGTGCTCTGGGCTTTGTGACAGAAGTGTGTATTTGATGATAGCACTTCTTTGCTGGGGTAACTTGCAGTTCAAGAGGACTGCAGTCACTAAGGTGAGCTGAGGTCAGGTTTGAAGGAAATGGGGAGCCACTACGCCTCATACGTTCTGCTGGGATTGAGTCTAAGGCTATTGGTGGTGACAGCCCTTACATTAGTGTTGTTCTGGGATTCTGTAGGTGGGAAAAGAGCATTTGATGTCTGTTAGAATATCAGTGCTGTAAAAATGGATCAGTTTCTCAAGGTACAGCAAGAATATGAGAGCTTTCTCACTAGTCTGAAGAAACCTATCTGTGACCTGTAATTTAAGAAATACTACGCCTTAATCATAAGGTGTGTTTGCTCCTTTAGGTGTTTGGATAAAGTTAAATACTTCGGGATTTTCAGTGGAAAGCACTTCCTTCAATTTTACATTGTTCCTTGTTATTTAGTGGTCTTGGTCACTGGAAAAGAAAACTAGGTAAAACATACCGGACTTCGACAGCCCTTGATACTTTAATTGCTGTATGTTCCTTCTGGTTTTCTCTTGGTAGGTTTAAATGCCTTTTATTGATGATTCAGGCTATCTAGACTGACTTCTGGTCTATTTCAATGCAATCTTATGTGGTATAGAGACTTGAGTAAGAGAAATCTCTCTAAATTTGCCCGTTTTAATCTGTTTACATGCAGGAACTTGTGCCGTGAGGCAGGCAGGTGGGCGATGTAGTGTTCCATTACAGCTCTAAATTAGAGTCCTGTTGTCTCTAAGGGCAAGAAATATTTATTTCCGGGTGTAATTTTAGGCAGCAGACCTAAAATCTTGTGTTTGAACCTTGTGTGATGAAAAATGGATCTTTTTCATTAATGTGACTGAAGTGTAGCTGTTTTATTTTAAATTCTTTTTTTTAATGTAACTTATTAGACAATAGGCATGTTAATTTGCAGACATAATAAAGCAAGCAAAATAGCGTGCTGTTTATGCCTTTGTTAATCTGTAAATCCTAATTAAAACCACTTGTTTGGTAAGCTGTTTTATTGAAATTCAGGTGTAAAGAATATGGCTGTACTCTAAAGCAATTTAAAGAGTAAGTCCTTAATGGGTGCAATAATTAATATCATTCTAATGTATTCTAAATATATCTTTGGAGATATTTGGATATTTACTATTTTATCCCTATTTTCAGGGAAATTCAAATGGCATTGCTACTGTGGATGTTTCAGCAGGTTTTGTGGGACTAGACAGCTATGTGGAGATACCAGCTATCTTCCTCACAGCATTTGCAACATATGCGGGACCTTTCCTTTGGGCCATCCATCTTCTGTGCTACTTGAGTTCTGAAGTTAGCAGGTAATCATTTTTGAACTAAAGTAATACTTCTGTATGTACTGCAGATATAAATACCATCCATAAAGTGTATACCTTTTCAAAGAAAATTTTGTTCACGTAAGCTTTTTCCCTGAGAGTCAGTTTTGTATTGCATGTTCTTTTTTCGATATGAGTTTGTATCACCTAACTCTTCCAGTTTCATTTTATATGCGGAAGTTTTGCTCTGGGAATAGACATGTATGTTTTACTAATTTTGTTTCGTAATGAGTTCTCAGTTTGCTGTGCTAAATTACTTAAAATTTTATTATGTTTTTTTATGACAGCATGTTCTGCCTAAAAACATTTTTCTTGAAACATTTCAAGTCAGATACCGGAGGACTTTTTAAAGTAATAGAATAGAATTTAAACTTAACTAACATGATGTTCTTTGAATATCCTTCTTTGACACAGTGACATGCAAGGTTTTATAAATAAAGCATACTAATATTATTGTATGTTACTGGTTATCGCAGTCATTTGTAGCTAAAATATTTGTACTTCCATCTATCTTGTGTGGTGGATGACGTAAAGTAAAATGAATTAATGCATTGGAATTTTAAGAAGACAGTTGTAAAATGCTAATGTAATTTAAGAGCATGCATATAAAATCCAATTTGACTCTCTGAAATTGCTTTTAACTCGTCATTCAGGGTATTTAAACTGAGTGATACAATATGTTAAAATAGAGGAGTTGTGAATTCCATATTGTATCACATCAATGCACAAATGCCAAAACTTGATATATTTCCACAGAACTGACATTTGACAGCAACTAAATTCTTACGATCTCAGAGTCTTTTCTCTGTTATCTGTGGAATTTGAATCTACTTTTTTTTTCAGTGATGAACAAAATATTTCAGTAGGCTTGGCAGGTGGGATTTTAGACAGTATGTAGTTTATCACAACTTTTTGCCTTACACATTGTCGTCCTCTTTAAACCTCTGACTCCTTTTTATCTACACAGTCTCACCCTGACAGTGATTTTTGTTGTCTGGCTTCTCTCTTCTCCTTTTGCTTGTTTGTTTCGGGCTATGCCTACATTGTGTACTTGTGTTGGCTCAGTTGTTTTCATTAACGGTGTAAGGAGATGGCATCACCAGCTGACCAAGCTGCACAGACCAGTGGAGGTTTTTGATCCAGGAGGGACCTGTTCTAACAGACTAATTCCTGCATAGTCACTGTGGCCATTGTTCTGTATTAACAGGCTCGTTTAACAGGTATTCACTGATTTAACAGGTATTCACAGTGATTAACCTTTGTTCACTGATTTGCCTGTCTGCTTACATGGCTCTCTAAAGATGTCTAGCACTCTCTACTTGGTTGCTGTGGATTTATGCAGCCCAGTGCTGGGCCACTGATCTGCTCATGCCCTCCTTAGTGTAAATTGACACCCCCTGTAGAACTTTACCTCTTAGACTGAGGCCAGCTACCCTGAAGTCATCTTTGGTCTTAAATAGATTGATATGGTCCAAGTACTTGTGTTTGAGTATAATATGTCTGAAAGCCAGACTTTTCTCTGGTCATTCTGGTATCTTTTTGCTTCAGGAGGAGTAGACATGGAGTACACCAGTTATTGATGTCTTGATTTGTGTAACCTCAGAAAGCCCTTTCTTCAATTTTCCTTACTACCTGCTGAGTTGACACCAAACTGAGTTTTAACTCTGTTTCTAATGTTCCCCAGTTTAGCTTTAGTTACTGCTTTGCTCAATCAGTAAATTTTTCCAGTATCCAAACTCTTCAAGTTTTCTCCATTCTTTCAGCTCTATTTAAGAAAAGAGTGACCATGTACATATAAAAAGTGTTGCTACTTGTCTTCTGGTAAATATGTGACCCATTAATCTGGGTATTGCTTGCATTCTATGAATGTCCTGTTTTTCCCAATTCCTGTATACCTCTGCCATGATTTGTTTAAAATAGCACAGTGCCATTTGACTGTTTACATTAGTGTTTCTGCCATTTTGAGGGTTTTTTTAGCGGTCCCACTCTCCGTTCTTCATCATTACACTGTAGGTGCTTTGGAACTGACAGTTCTTGCTTGAGCTTAGAGGATTCTGAGCACAGTAGAGAAAAATGCCTTGGTGGCATTGTATGGGGAAGGAGGAGAAAAAAAATGAGCTCCCGTAATTTAAAGAACTGCAGTTTTATTGTTGTTTAAAATCTAGACTGCAGACTGTGATGAACACTAACATACAGTGAAGAGAAAATGGTAACATACAGCATGTTTTGGGAAAGCTCTTCTAACAAAATAACAAAAAATTTTTAGTGACAAAATCTTTTGAGTATCTGTTACTTGTTTAATAATGCTTCAAATAATATATCTCTACAGTGGTGCTGGTTGTTGTTCTGATGTTTTCCTGGTTGAATTTTTGCAGATTAAATCTCAGCTAGTAGGGTTGCCAGGTACAGTGCTGGCTTAACCTGCTCTCAGGTGGGTAGCTATGGCCTGTAACATCCACATCACTTACGTAAGTAGATTCCATCAAGCAGCTTGTGTCTGTAGCCATTTTAAGGTTCATTTGGGTCAACTGGTAAGGCTGTTTCCTCAATGAAACAGTAGATAAATATGGACTGGAATCTCTAGCTGCTGGGACTTGCTTAAATTGGTATGTTAATCTGCTCTGAACTTGGTCTGTATGCTTTTTTTTCACTTGTGCTTTGCCATTGCTGTCCAAATGATTGTCTTATTGCTTGGTTGTTACTCCTTGGAACCAAAGCTGAAACTGCAGAAGGCAGGGGGTCAGCTGCTTCATGTGTTTTCTTAAATGTATGGGAGACTGAACTTTTAAAAAAAAAGTGCTAGATGCTTTAGGATGTTCTTTATAAAAGCTTCCTATTAACTGTTTTATAGCAATGTGCCTTGGTCAGTAGAATTCAAACCCCTACTTTTTAATGTGGTACTGAGAGCAAGATGAAGATATGCCCACTCAGCAGTGTCACTCTTAGCAAAAAGCCTTGCATTCTGTAGCCTGTTTTAGAGCTGTTGCATCTGAGGAGGTTGGCCTGGATAGGAAAGCCTGACTTCAGGGCTGTCTTTGTTAATTTCAGCCACTTAGCAGAGCCCATGTAATTTATAGCTGCATCAGTTGGATTGGCTTACCGCAGCTTCTTGCTGAAATTCTTTAAAGCTGCGTTGCATTGAGCATCACTGCCTAGGGGCAAGTATGCATTCATACCCTTCCCCCTTTTGGCACTTTGCATTATGCAGCCACAGAATACTTGAGTCTGGAGTCTAACCCTCCTGTCCAAAGGAGGGTCAGCCAGAGCCAGCAGAGATACTCCAGCGTCTTCTTGAGCAACTTGTTCCAGCATATGGTAACACTTGGCAGTTAAACAGTTGTTCACTGGTGTTTAAGGGGAATGTGTTGTATATCATTCATCCTTTCACTGAGCACCAGTCAGAAGAGTCTGAGTGCATCTTCTTTACTTCTGCGCCTGAGACATTTATGAACACTGGTGAGAACTCTGCTGAACTTTCTCTGCTCAAGGGTAAACAATCCTGGCTTTCTCGTCCTCTCACTTTGTCAGATACTCCAATCCCTGAGACATCTTTGTGAGCTTTCAGTGGATTCACTCCAGTACACCCATGTCTGTCTTGTACTGGGGACCCCAAAACTGGATCCAGAACCCCAGATGTGATCTCACAACTGCTCAACAGAGAGGAATAATCACCTCCTTCAACCTGCTGGCTCTGCCTTTCACATTACAGCACACTACACTACTGGGTTGATTCATGGGAACATTGCTTGCTCATGCTCAATTTGTTGTCCAGCAGGAATGACCTATGTCCTTCTCTACTTAGTTGCTTTCCAGATGGTCAACCCCAAGCCTGTTCTGGCGCACAGTGCAGAATTTGGTGTCTCCCTTTGTTAAACTTACTGAGTTTCTTGTCAGTCCATTTCTCCAGCCTCTCAAGATGCCCCTGAGTAGCAGCAGACCCATCTGCAGACCCAGCTCCTGCACAAACGAGTCCTCCCAGTTTTGTATTGTGGGCAGACTTGCTGAGGGGGCATTGTTCATTAGTGAAAACATTAACCAGTACTGGCCTCCGTGTGACATCCTGTGGTTGATCACTGGTGACTCGCTTTCAGATGGAATTTCTGCAGCATCTAAATAGTTTTTCAGTTCACCTGAATGTCCACTTTTCCTAGCCTGGACTGCATCAGTTTGCCTGTGATGTGATGAGAGACATTAAGAGCGTACTTGTGAGATGAAAGTACATTAGATACATGTAGCCCATAGGTATTTTGCCAGTATGGTAATGTGGAAGAGAAGATAAGGTGGTTTTCAGATAACACGTTTGCTGTGGAAATGTAGTTTGGAAGTCCTTAAATAATTTGCTTTCATCTGAACAAACTCGTGAAACTATAAGATATTTTCCTCATATGGAAAGGTAAATGTGTTTCTAAAATAATTAAGTGGCATGTGATAGACACTAACATGGGTATTACTGCCACTTTTAGTCCTTCAGGCTCTCCTGAGAAACTTGGCAGCATAAATGTGAAGGGATTTTCACAGACAGAAATAGAAAGAACTCTTTAGGTTCAGTCTCCATGGAAACTGTGAAATAACTCTTGAAACTATTTTTGAGATGGGGAGTACTGATTAAACTGATGCCTGAACTTAACCAAGTGTTCTGTGTGTGACTTGCATAAATTGCTGCGAGCACCTGGTTCATGTAAGAGGTAGTTTTTACAGTGACCACTCTATTGCTCTGATCTGAAGTAGAACTTTGGATTTTTGGGTCTGTATGACGGGAAAAGGGCCATGTTGTTGGATAATTTGACCTATATTAGATGACCTCAGTGTGCAGTACACTCCAGATGGATTCAGTTTCCAAGCTCCTACCCAAACAAAATTGTCATGTGGGTGATGTTCACAGTGTTGTGTAATTACCACTCTTCAGTTAGGCATCGTGATAGTTTTCAGATTACCAGCACACTGAAATCTGTGTTTTAGTTGGTTTAGTTAGGTGTCAGGGTGAACTGGTGGGCGTTTCCTAGCACTAGAAGGCTACGTGCCTATTAGTTTTTCTTGCTTGGTTATCAAAAGTTGTAACAGTGCTTTCACATTAGCAAATGGCTTTCATATATCAAAAATGGATGTATGCCCAACAGGAGGGTGTTAATAGTTGCATAACTTTGATGTTATGCCTTGACTTTGTTAATGTAGAACTCCAGCACAGCAAACTTAAATTTTGCTGTGAATTCTTTTATAATGCTGATCTAAACAGAATTAGGAAGGTGTGCTAGCTAAAGGAATTTCAGCAGTTAACATCGGCTTTTGCCATCTTCAGCCTAATGTGTTTGATTGATCGAGTGCCCCGTTCACTACCCATTTAATGCATTAATCATTTTTCTTTCTGATGTAAGCTGGACATGCAGTGAGTGTTTCAATATACCTTTTTTTTGAGTCCTAGGTAGAAAGTGCAGCCCTCCTTAAACACAAAGGAACAATCCAAACATTTTCCACTGAATCCTTCAGTGTTTTATACAAGTAGATTTTAATTCTTCTGTTTAGCTCCATTCTCTCTTACGTAGGTAAACTAAAGCTGAAAAAATGTTTGCATCTAAGAGTATATGCTGCTGCATTCTCTAGAATCGTAATACTTGTTATCTGTTGTACTGCCAGCAGTCTCATTCTCTAAATAGATAAAAAAGGGATACAGAGGTCATCTACTTGTTCATTGATATGCATGAAAATCTGGAAGTGATTGGGTAAAACTGGGCTGGGGTTTTATTGCCACAAGCAGGAAGAGTATTCTACTTGGCTGAGGTTTTTCCTGAGATGCTGTCATTGTATAAATGGCGGAAGATTTCTCTTGGACTTTGTTACTGCTCTGTGATGGATACCTCTTTGTTCATTCCTTTTTTATGTTGTCAAGACACTGACTTTTTCTATGAGACTTCCTCCAGGCAGCCATGACTCTCAGTATTGAAAAGTATTTTCTAATTGGAAAGTTATCCAGCAATGTAGGGTTGCCTCCGTTATAAACAAATAACAAATTGCTTCAAAGCCATTTACAAAATAAATGTCATCCTTTTGCTCCATGGACCGGTTTTAGGAGCTGGAGCACTTTCTGTGTAAATATTAAGGAACGTCGTGTGCACAGAATTTACAAATACACGGATTTGGGATAGGTTAGGTTATTTTTGCTTTCTGTAGATAAAAGTAAGCATCCGAATAAATTTGGAACTTAAAAGATTATGGTCTAATTTTCAGTAGAGTTAGCATATCCAACATGAGGTTTGCTGTCCAGTAATGACTGATGACCCTAATTGAGAACTTGTCCTCCAGCATGCTAGCTACTGCCCAAATCATTGTAGAGTTGTCCACTTTAAATGGTCTTACTGGCTAAATGGCTTTTAAATGTTCTTACTGAAGCTATTTATTGCCATTGCTATGAGATTTGTTCTCATCAACAGAACTGCAGTCTTAGGTAGAGACCACTTTGATTAACATGAGCTATACTTTTTAATTTACAAATTAAATTTTTTTGATTTAAGTGGTCTATCACTTTTTCTTTGTGGGTAGTACTGAATTGAAAGGGTTCTGAAAATCTTTTTTATTTCTGCCCAAGCTCTGATTTGAGGTTGTCATGGTTACATTGTCTTCTTCCTCTTGTTCTTCTGGTTTTCATGTGACTTACGCTCAAGAGCACATAGCTGAGGTGACAGTTCTCATTGCACCTGTAGAGCTGCAACTACCTGGAGTGCAGGTATGCAGTACCACTTTGCTGTACAAAAGGGTGCAGTATTTGTCCTTTATTTTTGTTTGGAACCTCTGTGTTGTGAGACTGTTTTTCTGCCATCCTGTATGGTTAGATTTCCAAATGCTGCTTACACAGAAGAGTTCATTAAATGTTAATACATGCAAAGCTTATTGAATACATTAAGACAATCAGTATTAACAATGTTGGACATGGGTAACCTAGGGGAAATTTTGTGTTCCAATGGTAAGCATGCAGAGTATCCTCAAAGAGTAATGACAGTCTGGTCAGAAACTGTTAGCAGGACTCTAAAAAAGACTTAGAAAGCTGAAAAGATAATAATGAAAGGTTGGTTAAGTTTTGCGTCTGTAAGTAAACTTACGGCAGTCCTTCCTGTTGTTGCTCAACTATGGCTACTGGAACTTAACAGAGGAAGGCTAATTTTCATCAAAGTTGCAGGATAATAGGTGGTCATGCAGTGTGGTATTTTCAACAACCATGTTATTCCTCAATAAGCTGAATTTTAGTAAATTCTTATGAAATTCTTATGAAAGAATTTAGTAAAATTCTTAGGTTTTTCTACACTGCCATGTAAGAAAATGTTGATTAGTCAACCCAGCTGATAGTAGATAAAGGATTGTGAAGCTTGGTGCTGCTATAAAATGAAGTTTCATTTTCCGGTGTGCTTTCTGGCTGTCTCTGACTCACTGTCCTTCATTATCTCTTGCTTGCTGTCTGTCCTCTCATTCCTCTCTATCCCTTTCTTTACCTTGCATGGTATCTTTCCTATCCCTCTCTTGTTATCCTCTTCCCACCACCACACTACCCTACTCCAAGCTTCCCTTCTCTCTTGGACACACTTTGTACCTCTCTTACTTTGCCTCACTTGCATGTGCATCACCTCTCTCCCTCTCACACTTGCATCAAGACAAGACTGTTCCATGCAGACTGAGGAGAGACACCAAGATGGAAAGCATAGAATTACAAGAGTAAATATTTATTTATGCATACGAGGTGCCCCAGTCAAACTGAGGCACCTGGATGTGGTTTAACACCTTTGTTCGTGCTTCTCTCTCACTGTCCCAGTCTCTCTCTCTCCCTCTCTCTCTCAGTCTGGTGCTACACCTGTCTTGTGTCCACCCCCCTCAGTTATTCCTCGCTCTTGCTTTCCTACCCTGTCAGACGTTTGCCCTTCTTGTGCACTTTGCCTGTCTCTCGTGGCTGTGCTTTCATCACCCCTCATGTTTGGGTTTCCCGCCTCTTTAATGTGCAGACTTTTCCCACTTGCCACGTGTGTGCTTCCTGCCTCTTGTGCATGTGCTTCCTGTCCTTGCCATGCTTACCTCTCTCTCATGGGCTTCCCCACTCTTGTGCTCTCCTCCTCTGTGCACTCCTGTCACTCTCGTGCTTCTGACCCCTTGCAAGCATGCTTCTCCCCGTCTTGTGCATCTGCATGAGCTTTCCTCCTCACGCACTTCCTTACTTGCACTTCATGGCTCCCTGACTCCCCATCATGGCTTTTCGCCCTCTCTCATGCTCACTTTCTCCATCTCCCAGTCATGCTTGCTCCTTCTCACATATGTGTTCTTCCTGCTTTATGTGCTTTTTCCACCCTCTCTCATGCGCTTCTCCCCTTCTTTCACATACATTTCTCCCTCTCTCTCGCCTGCTTCCCTCACCTTTATGCTCTTCCGGTGGCTGGCACACTTCTCTTTTGTGTGTTCCCATCTTGCAGCTCTCCCCTTATATGCTTCCCCCTCTCGTGCATGCAACTCTCCTTGCTCATGCACTTTCTCCCTCTTGCAAGTAGGCAAATGCTCTCCCTCTCTCATTTCAATGTGCTTTGTTTTTCTCTTGCCTTGTTGTGCATATTCGGTCTCTTGTGTCTTTGTCTTGTGCATCCTTCTGTCTCTTCGTTTTCCTTTTCGTGTCTTCCTTTCCCTTTTGTGGCTTTTCTTCTTTCTTGCATGCTTACCCATGTGTCACAGATTTTCCAGCTCTCACATGCACTCAAATGTTTTCAAATTCGTATTGCTTGTACTCTCCCTCTCTGTCCCATGTTAAGTCATTTACCTGGGTCCTCCTCTTCTCTTCCACCCTTCGTCTTTCACATGCCTTTCTTCCTCTAGCGCTTCCCTCCCTCATTCCCTTTGCCTCTTTGTCTTCTACTTTCTCCTCTGTATGCTTTCCAGTCTCTTGACAGACATACTTTCTTGCGTGCACTCTGCTTCTCCTAAGCTTGCAGTCTCTCATTTGTACTTTCTCCTCCCCACTTGTTCTCTGTCCTTTCTATCTCTGTAGTTTTCTTCTAAATCTGTAGAGTGTCCCCCAGCCATACCCTGCTTTTGGCTTGTGTTGAATCTGCTTTTTCTCCCTCTTAGATTTGCATTTACTCTCTCTTGGGGATTTCCTGTTTGTCTGTTAACTTTCTTGAGTCCTTCCCAAAGCAGAGTGGCTTCCCCTTCTCTCTCCCCTCTGTCATTATATCCACTTGTTCTTCTTCCTCTTCTCTGTTGTTCCTTTCCTACATCTCTTCCCCCTCTCACTGTGAAGCTTCTCTCTTTCTCTCTGCACACCTATTTCCCTCTCTCTGATAGGCGTTGCCTTTTTCTCATGTGCTTTGCCTATTCCTCATCTATAGCTTCATCTGTGATGTGTACAAGGGGATCAAGTCACCTTCCGCCAGTTTGCAGATGACACCAAGTTGGGTAGGAGTGTTGATCTGCTGGAGGGCAAGAAGGCCCTGCAGAAGGATCTGGGCAGGCTGGATTGATGGGCCAAGGCCAATGGTACGAGACTCAATAGGGCCAAGTGCTGGGTCCTGCCTTTTGATCACAACAACCCCATGCAGTGCTACAGGCTGGGGGCAGAGTGAAAGCTGCCTGAGTGGAAAAGGACCTGGGGCTGCTGGTTGGCAGCAGCTGAACATGAACCATCGAGTGCCCAGGTGCCAAGAAATCAAATGGCATCCTGGCCTGTATCAGCAATAGAGTGGCCAGCAGGACCAGGGCAGGGATTGTCCCAATGTACTCAGCACTGGTGAGGCCACACCGTGAGTTCTGTGTCCAGGTCTGGGCCCCTCACTACAGGAAGGACATTGAGGTGCTGGAGCGTGTCCCGAGAAGGGCAGTGGAGTTGGTGAAGGGTCTGGAACACAAGTCCTATAAGGAGCAGCTGAGAGAATGAGATTATTTAGCCTGAAGGAAAGGAGACTCTCTACAATGACCAGAAAAGAAGTTGCAACAAGGTGTGAGTCAGTCTACTCCCAAGTAGCAAGTCATAGTACAAAAGGAAGTGGCCTCAAGCTGTGCCAGGGGAAGTTTAGGTTGGATATTAGGAAAAAGTTTCTTCACTGAAATGATTGTCAAGCATTGGAACAGGCTGCCCTGGAAAGTAGCTGAGTCACCATCCCTAGAGGTATTTAGATGTGCAGATGTGGCACTTTGGGACATGGTTTAGGGGTGGACTTGACAGTTCATGGTTGTATTCAAAGATCTTAAGAGTCTTTTCCAACCTAAGTGATTTCATGTGCTTTTTGCTTGAATGTTCCCTCTCATGCTTTCGCTGCTATCTGATGCTTGCTTTCCCCTGCATGTTTTGCCTCCCCTGCCTTTCACCTGTGAATTGTTCTGTGCCTCTCTCATGTGCCTTTTTTTTCATGTAACTTCAAACTTCCCTTTCTCATTCTGTCACTTTGTCCTCGTGCTTTGACCTTTGGCTCTTGTGTGTACTTCCTTCCACTTGTGTTGTTCTTCTTGCACGCATTTTCCCTCCTTTGTACACTTCCGCCTTATGTACATTTCACTCCCTTCTGCATGTTGTCATTTTTACGTGCATGTTGCCTCTCTCTCACACACTTTGTCTTTTGTGCGGGCTTTACCTTTCATGTGCTGTGCTGTTCCCTCATTTGTGCTTTGTCTCTCATGTCATGCGCTTTGCCTTTCTCTCTTTTTTTCTCTCTCTGCCTCTCTCTCAGTGTTTTGTGCTCTTGCTTTACCTCTTGTGCATGTGAGCTTTGTCTCTTGTGTGCAAGCTTTGCCGCTCTGTCTCCCTCATACGCATTTTGCAGCTTTGTCTCTTGTGCAGTCAGTGTGTTGATTTAGGCACTTTACTCTCCTAGTCTCTCTTGCTATAGTGTCTAACATTCTTCTCTCTCATGCATTTCCATCTTTCAGTTTTTCTCTATTTGCCCTTTGTCTCTCACTACAGCTTTCTGTCTCTCACTATCCCCTCGTCTCACCTGCTGTCCCACTGTCTGCCTCACTGTACTTCTCTCTTCTGCTCACTATCCCTCCCTCTCAATCACACCTCCCAGCCATTCCTCTCCCTCCTGAACTTTCCATCTCACTCTGCATCTTTTTGCCTCCCTCTTCCCCATCAATCTGTCTCTCTCTGGCCTCTCCTTCTGTTCCTTCATTTCTTCTGCTCTGTCTCCTGTCTTTCCCTCTCCATGAGACGGGCTTTTCCTCTCTAATTTGTGCCCCTGCCCCACAGCTTTTCTTGTCTTCCAGATGTGTTTTGCCTCTCAGTCACCTTGCTTATTGCATGATTTTTTTCCTGTGCTTGCCTTTTTACGTTCTCCCTTGCTTTGCCTCTTTCACTTTCTCCGTTCCTCATGTGCTTTCCCACCTCTTTGACACATTCTCGCATGCACTTTACCCTCTCTTTCGTGCTTTCATTCCCTTGCTTGTGCTTTCCCTACACTGCTTGGTATTTCTTGCTCTCGGCATCCCACTGTCTTCTGCTCTCTATCCATCTGTCTCTTGGGCTTTCCCTTTATCTTAGATGTGTTTTTTCTCCCTCTCCTCCTCACAAATTACCTCCCAGTCTCACTCCTATTTTTCTTCTCTTTGTGTAGCTTCTGCCTTTGTCTCTGCTTGTCTTATGCTTTCTCTGGACTCCTCTCTGCTCTTCCACTTGTCTCTCCCCCTCCCTGTTTTCTCTCTTAGCAGTGTGCTTTTTTCAGTCAGTTCTCTCTGACCTCTCAACCTTTGCCTTCCTCTTGGCCATGTTGCCCCCTTCTCACAGAAACTCTTGTCTCCTTCCTGCAGTTGTGCTTTCTCTCCCATTCTGATCAGCCTTCTCTTTCACAGACCACTCCCCTCTCCTACAACCTTAAACACACCTGCTTTCTCTCACATATGTTGCCTCTCACACACATGTTGCTTCTCTCTTGGTTTCCTTTTCTCTTATGTTCTTGTGAACATTCATGCTCTTGTATGTTTCTTTTCTATTTTTCCTATGTTCCTCACTTTTCCTCCCTGTTGTCATCCCATGAACTTCTCTTTCTCTCCCTTTACCTATTTATTTTTCTCTCTTCTGTCTCCAAATTCCCCTTCTTTCTGAGATGTACTTTTCTTCTCTCTGATAGGTTTTTCCTCTTTCTCTAACATGTTCCTGCTTTTGCAGTTTTCCTCTTTTACTTGCACTTTTACACTTGTGCTTTCTTGTTCCTGTGCTATTCCTTACTATCTGTTGCTGTCCCTCTCTCATATTTCCCTTTTTTCTCTCTTTCCCTTTCATCTTTCTCATTCCCTTTCCCCCATCCCTTGCCTTTCCTACCCACTTTGTTTTGTCCAATTTTCTGTCTTCAACTGCCTTGTCCCCCTGCCTCCTCGTACCTCTCTCTCAAACTGTCTTTGCCTCACATGCTATTCCATCACTGCATGCGACTCACATGCTATTCCATCACTGAGAATTTTCCGCTTTCTTGTGCGTGCTCTTGCACTCATGCTCGTGGCTTCTTGTTTGTCCTCTGTTCACTGTTTCATTCTCAATTGCTCACTTCCTCCCTGTCTTGCTTACTCTCTCCTGAGCCTTCCACTTGTCTCAGACACATTTTCCCTCTCTTTTGGATGTGCTTTGCCATTCTATTGGATGTACTTTCCCACTCTCTGGTAAGCTTTCCCTCTTGCTTGTGCTTTTCTTCTGTCTTGCTTTCCTCATCTCCCTAATGCACTCACACTCACTAGCACTTCCCCTAGCATGGTTGTTTTCTCATGGTTTCTCACTTTCTCCCTGTCTTGCTTATTTTCTTTCCTGTCTTCCATGGACACATTCCAACTAGCTCACCTTTACTTGTGCTTCTGCTCCCTTTCATGTTTTCCCCTCTCCTGTTGTACCTCTCCCTGACATATGTTCCCTTTACATCACTTTACCTCATAGATGGTTCACTTCTCTCTCATGTTACCTGCCTCTCTGAATGTTGTATCATCGTGGTGTGTGTGTGCATGTATCCCCATGCACTTTCCTTCCCTTGACCCCCCTCCCTTTGCTTGTCTTCTCCCTTGGACACGCTCCTCCCCTCACCTTGTCTTTCTTGTTTTTTGCATTTTTTTCCTTGTTCTGCTTCACTTTCCCTCTCCCTGTTTCGCTCTGCTGCTTAGTCTTACGTTTTCCCCATCCTTGCATACTTTTCCATCTCTGAAACATGTCCTTTATTGTCCTCATTTATACTTTTAGTCTCTCATGCCTTGCCCTCTCTTTGGTTCATTATCCCTGCCTCTACTGCACAGCATGCCCCCCACTATCCCTGTGTCTCTTGGATGCATTGTCACTTTCTTGTATACACTTTTAACACTCTCTTATGCTTTCCTTTTGTGTCTCATGTGCTTTGATTCTCTTGTATGCTTCTTTTTCTTGTTTCCTTCTCACTCTTTTGCTTTTTCTTTCTCTGCCTTACATGCCCAATCTCTCTTTCCTCATGTTGCATGCTTTCTCCCTGTTACACAATTTTCCTGTCTCCTGCTTTCAGTTTTCATTTTGCTCATGCTTCCTGTACTTTGTGATTTTCCTCCCTTTCTTGCATAGGCCCTTGCTAACCCTTGCTGTCCATATATGTCTTGCTTCTCCTCTTTACCCACTCTCTTCCTTTCTCCCCCACACTCTTCTCTCTCTCCCGGCTTGATTTATTTTCCTTTTATTTTTTTCTTACTACCCCCCTCATTTGCTCTCTCTGTGTCTCTGGCTTACCTTTCATCTGTATAATCTTTCCCATACTTTCCCAAAGTTGTCTGCTTTCTTCTCTCTTAGCTTCCCCTCTTTCAGGT
>VWZT01004465.1:163768-186538 GCA_013397055.1 Pachycephala philippinensis | reverse complement strand
AACTATGTTGTCCCGGTGTACGGTGACAACCACCAAAGGCCCCAGATTTCTTCTGTACAAATCCTCTTTTCTGGATTGAAAGAGCTGCCTGAGCAGTGCTGCTGTGGGGGTTACCTGACTGTGGGCAGGAGCTGGGTGATATTTTGAGCAGAGGCAGTGAAGGGCTGGGAGTGGAGCTGGATGCAGGCGGTTTGGTGGGAGATGTATCCGCCCTGTGGAACTTGGGAAGAATCTTGCCATGTTACACAGCAGCTTTGTGGCTGAGCAAAAATAAATGAGTGACTTATCCCACTGCCAAGGACTGTCAGTGGGAGGTCAGTGTTTGATATTTCCACACCCAAAAAAGCAGCCCCAAGCTAGAATTACAGCACAAAATACCCATTCAGACCTCTCCAGCCTTCTGTTTTCATTGACTTGCATCCTCTGCTTGTACACATAGAGCTCCTTGCTTTCCAAAAGAAAACAGTATTGCTGATAAGGGACACTTATCTCGGCAAGTCATTACAAAACAAGTGAGCTTTTGTGTTTGCATCTGATTCCTGTCACAATGTTAACAAACTCCTAGTATGGAAGCTTTATTTCCACTCTAAAGATGTCCCTTAGGGTACTATGTGAGGTGCATTATATGTTTCATAAATACTTCCCACAGATGTTTGTTTCTTAAAAAAAGGATAACCGCACCCCCCCCCCCCCCCGACACACCTCCTAANCCCCCCCAAACTTCTTACGGTTTCAGCCTTTCACTTGATCTGTAAAAGACTTCTAGACAACAATCCTTGGCTATGCTGCACGTGGATATTTACCCTTCCCATACTCTCTGTGGAGATATTGCTGGCCTTTGTTCCTTTCCAAGAACCAGCCAGTGCTGGAGTTTGCTCTCCCCTCACAGTGGGTTCCCATTAAAACTGAACTCTTAAACATAGCTGCAGTAGTTCAAATTTAATGTGTTATTTCCAGTTGGAAATGCTGGGTTACAGCACAGGTAGGTGTGGTGGTACTGTGATACAGAGGCTCCTCCTGATGGAATCTCTGCCCCAGGAAGGCTTTTGATTTATGTGACGGTCTCAGCTCCTTCCAAGGTAGACCCTAAGACAGAGAATTTTATGGAAGAAAAGTTTTTCAGGGCAATTTCCAAATTATGTCACAGTAATCCTGTGGTTTTCCTATCTCAGAGGGTCAAACTGCCTTCCAGGTGCCAAGAAAAAACCTTCCCAACCTACCTGGGAAAGTGCATCATGAAAAGCTGTCACTGAGAACCAGGAAGTCTGAGGGATGGAATTGGCTTTCCCATGGAAAGCCATCTCACCCATCTGGTGAGATGACAGCTGAGCTCAGAGGCTGCAGCATCTGCCCGGTGGCTCCAGCATGTGTGTGCCACCCACTGGGGCACAGCAGGGTGTCCTGAGACACAGAGCTCAGGCTCAGGCTGGAGGACAGGTTGGTTGAAGCATTGGGATATAGGAGAGTGGGAGAGAGCTCTCCCAGCCTGGAGTTGAAACAGCTACTCCATATCTCCCTCCTGCAGCCAAAATCTGATGCAATTCTGATTTTGATTATTTGCGCCAAACAAACTGGAGTGGGCTGTAACTATCCCTGACAAATAATTAAAAATGAGCTGCTTGGGAAGCATTCTCCTTCCAACGGGAATTTTTTTGTAAGGAAAACTCCAATCCAGGATATTTCGATTCTTCTGTGATACTTTGTGCTCTCGCTGTTCTCCAACAGACCTCCATGTCCGTTCCCCAAAGCACTTCCATGTGTTTGTGTCATGGGAGCCCCCAGCAGTGGTGTTGGGGGGATGTTTTGTGCTGGGAGTGCTGCCTGTGGAGGAGCAGAGGGACTTTGAATAACTGATTCAACTTCCTGTGAGATATTTCGTGTTTTGTTCAGAATTTTCTGGTGTCCCTTTAGAAGGGAAGATCACACAACTCTTAATTGGAAATTAACAGCTGAAGAAGTTCAAATGGATTTTCTTTCCTATTTTGTTTTCCCTTGCTTGCTGCAGTTTAAAACAAGCTACTTGTTTTAACAGGGACAACAAGTCCTATTGAGATACCCAAAGCATCTCCCCCTTTTAGTCCTATTTGAAGGTTAGGTCTGTGGTCCTTTTTCTGATACCTGGCCAGTAATGAGCCTTGCTCTCTGCTCAAGGGTTCAAACATTTGAGCAGTGTGTGTGTCAAAGGAGAATTTCTAAAGCCATCAGTCTGGCCTGGCCAAAGGAAATGATACCACTAAGTCTTTTCAAGGTGTAGGAGGTTTGGTGCCCAGTTGAGGGTCCCCTCCTTGACTTCTGCCTGTAACACTGTACATAAGGGGGTCTAGAATTGCTGTGTGTTCTAGGTGCATGCACACTTCGCTGTCAGCCCCACAGACCACTTTACATTGAATGTATATGAAGCTCTGAAAGATTTCCCAGTCCCTCTTGTACCAACCTCCTTGCCTGAGATCTGTTTACATGCACGAATAATTTTAAACATTTAAGGAGTCTTCAGAGGGATTACTTGCATGTCATGGCATGTAGACTGAAGCTTTTCAAGAAGAGTTACATATCTTTTGGCCTTGAATGGGAAAAGGGAAATTGAAAATGTAGTGGAGGAGAGAAGTGGGGCTGTCCCAGGTGCCTGTTCTGTTCTCTGCCCATCTTTACCCAGCGTGTTGCCCTTTGCTGCCTGCAACTAATCCTGCTGCTACTCAGAGTTTGATAATGCACCTGGAAGAAGCTGACTTTTAAAAACAGAAATGCTATGAGATGCTGGATTTCAGTTAACCTCTGGCAGAGTGTTTTGCTCCTACCTCTGCATCCCAGTTGTTGCCAACCCCTTTTTCAGCCAGGGGTCCTGCACCCTCTGACTGCAGTGGGAGCAGAATTTGTTTGAGGGGCACAGTTACTTGAGGAATTGGTTGGATCTTGATGGATAAAGCAGAATAGTTTGGGGGATTTGGCGGGGGGCGGGCGGGTGTGTTTGTGTTTTGGTTTTTTTTAAAAAGCCACAACCAACAAAAAACCCCACAAAACAAAATGAAGGTCTGTGCTACTTTTGAAACAACTCCTTTACTAAATTTGACTAGTTTGGCAAAAGCAGCTTTAACACCCTTGTACACACTGTACTGCATGAGCTGTAATGACTTTTTACTGTCATACAGTCTAATAGCAAAAATGGGCCAAATTGTGCCAAAGGCATAGAGCCAGGGCACAGGAGTCCAGAGCCCTAATCTCCCCAGCTTTATGTCCTCCCCTCTTGCATCTACTTTTTTCATCTCCAGTAAATAGAAGGCTTCATCTTTTTAAACTCCAGCAAGACAACGTGCATGTGGCCTGACTCTACCACAAACTCCTCAGTAACGCTCTCACTGTTTGGGGGAAGTAAATATGCGAATTTCAAAAGTCTTTCTGTGTGGAGAATCTGTTTGGATTTGTGCAGGAAGTGGGGAGCCGGCATATAGGTAGCAATATTAATGAAGTTTTTTATAAAGGCTTCATTCAAGGCTTTCAAAGAAAATATAACTCTTATGGGACCCATCGTTTATCTGCCAAGTCTGAGAATCTGGTTGGAATTTAAAATATATATTTAAAGGTTTCTGAGAAGTAGAGGATTAGAAAGAACAGGCCAGGAAGGGCACTTGGGAAATTACTGCTTGAGCAGGAGGTTGGTCCTTGGGATCTGAGCTCTGCAGTGGGGTGCACGAGACACCAGAGAACCAATCCTCCTGTTGGCTGTACAGGAGTAAGAAAAGGGGGTGACTGGGACAAATCCAAACACCACCTTAAACTGTTGTGCCACAATAAAGTGGTGAAACACATCCAAAAGTCCTCCGTCAGCTGATGGGCTCACATCTTTTTGCAAGACCTTGAATTCAAACCCTTTCCCTTTTTCTGCCTCAGAGGAGATGGCTGTGCTGGATCATTCTCTGCCTTATAAATGCTGTTTAATAATTTGGGTTCATATCCTTCATTTCCTTGAGTGTCTCAAGGTTGCTTGTTGTGGTAGTGGAAGAAAAGAGCTTGTACTAGCCAGGTAAACTGGTTGGAAAGAGCACACTTAGGGAGGAAGGGATGTTAAGGCAGCCAGAGACAGCAGCTTAGCATTTGTAACAGGCCTTTTTCATCCCTAAAATCCCTCATGTGTGTATATCCTTACTCTGGGGAGAGGAGAATCAATCTGAGGAGTCTTTTGCTTATTCTTGGGAGAAAATGGGTCCCCCAACGGGAGCACAGAGGTGTCCAATCTCCTTGCCCAGGATTTAGTGACATGTTTGGTGATCCAGGAGGATCAGAGCCCAAGGGGTTTGTTCCTTCACAGTCTTGTTTTCTTCCTGGGGACAGTAATCTGTTTCCTAATCTATATCAGACACCCATCCCTGGTGCTCCAGCAGAACTGAAGTTCACTCTCCTCAGGTGCCAAACAGGTGGAACACTCATGTCTCTTTTGCATCATGTACCTGTGGCTTTCTTGGACTCTCTACAAGCCCTGTTCAAGGGTTTGGGTTTTGTCTGTGTGTTCACATTACATGAAAAGAGATTTATTTTTTCACTTTTTGGGGATAGATCATATTAGCTTAGACAAGAAGCAAACAAATGCAGGCCTGTGGAAAAAAAATCACTTCTAGACTTGTCCGTTTACAATCAAAGGCACACATATGTCCTGTAGCCAGACATCAGGGCAGTGCACGGGAGGTGCCAGACGTCCCTGTGCCCGCAGGGTGGTCCCTGCCCAGAAAGCTTTAACAGATGATGTGCAAATCCTGCTTATGATGATTCTGCTCTTACCTGGCACTGGTCCCTCTCTATTGCCCCTGTGCTTTGCATTCCCCATGTAGGCAAAGTCCTGGTTTCAAAGTCAAGTGGCAGGAGCACAAAGCTGTGCATTGACCTTAATCTTGTTTAGGAAAATCAGCAATGCTAATTTGGAGTGAAGGCAGTGCCTGTCCCTGGGTCAAAGACCCTGAGGATGAAGGAGCACTCACAATGTAAATCTGTCCAATCTCATGGCCCTGTCCACAGTGAGAGCAGCCAGGCAAGAGGGTAACCACCACTACAGAGTTTTCCTACATGTTTGGGTTTTTTCCAGAGACTTCAGCCTAGGGGGGGTTTTTGTGATGGTGACTTTTTTATTTAACACCCATGGACAGATTTTTCCAATTGCTTTCCAAGACATCCTGTAGCAATGGGTTGCACAGTTTAACTGCATGTTGAGTTTCACTGAGGGGCTGCACCCTGCTCCCTCTGACTGCATTTTGCCAGGGATATATCTGATTTTCAGGCCTGTATTGATGCTATCAAGCTCTAGTTAGTCTATGTACTGGATCCGACACTTTAGGTGCATCAATAGCAGTTTAATGTGGTGGAAAGGGTCCTGTGAATGTCGCTTGCATTGAGCTCACAGCATTTCTTTCACATATTCTCTCTATTCTACCTATTCTGCCACCTTTTCACCTTTGCTGGGTCCTGGCCAGGTGTCACAGTTTAATGCAGCGGCTTTGTTGACATGTTACTGATAATCCTCTTTTCTTCTACCAGCTCAAGCCTTACTGTTAGCAGAACAAATCTGTATTTCTTCTACTGAGGGATTTGCAGGAAAATTCTGACTTTGACAACAAAACTCTTGGGGGGATTGAGTGACACCTCTATATCATATTTTCATATGATCACAAAACTCTATTTCAGTGGCAGCAGAAATAACTGCCTGGGGAATAGGATCAGGCTTACACAAGGAGTTTGACAGGCTTTAAATATAAATAACAAAATGAGGCTCCTGTTCTACTGGGTTTGGTGAGGAGGTCTTAGCACAACCCAAAGTCTATCTCAAGTTCCCATCCTTTCCTGACCTTCTTTTCACTGAAGAACATCCTTACTCTTTAGGTCACTGCAAGAGCAAATATTGGTATTTACAGAATAAAAATAACCCAAGGATTCTTGCTTCAGCATGAAATGAACAGAAGAGACTTCCAAAGAAACAGAACTTGGAAATGAATAATAAAATTAGTGTGAGGAGGCCACTCTCAGGAGCAAGTCAACAGGGAGAAGTCAGGATTATTTTCTTTAAGGGCTAAAATAAACTTTAATAATGCCCACCCTGTTGAAGAAGAGGGTTTTTTGGTAGCTCTGGTGGCTGAAACGCCCAGAAAAGGGTGGATATTTTGGCATATGGGACAAATAGTGGCTAACAGGAGCAGCAAGCTTGTGACTCTGTCCATATGTAAACTGGAGGTGATTCATCCTGGTTTTTATTTTAATAGCAAGGCCACCAAGCCAGCTGAAATCCATCTGAGGTGAGTGCCATGGAATAAAAGGATCAGCTTGGGACAGCAGAGCTGTAAGTAGGTGCCAAGGGCCTGTGGTGGTACCAAGAGCAGAGGCTGGTCCTGCCAGTGCCAGGCACGAAGGAAAGAACAGGCAACTGCTGCTGCGTTGGCAGGGAGGGAACAAAAACAAGCAACAAACCCTGCGGCCCTTCGGACTTTCATCACTTTTGTGTGTGTGTTCTCTTAAGTTTCCACAAGCCTGAAAACTGGAAAAAACCTGGGGGCCCTTTTTTCCTCTACATCCCCAAACCCAACTGCTTTTATTATTTGGCTGGGCAGAAAAGAAGCTATTTCAGTAGGAAATGGTTATTTTAATACAATCTGGAGAAGGCAATGGCTTTTAGCCAAATTAATAACATAATGCAGATAAAATGATGCTTTCATGTCATGCTTCCAGTGCTAACACAATAACACAGTGCTGTGGGTTTGTGAAGCTGCTGGTCACTACTCTGAGTGTAATTATACTCTCTGCTCAGCTGCTCCATCCCTCCTCCACCCCTCACTCCCTCTCATGGCTCAGGATCTCAGGCTGGAGTAGAGTTATTGTTTCTCCACTGGCTTTAATTCTAGGAAAGGCAAGTGGATTTCTATTTGAAGGGGTAACTTGAGGCTTTGGACCTGCTGAAAAACAGCAGCTTCCCTCTGGAAAACTGAGTGTGACTGAGAGTCTCAGGCAGAGAAAATAATTCCTGATTTCTTAAAAATAATATTTTTAAAATTGTGTTTATTTTAGTGGACACATCTGTGCTGCCAACTGTTGATAACAATGCCCAGGCCATGTGGCATATGGGGGAAAGAGTTATACCAAGGGTTCTGGCTGGCAGACAGATGAGCTCTAACAGCTGTGCTGATCCAAACTCCAAACAATTTTTGAGGCATCTCTTTTTCCTACTTTTTTGCAAAACCAAAGCACACAAGAATTTTGAGATAAAATTAATATAAAAGACTAGAGCTTGAAGCCAGGATCTGCCCAACTGTTCTGCCTGGGCTCTGGCTGATTTTTGCATATAGCTAAGTAAGATTTAAACTGCACTTTACTGGCTTTTTTGTTTGCACTTTAAAAAAAAAAATTAAATATACATACATTAAGGTGTTTATGGCTGAAGGAAATGCAGTGAGAAGAGCACAGTTTTGTTTGGCTTTCTGTCTGGTCTCCACAACAGGGAGACACTGTGAAGAACACAAACAAATTTTTATTTCTAGACTAACTACTCAAAGCCAGGACCTTACAAGAAGCAGAGAATAATTTCATGCAAAACGCAGTTCTTTTCACACTCCTCATTGCTCCATACCCCTCTGTTCCCTCTTTCCTATTAGTTCTTCCTGTCCAGGCTATTGAAACCTGTAGGCTCATCCAAGATCCAAGGAAAGACACAAAGCTTTCCTTTGACTTAATGAGCTTCAGGTACTTAAGGCCTAAACTAATACAGTTTTGCTCCCAGCCCATCTGTGGAAACAAATTGACAAAAATTCAAATGCTGATCTGGAAGCACTTTTGAACATTTATTGAATACTGTGAAATCTTCAGGATTTTGGTTTCATCCTTACTGCTACAGAAAGTTCTTCAGTAGTAGAAGAAGATGGTGTCTAACTTGATTTGTTTTGGAAATCTATCTTTTGCCTGGGTTTTCACAGGCTGGAATTGCAGAGGGTGCTGTTCCCATTGCAGGTGGAGCCTTCAAGTGGGTGCCACCACCATCCCCAAACTCCTGTTGCTGCATTTAACTGGTTACACTGGAGGCGGGGGGTCCTCCAGTGGTTTTTTTCCCTAACAGAACATTGCCTGCTGCATTTGGCCTCTCTACTCTCTCTTGCTTCAGACTTTCTCCTTCAGCTGAGCACAGCTTTTGTAAATGCTTCCACAGTCTGACGTATTCCACAAAAGAGACAGTGAATGTCCTTGCTTAACCTAGTGGAAGTGGTGGGATTAATAACCAGTTTTCTTTTACATGCATCTGTTTTGAGTCATTTGTACATTAAGGCTATCATGACGAGTTTAACAACAGAGGTGGAGACCCACACAAAATTTCAGATAAAGATCAAGTGTGAGGACAGATGGGAATTTTCCAAACAACCCCTCTACATTTTCTTCTCGGATTCATGGCACAGAAGCAACCCTAAAGGAGGATAGTCTTACTATTGGGTGTTATTTTGGGACAGATTTACTCATTTAGGCTCCACAGGAGGTAACAGAAATACCCCACTGTGATTCTGTTCCCCAGCCTCTTCTTCCAGCTTCCTCCCAGTCCATCCAGGAGCACTGGAAGCACCATGTAGGAGTTTGGGTTTGAAAATGAAATCTCTGGCTTTTTGTTTTTCCTCTTCCTAAAGTCTGATTCTCTGCCAAATAATATTGATCTCATTGAGTGCAGAGACTCAAGACTGGAAATTTCTTTGTTTTAGGAAAATTATTCTAAATGATGCTTTAAGAGACTTTTTTTTTTTTTTTTCCTTCTGCTCTATTAGTTTAATACATTGATTTGCCACTGAGGAGGTGGAGCCCATAATATCCTCTTCCTGAGGAAGGAGGGCTGGGTAACACTGAGCCACTGTTCCAAGTACAGGCTTATTTACTTTAATTAGAAAGTGCACTTGTTAAGTCCTCAATTAATTACGTAGAGCAGCACCTATTGAGAGCAGATGAAAGAGCCACTGTGTGAGGAAGACGGGGAAGGATGAAAAGGGAAAGATAAAACCAGTGCTGGAAAGTAAATACTGTTAGAGAAGCTAGAGAGAGATCACAGGTACAGCTCTGTGGGGCCCTAAATTATAGTCACTGTTCATAAATTGGCTTCAGGTATGGTGGCTGTTGCAGATTTTGTGGGATTTGGAGTCAATCTGTAGCTTTAAAGCAGATCATTGACTAGGACTTTAAGATGATTTACTCCAAGGTCCTGCTCAACTTATCACATTCTAGAGGCTGTAGGTCAGTCAGGAATATCTCAACCCACAGCAAAATAAGTGCAGCAATATGTTTTAGAGAGGAAATAGTTCATTCTGCTTTAAAAAATATTTGAATGTTTGCTGCTCTCTCATTTCCCCTTCTCTCCTTTTACATATTCCTTTGCATTAATATATCCAGAATTTCAAAGTCAACAAGTTAAGTCAGGGTTTTGAAAGAACATTTTCGTGTAATGGTTCCAGAAACACGTTGTTAATACCAGATGTTTAAATAAAGTCATCAATACATTTCCCAAAACCGAGGACATTTAAATGATACGTCATGTATCATTCTTTCCTCTGACTTCTGAAGGAGAATTCTGTAGAACTCATGTCTCAGGTCTGCAGGACACTTACATGGAAGAGACGTTTTGGAGTTTTTAAGCAGAAGTCGAATTTCTTGCACAAGATTCCAAGACCTGGGGTTTTAAGCAATATGCCAGCATAATGAGATTTTGATAAAATCAGACAGGGCTGCCAATTCTGAACTGAAACTCATCTCCCCATCTAGAGGTTCACTTCAGCCCAGAACCAGTGGAAGAATTTTGTGAAGCTGGGCTGAGCGTTGGGACTGACCCTTTGCCTGGCAGCCCAGGGTTTGCTGTAAAGGTTTGTGGTTAGTTTAAACAATGTGGCTAATCAAAAATCCATTTAGTGGGTGGCTGCAATCAAAAAGTTCTGTGTTGCCAGATGCACACTCTGATGCTGTGGATGCACAAGAGGTTTGCTGTGATCCTCTGTGCATATGAGGCTTTTTTAAGCTTCTCCTGGAATCCATATGCAGGAATGTTTCAGATGCTTCTGATGAAATTTTATGCTCTAGTGATGACTATGTAGCAATTTCCAGGGAATTGTAATAACATAATAAGCCAGTCTTTTCAGAGTTTGAAGGAATCTTTCCTCAACATTTCTGAGGTTTGCTGTAATTCCCTGTCTTTTCCATGTAGGAGTGCAAACGTGGTTACACCATGGATAAAGGCAGTGTTCATGGTGGGCATGGGAACAGTGCAAGCTGTTGTAAGCCTTTTCCCAAAATCTTGGAATATTCCTAACAAATACATTTGTGTAATGGTAAAGGATTAGGTAATGACGATCTTTGGAGCCTGACTCTGCTCAGGATTCATTTCACTCCTGTTCCACTCTGCTGGGCGCAGGAGCCTGGTACAAAGCAGAAGCTTTTCACAACAAAGTCAGAGAAATGATTACTGTGAAAATATGATCATATGAGGGGGAGGAATGGGGCTTGTGTGTGTGTAAAATATGAGGTTAATGGAAATCTTTGGAGATGCACTTTCTGCGCCTGAGTGTGAGAGGGGCTGGCTGCACTACTCCTGCTGCTGCTTCTTTTCTTTTTTGGCTCTGTGAACTTTAAAACAAAATCTGAGTACTGGGATCTGAGGAGTCCCTGCTGTCTCTGCTGTGCTCAGTCCAGCTGTTTTTGTGCTCTTTGCTTTCATAAGCCCATGTGCTATTGATGCCTCAGCCCCTAAAATACTGCACTCCCCTTCAGTGATTCTGCTCCATCTGTCTGTCCTGAAGCCTTTTCTTCCTTTTTTCCCCCCAATATGTAATTTAACCTTAGATAATAATTGTGACTTGAAATATAACTAACTCATGTACAACTTTGTAAATCAGCCTGAGAGGTTCTGTATGACGGAGGCAACTCCTGAGCCATAATGCGTGAGGTTTCTAAGGCAGCATTGGCATTTGAATACAAACCTTGCATTAATTTTACTAAGGACCAGAAATCCATGTGTACATCTCCAAAATTGCATCAAAGTACTCAACTGTTAATGCGTGAACAATCCTGTCACCCCTTTGATGCCCCAGTCCCCTGAGCTGATGTTGCTCTTCTGGGGAGTAAGAGCAAATATCAGAACATGGTTTGCTCCTTTGTGGAAGGGGAACCTGTTATGTGGATTTATTGAGTGGCTTTGACGTCCTCACCAAACAGGAGAGATGCAAATAAATGTGAATTCTGGGTGCTTCAAGCATCAGCTTTGCCTCAGGAATTGACCCTAACCTGAAGCCAAAGCACCAGGGAAATAATACTGCTGCTGATGCAGGTCCAGAGTCTTGTGTGTAGGAAGTAAATAACCCCCTACAAGTGCTGCTTCCTTGCTGCTTGGTCACCTGCACTGTGAAAAATAACTCTGGAGATGTGTAATTTCAGAATTGGGCAAGGAGTTCTAGATTAATTATTTACATGCTAAAAGTTTTTCACTTTAGGTCAACCAAAGGTATTTGTGAATCATGCCCAACTCTAAGTGCTTTTTAGCTGGAGAAGAAAAAGCTGAAGCAAACCCAAGACGTATTCCCCAGCCTTTGCACACTGATACATTACCTTTTTTCATTTCAGATTTTTTCTGAAACAAACTTTGAAAATTGATCGGAAAGTTTTGGTTCAACGTGAAGTACTTGGGCCTTTATGGTACCCTGAGTATTGTCAGTTCTCAGCACTGGTGTTGGCTACAAGAACAGCCTAACTGTGCCACAAACCTGGTGCAAACCACTGGGAATCTTTACCATTGGCATTTCCATTTTTCTGAAGGGGAAGCAGTTTATCCTGTAGGATGGTGGTATTGACTGAAAGGATCTTGGAACTAGTTTCCCGAAACTTGTCGTTGCACCTTTTGCACCAAAGCCATGTAGCCTGGTAAGGTTCTGCCAAGTCCTAAAGCAGCCAAAACCATGTAAACATGCAGTAACTTTGCCAATGAGAGAGAGAAATAACTACATTTTAATATCTGTATTCAACAGACTTAACCTTCATAGGTGACTCTTGAAAAGATACTAATTTTTTTAGCAATGGCTTAAAAGAAGCTTGTTTAGTTAATATTGAATGAATTATAAAAACAGCCTAAAATTTCCTGACACTGTTTCCCTGATTTGTCTGTACTGAGGGATTCAAACACCGGGAGAATAGTTTTGGGGGGTTTAGAGTGTTTCTTTATTTTTGGTGGCTTCACTGAAGTCCCAAAGCTGGACCCTTTGATTTGTATAATTGTTCACAACTAAATTTAGCTTGGATTTCAAATGTTGAATCTGCACGCTCTGGGGGGGTTCCAGAGACAAAATATCCATTCATCTTTTCAAAGATGAAGAAACTGCCATGCCTTCCCCAAAAGATAATAAGCAAATTGAGAAGCTGGGAGCCATTTCACATCCAGCTTTGCTCAACTCTCATGTACCAGACTGGGTTAAGGAGAAACTAAAATGAGCTTGTGTAGATTCAGCTATATATTGTAGGGAGAGAAGCCTCACAAAGGTTATCTTGTTCTTTCTGCTTATTTTGGAATGCCAGAGGCAGGATCTGAAGCTGCGCTGCTCTAAAGGCATTTTGATCAAAAGCTGGAAAATTAGGCCCATTAAAGTATTGATTGAGGCTCAGCAGTGAAGTGACTGTTGTTGGATTCAGAGACACAGAGTGACTCTGCCCATTTCTGCGGTGAGATTCAGAGCAGGGCAGATTAGGAATGATAGGACTGGCCTTCTGCAGCACAAATAGCAGAAGAGAGACAAACAGCCCCCATCAATGAGCTGCCAAGTGGTGGAAGCGGAAAAATCCATCTTTAGTTGTGCCAAAATGCCAGAGAGCTTGAATGATGCTGCTGAGTGAGAGGTAGAAAGGCACAACCTTTGTGTAGTCCTGCCACTGACTGAGGGTGGACATGGCTCATCTTCACCCCTATGTGTGCATCAGTCATGGTGCAGCTGCATCACAGAATTGTGGAATGGTTTAGCCTTGGGGGGGACCTTAAAACTCTTCTAGTTCCAACACCCCCCACCATGGGCAGGGACAGCTTCCACTAGACCAGGGTGCTCCAAGCCCTGTCCAACCTCGCCTTGGTCATTAAGTCCAACCCCCCAGGATATTCCATTTTCCCTCTGAAGGGGAAATGAGATGAGCTTTAAGGTCCATTCTAACCCAAACCATTCCATGGTTCTGTTTGATTCCCTCGGTTGTGCTGAATTACTCACCAAGGCACAAGGGGGCACCCATGGCTAAAGCGTAATTGTCCATGAGGACTGGGAGCCTCTGTGTCCCTCTGGATGTCCCCTTGCCCCCCAGCAGAGCCCGAGCTGCCTCTGTCGTGGTGGGGAGTGGCTGCAGATGGGAGAAAAGGCAAAAAATCAGGTCTTGGCAAAGTGAAAGCATTTCCAGTTCCCTTTCATAGGGAATAGAGGAGGAATCCTAAAACACTTCCTTTTGTCTGAAGACTTAACTAAAGCCTGCTAAAGCAATGAAATATTAAGATAGGACCATCAAATAATCCTATTTTGCCTTCCACGCCCCCGCCCCTCCAGCTGTTAACAAGAGACAGTCCTTTATAATTAAAGACAGGTTCATATTTTTGGAGTTTAAGGATGGAATTAGATTTCTGGGATAAGAGTGAAGTTTTCTAGTGAGGAACCTAGAACTCTACAGAGTTTTTACAGGCGCTTAAGTACTTCAAAATACCCCTGAGCAAGCTGGTACTTTCCTGTGGATTGAATTAGGATTGTCTTTACTTTTCTGGTTATTTTCAAAATTGCTGATTAAATCTCAAAGTTCACAAATATCTTTATCCCCCTGTGTCCTTCAGGGAGAAATATGGTGTTCTGCTTTTCTAAAATGGAAAGTTGGATGAGATCCTGGCTTTCTCCATTCCTCTTTCTCCTTGGACTGTGCTGCTTCCTCACCTTAATGATGGTGTAAAACCCCCCCTATATATCCTTAAAAATGCAGCTTTGGATGCTCCACACACCACAGAGGGAGTTGTATTGGAGAGCAACACTGGCAGCATCAGAAGTTCTTTCCTCCTCTGCACCAAGAATGGAAAGAACTTTTTCCCACTTGGATCAGAAAAAGCCTGATGGGTGCTCCAGCATCCCCAGAGGTCAGGGAGCAGGAGGCAGGGACAGGAAACTTGCAGGGAGCTTCCATGTCCCACTCCTCTTTCTCCCAGGCAAAGGCAAGGGAGCCTGCTGCTCTCTGACTCCTACAGGAACAGATAAATGAACCTGGAAAAGGTGCTATGGAGGGAAGAAGTCCTGGTGCTTGCCAGTGACAACTTTGCTAGCAGTGGAAGCTGGATGCCTGGAAACTCCTGTACCTCTCCAACTCTACCTCTCTGCTTTCTACTCTTGTTCTCACCTGACATGCAAGAAGCAAAAGCGGAGGTTCATAATTACCTATTTTTTTTAAAAGCAAACCAGTCTAATTTCTGATGAGTGAGCAGAAACTCCCTAATTTGGAACAGGGAGGGAGGATTGTGCGAAGGGCAAGGAACCATGGATGAGCTCCATGCTTCTCTCCACGATAAGTGAACCTGTGGTGAAGCCATGAGCTCCATCACAAGCTCTGCAGAAGGTTCAGTGACTGCCTGCAGCTTTATGGCTTTGTGGCATCCCTGCTGTCCCAGCACCAGAACCTCTGTGATCCTGGAATGAATTCTGGCTTTATAGTTTAGTGGTTTTGTTTTCTTCTTTGTTGGTGTTCTTCAAATATTCTGGTTACTGTGAATAAGGTTTTCCCCAGGAGAGTGGGTCAAAGATAGAAGCTGATAGTTCTGTCAGGCCCTTTCCAAAAATAAATAGGCAGATTTGTGGGAACTTTTCCCCTTCAGCACATGGCTGATATATGTAAAGCCTGCCATACTGATGCTAAAACAGGGAATAATCACTGTCATGTGATACTTGAGTGGCCTGAAGAGGTTATAATGAGCGTTTCTTTTGCTCAGTGCACTAAAAACTTGCTGTGCAGGACTTGCTCAGCTTGTCCAAGTCTTAGGTTGCTCCTAAGGTTGCTTCATCCTTAAGGAAGTGAGGTAGGATGTGAAAGATGTGGCTTATGTGAGGAGCTGGAGTTAGTGTCCCCTCAGGGCTCTTTTCCCTCCTTTTCTTCAAAATTTCAATCATGAATTTTTGAGTGCTGGGAACGTTTTCTTTGCACTTGTCCAGCTGGAGCACAAAGAGGTCCCAGTTGGGTGCTTGGAATTTCTATAATATGTGGAATAATAGAAGGATCTTGGACAAGACGAGGCTTCTTTTGGTGCAATATAGTGGGAATATACTTTGCTGTATGCACACATGTCCTAAGGAAATTAATAATTTCTGTTCGTGTGTGTGATATAAGAGTATGTTAAAAATAAATAAACCTATTGCAATTCAAAGGATGTGGGGGAAAGATGTAAGTAATACAAAAAAAGTTAACACGATGCAGAAGTGAGGAAGAGGCATCTGTTAAAGCAAGCCTAGGTATTGCAAGTCCAGGGAGAAGGTGCAAGGTCTATTTTGAGCCTTCCAAATCCATTGTGAATGTCTCTTGCCATCGGATCTCTGAACTCTGGTAAATCCCTGTCAGTGCTTGCTCTGAGATGCTCTAACCAGGAAGAACCTTGCAGATCCTGCAACTGCCAAGCCTTATCCTGAGGAAACACCTGGGAAGTGTCAGGCTGAAATGCAGACAGTGAGAGCACCTGATAGTCTGAGGTTACCCCCTGGATCTGTCCCAGAATGGAACAGTGTGAAATGCTGCTACTTTTGCCAGCAGGCTGTGTTTGCGAGGATCAGACACCCAGAGCACATCCAGCACGGGAGGTCCAGCAGTAGCACCACAGCCTGGCAGCCAGAGGCACAGACTATGGAAAATTGAGCTGGATTTTCTGTTTTGTGTGAAAGTCCCTTTCGTTCCAAAGCCTGGCTTTGTCTGGTGGCTAAAGGGAGGGAGGAAAGCCAGGAGCAGGAATCTTCCAAACCCAGCCAAGGCATTTTCAAGGCAGTTGCTGTCTTCATGCCCCCCTGCCAGTCGAACCAGGGGAGCATCCAATTGTTTTGGGGGTAATTTGTAAGGAGGGAAGAGAGCATCACCTTGGCAACAATCTTGGAAATGACAGTAACTTTAGCTTTTGCTGAAGCAGTATGCTTTTGTGCCTATTTCATGTAAGAGAAAAAGGAGGAATCTCAAATGATAAGATTGATTGACTGAGCATCATTTTATCAATGTTGAACAATCAGAAGGAAAACATAAGGGATAAATAGAGAAGATGGACAACATCTTAGTGTATCTAATTATTAATTTTTGGTGTAGGAAACCTTTTCCTATGAATAGGAGAATTTCTGGATGCAGATGAGGAGTGTTTTTGGAAACAGGCTTTTCTTCTGGGATCACAATTAGAGTTACAAAAGTGGAAGCACCTTGACCCAGTCATTTTTGAAGTCTGGCATTTGTGTATCTGCATCCGTCTGTGTGTACAAACTGGGATTAAGAGCTCAATTTCCACTATGTTACTGAAAGCTGGGGTTTAAGAGCCTTGCAACTAACCAAAGACCCCAAAGCCCTTTGTCAATTGCACGTCTGAGTTCAACATGACTTTACAGTGGGCTGCTGCTCTCCTTTCTCCTCCTGGCTTCCATCCCAATGCAAAATGGGGGTCTGGTTATGCAATGCCTTGCACCCAATTTTTCTTTCTCATTTTCCTCGATATTTAAAGCAAGTTGGGCAGGATTTAATGTGTTCCACTCCCTTAGTTTATTTAAAGCCCATCTTGCTCATGTTTCAGTCAAGCTTAGCAGAAACTCACCCCTTGGAAACATGGATCGTGACATGCCAGCCTTGGGTGTTTCAGCTGAGGTTTGCTTGTTTGACTTTTCCCTGGATTCAGTGACCCAATTCCTCTGTGCTCCCTCCCTGATGTGAGGAGAGTGAAGGACACTTGAAAGAGAAAGCTTCGAAACTTGCCTGATTTCCAAAGGGTCCCTCCCAAACTGTATTTGCTTCTCCTTATTTCTTGCCTTCCTGTTCTCCTTGTGAGCTCCCTCTGAGAGTGGCCTGTGCAAACAAACATAATAATATAAATTAATTTTTTTTAAGTGTCTTTTTATAGTTGAGCAGGAAGGATTAATGGCAAATTCCTGTAGAGTCAGCACTGTAACAGCTCTGGTTACTGAGCAACAAGCCTTGAGCTGGTCAGACATCTTTTCTTTGTCTGTCCTGGACACTGCACAAGGTTCATCCAAATGCATCCTTCATTTCGTGTCACAGGACAGCCTGCGGTACTTTAGAAACATAAAAGCCTCCAGAAGCCTAACTTTTACAAATTATTCCTAAGATCCCAATGTAACTTGAAGTATTAAATAATTTTGAAGAAGGTGTTCAAGGCAGTGAGCACAGGAAGGTTCTCAAACTTGACCTTTTCATTTTTCCTTCTAGAAATATGAATTACTGCCAACACCTTTTTTTCCCTTTGAATAAGATGACGTTACACACAATCCAGAGCTTTACAAAACTTCTATTCTTGCCCACTTCTAAGAATTAGTAACAGAGAACAGATCCTCCACCACTGCGCCCTGTTTGAGAAAATGTAAGGACCAAACCAAGCTTTTGATGCTCTGCATCACCACAGGCTGTTCCCAAACCCTGCATCCTGCTGGCTTTGGTACTTTGGGACAGGTGACACTGTTAGGAATCTCCTTTTTTCTTTGGTGTAGATCCTTGAAGGCTCTCCAGTCCCACCTTGCAGTGCTGAGATGCATCTGCAGAGACCTGTGGAGATACCTGTGACTGTTTCTCACCAGCATATTCAACATCTGCTGATCTTTTGTTAGAATCTCTTTTAGGGTCTTATAGGTATAGGAGACCTCAGTTCTTGGCACATCTGCATTCAAACAACTGTAGCAACCACAGCAGGCTGGATTTGCCTTCCCAGACTCCTCTTCCTTGCTTTTCTCCTCTGCCTGATGCCTGGAAATCCTGCTGTGCCTCCCTCAGACTGTGCTGGGAAATCTGAGATGCCAGAAAGGCAACCAGAGCTGGCAGAACTGGTTGGTTGTGGCTCCTTTAGCCCATGTTCTGGAGGGTGTTGCCAGCAGCACACTCTCCCTGCCATATTATTTACATTTGTGCTCAGTGTGTTCTTCCCTGGCTCCAAGAACAAAAGTCTGTTGGTATGGATGGGTGACAATGCATAGTTTTGTTATTAAAATTGGGACTTTTCCTGCTAGGACTTTTGCACTGGAAATAGCATCCAGTGATTAATCTCCAGCTGGCTTTGTTCTTTTTATGACCAAGGGATTGGTTCACAGAGGACTTCCTGCTTTTTTGGAGGGGCTTTGCAAGGTTGATTAATCTGTAGTAATAGTGGCTGGAGTGACCAGAGTTTCTATAGCGACCAGACAGAGATAAGAAAGTAGTTGCAAATGGTAGTTGCTGAAAATGCTGGATGCCAAAATTGCAAACTGTTTTTAAACAGACCAGCCAAGCAAAAGAGATCTGTGGCTCCACACTCAGCTTGGACCTGAACGTCCTCTTTGTTTGGCTGAACAAAACCCAGATAAACAAAACACTGAAGGCAATTAGCTTTGTTTGCTTGCCTTTGTCTCCTCTTCTTCCAAATCATTGTAAAATTAGGAATAATGCCAGTGAATTCTGTAGCTATTCAGTGGACAAAAGCTGGTGCACAGGAGAGGAGAAACAAATAAGTATAATACTGCTGTTTTCAATAACAAGCCTGCTCAATTTAGCTTTTACTCCATTTACTTTCTCTCCTCCAGTTTTAAGGAGATTTACTTGATCACTCTTGTAAATGAGAGCACCAAGCATTTGCTGTAACCACAGGATCTGGTGTTGGTACCACACTTCTCCTAGGAAGGTCTCTGCTTCCCAGTCTCCTTTCTTCAGAAGTTTTACATCAGCCTCTTGGTTGTGTTTGGGGCTGCAGATGCCACCTGTGACTCAGAGGGTCAGTGAGGGAATGGGATGGGCACAGGATCATGCTGCTAGGTGACAAATTTCCCGGGTGTACATGCCATGGAGTTTGCTACAGAGAAGGGTTAATTCTGACCTTCCCCTTGTGACAAAAGAAAAGCTTTTTGTTTACCCCATGGGCCGGCTGGGGAACTGCTCCCATCAAAGCTGGTCACAGGAACAGACCCCTGCATGGAGCAGAGATGGAATCCCACACACTGCTGACAGGGGGTCAGTGCCATGAGGTACAGGTACAACTGTGCTGTCCAGTGCCAAGGCAAAGGCAACATCTCTTGATGGAAAAAATACAAGTGGAGGGAATTTAAGCCTGCTTGAACTTGGTTTCCCCATAACCATGACCCTCATGCACCACACAGCCCCAGCCTCTCTTGGAGTGCACCCAGACTTGGTCTACCCATCTTCCCTTGGACTTTCTGATCCCTACAGCCCCATGGAGAGGGGCAGGATATGAGTGTGAAACAGGTTCCTGTAGTCAGCAGTTTATTCCTACAGGTCCTAAAAGCATCACTGTACGTTTTGCATGAACCCCTTTGCTCTGGTATAAATGGGGGTTTGTGGTCCAGCCTGCTGTTATTTGCTGGAACCACTGCCCTGACTGACTGCAGTGAAGGCGATGGTGTGCAGTGCCCTGGGGCAAAGGCAGCCCAGGTGGATCAACCTTCCCCATCGCCTCAAAAAACACCCTGTCATTTGTGGGGACAGTGATGCGGACTTGCCCTGCTGAGGCAATGAAAATGAAAGAGGAGGCTGGGCTGGGTTGTTGATGGTGGCTCTGTGCTTTGTCTCCCAAGCTCCGTATCAGCCTGTGCCTGTGACAATGACCCAGGTCCTTGCTGCTGCCTCCACCTTGAGCTCCTCCCTGCCTTTCCCAGGCTGTCACAAGGTCATGCTGTGGGTTTGAGAGGGCTCTGTGTGAGCACTGCAGTAGGACAGGCCATAAATCACTGGGCCCCGCTAGCAGTGTACTCAGCCACGTGGACATATCCCCAGCATCCCTCAGAGGGAATGATGCCCAGGAGGCTCCCTGGGATCACCCTAGAGATGCTTCACCTTTTCTAACCCTTTTAGCATCTCTGTAGACACACAGCCTGCAGATGTTGGGGTGTGAAGTCTGCTGCCCACCAGCACGATTCCTTTGGTATCTGCCAGCACAGCCTGTGAGCAGAGAGGGATCGGGGAGAGCCATCAAGGCATTTGCTAATTCCAAGGAGTGTCACACCTCTCTCTGCAAAGCCTTCCTTCCCTCCCAGCACCTTTGTCATGGGACCCCAGGAGGATGGAGTGCACCCATGTCATCTGGGAGCAGCACAAATGTATTAAAAATGCAGAACACAGGGACTGAATCCCACAGCAGAGACAGGAGCTCCTTCAGGTCCTTTCTTGGAGAAAGGAGTAACTTGTGCAGCTCTTCTTTATGGGGATAAATCCCCCTAAGGAAACCAGCAGGATGACAACATCAGCCCCATCAGTGTCCCCTCCAGGCAGGGACAGGAGGGGAGAAGGGCATCCCTCTGTGCCCCACTGCAGTAATCAGCTGCCCCTGGTTGAGGTGGTTTGATGTCAGTTTTCTACCTTCACATTGTGTGGTTATTTCTAGCCAAGGGAAGATTAAGCCTTCAGTGGGTGTTTGGAATGTCAATAAGTATATTTAAGCCTTTGTGGTTCTCTTGCAAACTCTGGAATCTATAATTTTCAGCAGTTCCCCCCTAGCGTTGCTATGGGGAAAGGGGGTCTTCATTAGACTAAAAAAAAAAATAATTTTTAAAATCAAAGCTATAAAATAAAGTGCTAATCAGTGCCATTTACAAATACTTAAATTTAATGTTATTTCCCCATTAAAGAAGGAGGAAAATAGAAATCTTGGCATTTCTTGCTGTCTTTCAGCTACTTTGGGGGAAGTTTTACGCAGAAGCTAGTTTGCTGCTTTTGTTTAATAATGGCATGTCAGGGAAAAAAAGTAAAAACCAGCTCAGGATGAAAGGGTGGAGGATACAGAACAACTTCATTTTCTGCACAAGGTCCCTTTGCTAAATATGTCAATAGGACAGGAGAGTTTTCCAATACCTCTCCCCAGAGCCATGGTGTCAAGGGGAGGGAGGACATGGATTCCTGGGCTCTCCTTGCTTTGCTTCTCACTGGGATCGGGATGGGACAAGTTACAAATGGTCTGGTTTTACTTTCTGAAGTTGAGGTGATAAATGCAGCTCCCAGAGAATGCTCTAGTTCAGAATTACCCCTTTCTGTATCTGCAGCTTTCTGTACATCCAGCTGGGAATTAAGGAAAGCTGCTTGGGTCAGTGATGAATCAAGGATCGCAGTAATCATTGCAACGTGCTTTTAGGATGTGATGATGAAAGGCACGTTAGGGGCATCAAAGTGAGGGGTTCTTTGTGCTAATGACCTGTTCACCAGAGGATGTCTGTTTGGGGTATTCTGTGTTGTTTCAAGGAAGGCAGAGGTGAGAGCCTCATTACCCACATCAGTTAATGACTGGAGCTCTGTTGGCCTTTTAGTAATGAGGTGTCAGGTGCACAGCATTGTAGCTGAGGGGGCTTGTGCTGATTAGTATCAGCAGCCACAATCCTCCTGGAGAGAGCGTCCCTGCAGGAACAGCCTTTCCAAGGGCACGGGCGAGCCTCCCTGAGCAATGGGTGATTTCAGCGAGGTAGCAGATTCTCTGCTACTAGTGATTTCAGCTCTTGTGATTCAGCTCTTGTGAAATCGGCTCTGATGATACCTGCTCCCTACTTGGGGCACAGCCCCTGACAGGAATATTAGCGGAGGATTGTTGCTTATTCAAGGCTTTTGAAGATGTAAAATACTAAATAGTCTCATTTATCCTATTCTGCTGGTTAATGCAAGTTTTACATTAATCTTTTTAGATTAATGAGTTTTGGTCTGGTTTGTGTGCTAAATGTGGGGTTTGATGGGAAAAGAGTCAGAGCTGTTCAGAGAAGAGCATCTCAAGGTACACTGAGCAGTAGAATGAGATTAAAAGTTGCCCTTTTTAAGCTAAACAAGAAATAGCTTAATCTTAGCTCATAATGAAGAAAAGTCAGAGAAAAGCAATATAACAGAAGCAGGGCAGGTGTTCAGGCTGGCTAAGAAGGGAGATTACACTGATTAAGCATAAACTTTGTTTACCTATGGTGAGTTTGCCAGTGGAAAAGTTTGCTGATGACACACAAATGAGAAGTTCCATGTGAAGAGGGATTTGACTGTTTTCTAAGAAATTGGACAGTAAACAGCATTTTTTTCTTCGGCTTTTGGAGTGTAAAACTTGACCCTGAGCTAACTCTGGTCGGTGACAAGGCTCTTCAATCCCACAGGTTCTGAGAGAGTGGGAAATGGGAATAAAAGGCTCCTCTAGGGTGATGCCACTGGATGCTGCAAATGATGACTTACCCCTTTGGCTACATTTCTGAAATGTCACAGAATCGTAGAACCTAGAGTCAGAATGGTTTTGGGTTGGAAGAGACCTTTAAAGATCATCTCATTGTACCCCGCCCTTTATTTTTTTTGATCCTCAGTGACAGGTCCCACTGTGAAGCTGCTCTGATGGGCTCTGTACAGCACAACTGCATTCAAATTGCAATAAAATTTTTTTAAGAAGCCTAAACATATCCCAAACTCTAAAAACAAATAAGCAAACGAAGTCCCCTTCCATGAAATCCTGTTTCAATCACTTCATTTTATGTCCCTCTTCTTGGGGAGGGCGGGATTTATTTCACCAGTGGGTGTATAAATATTGACTTATTGACTAGAATTTTTTTTTTT
>VWZT01004465.1:35163-163746 GCA_013397055.1 Pachycephala philippinensis | reverse complement strand
TTTTTTTTTTTTAGGAACAGAGACACAACCAGGTCTCTTATTAGTTCTTACCCAAACATCAGTAAATACAGCCTTTCTGCAGTGGCTCCTTTTTGGAGGGCTTTACCAAATACTATTGCTGTTGAAGTAGAGAGAGAGAGTGTGCAGATGTGGAGAAGTGTGTTTGCAGGAAGAAAAAAAGCCTATTAGCTTTGAAGCAGGTTTGTATACTCTGGGTTAACACACTGAGTATGTCAAAAGAGACCTTCTCTGTGGAAATGGGCCATGTTTCTGCTTTATATGTTAACAATTTGAGTGAAGTATGAAGAAATTGAGCATTGTTCTGCTCTAAGTGGCACAGATTGCGTTTCAGTTGGTGCAGATAAAGCACCAGGAACTGTCTGCTCTTCTCCTGGAGATGGATTTGAATTGCATGTTTAATCAGCAGGTTTTTTGGGTTTTTTTGTTTTTTGTTTGTTTTTTTTTTTTTTTGTTTTGTTTTGTTTTGTTTTGTTTTGTTTTGTTTTGTTTTGTTTTGTTTTGTTTTGTTTTGTTTTGTTTTGTTTTGTTTTGTTTTGTTTTGTTTTGTTTTGTTTTGTTTTGTTTTGTTTTGGTTTGGTTTTTTTTTTTTTTTTGCACTGGCCTTTACAGCCAGATAAAACCAAGCAGTCTCTAATGAACTGTGCATCTGGAGGATGGCAGGTTGTGCTGAATATAAAACTGGTTGGGAAATGGATTCACACTTGCTCCTGCATGAGGGACTGCTGCCAACTGCACAGTGAAGTAATAACAGCCACTGGCAGTGCTTTATGTCTGAAGGTCTTAAACCTCTTTACACATAAGATGATCTATATCACAAGCTTCACTCTAGAGACAAGAAAATAATGGCACAAAAGCAGTGGTTTAAGTTGTTTTAGGTCACCCTGCAGGTCACTGGAGTAGTGAAAGCCAAACCTGAAACCTGCTGGGATCTAGGTTAGCGTGTGAGCCTCAGGATGCTGCTGCTTTCAGGCAGAGCAGAGCTGCCTGGCTCAGCCTGACACACCCAGCACCAAACAGTCTCTAAGGAAGGAGGTGACCCCTGACTCCAGCCTCAGCACTTTTCATCAGAGCAGTGGTGAGCAACTGGTCACAGAAATAACTGAGCACAACTGCAAAAGGAAATGGTGTTGTAGCAGTGTGTTGTGGCTTAGATTTAAGTTCAGTAATTCCTTGCTATGCTTGGGTCATAACTTAAAATTATTCTGATTACACAAACCAAATTGCAGTTGCTTTTTGGTGTTGATACCTCAGGATGTAGCAGAGTACAGGCTTTTGCTTAATATTCACGTGTGTGTTTGTGCATGGGCTGCCTCATCCTTGTCACTGCTAAAGGAGCTTTTCTGGTGTCATTAGTGAGCCCAGTGCAGGGTGGAGCCCAAGAAATTCTTATCTCAAATCTGTTTAGTCTCACCCTTCCTTCACTTTACCCTGGACTTAATCAGTTCCACTTCGGCTTCTTCCTGCAGGTATGATTTCTCTTTGCACAGTAAACGGCTCCCACAGGCCTGACCAGCAATAGGACACAGGGTTATCTTCCTACAGCAGTTGAAAACAAAGACTACATCTTGCTTAGACAAAAAACTGCCTTTTGGATTTAAATAGTATTACTTTAACTTTTCGTTATGACCAGGATTTGCTTTGATGTTTTCCAAGCTCTTTTTCCTCTCCCTTCCCCACTGAAACTACTCAGAATCTGACTCAGGCTTAGTTTCTGTCTTGCACAAAACCTTTGTCCCAGGCATTTATGCTGTAACATGGCACCTTCTCTTGAAGGCCAAGATCTTGTACTGGTTTTCATCTCCCTTTGAACTCTGCCTTGAGGCTGCCTGGGTGTGCACATGAGCTCCAGCTGCCACCAGCATTATGTTCTCACCCTTAGGCTTGTTTGTCATCCTCAGAGCAAACCCTGCTCCAGAAGGACCTGACTTGACTCCGCAGCTGGTACCTTCCAATGTTTGCTGCCTGCAGCTCCCAAGTCCTTGTCCAGAGTGTTCGGAACAGGTCAGGTTCATCTCTCCTACATCAGTTCTGTGTTGTGGGTGCAGGGCTCTGGCACAAGCGCTGACCCGTACCTGCACCAGTGTCACTGGGATATCCAGAACACTGGCAGACCACACTAGGACTGGGCAGTGCTGCCTAAAAGTCAAAAGGGTTGTGCATGTGTGACCTGCAGAATTCAGATTGAGATATTACACACTAGTATGCACTCCCTGCCATGTGGTAAATTGCTGTCATAGTAGCAGCAACCACAGTGGCAGTTGTCCTTTCATCCTTAATGTGCAGGAAATTATTTAGATCAGCAGGCACTTTTATGTGCTGGTGTGATTTCTTTGCTGAGGGGGAAGGCGCTCTCAGGGTGGTTCTGTTTCATGGAGATGTGCTGTTCCTTTACAGAACTCATGTTACCTGCACTTATCCAGGACAGCACACAACCATCTCTATGAACCCATTGCATGAACAAGCTCCTTTGGCACATCGGTGGGAAAAGCACTTGTGCTTGCTGATGCATTGCTGCATTTAACTAGCAAACCTCCAGACAGGGAGAACTGCTCCTTGTGTGCAGCAGCCCAGGGGGCATTTAATGGTGAATTATTTTTTCCCTTTATGGTAAAAGGGGGAAACTGATCTTGGCATTCTTCTGTTCAAAGGTAGGATCACCACACTATGCCACAGGCAGCAGAACAGCCTGGTCTGGTGTTTAGACTGGAGAACACAAACTGGCCAGTGGTGTTGATTCTTGTGTGTTTTCCACTAGCACCAGTGACTGCATAGGTCCTAAAACAGGGAGAGAACAGATGGACAAACAGGGAAATAAAGGGATGTTCACAAAACCAGGCAGTCTTTGCCTGATACCTTAAAGGCACTCAGGATTTAGGAACTGTAATATCCTCCCATAAAAGCCTGGTGATGCACTATGCTGTCAGGGCTGACCTGTCAGCCCAATGCTGCTGCTGCCATCAACTGAGCAATCACTTCACAGCCATCATGTAAAACTGTAGCTCTCCAAATATCTAAATGTAGGGGTAGGACAGAGCTATAATCAGCAGGCAGCCTTTCCGTGGGAAGGGGGGGCTTGGACTTGTATCGCTGCATTGTGTTCCCTTTCATTCCGATGGAAAAAGGCTCCATTTAATGATTAACAACCATTCCCACCTCTCGGCTGGCTGGGCAGCCCGATGTGATATGGTGCAGTTGGAAAGCACAGAAAGATCTGTCTCTGCCACACATGGCATCCCCACAGCACTGGCCAGGAGACAAAAGCCTTTAGTGTTCCCAAAAAGAATTTAAAACATTTTACATCAAACGACTGCAGAAGTTCAAACATGTCACCGGTAGCCTGTGGCACAGGACAGGAATGGCTTTGTCAGAAAGGTTGTGGAGAGGGGGAGAAATAACACTGGGCAGCAATTCTGTTACATACATGATTTTTGAGCTTTCTGTACATTTCTTCTATAATTAATACCTTCCACAGTGCACTGGGAACAAGAAACACAACCCACAGCAGCTTTTGGATCATGAATAGCTGTCAAACAGCAAACCCAAAAACCAGTAGTGCTGCATGTTCTGCTCCTCTGCAGAAACCTCCTAATCTTGCAGTGACAGCTGAAGCCAGAGAGACCAAATTAGGAGCATCCATTGACCAGGTCCCATCTGGGCACCTTCTGCCTTCCTTGAGATTTTGACTCTGCCATGGATGGTGAGACTTCTCAGCAGGCAAATGAAGATCTTCAGCAGGTTTCTGTTCATGACCAGATCCCTACAGGGTAGGGAAGACTTTAATCCAGGGCTTGAACTAGTGCCAGTCATTTGAGTAGAGCTCAAGGATGTGAGAAGTGCTGGTACAGTCATGTTAAATGCAGGATCTGAATAGAAAAGTGTGTAGGGATTAGGAAATCCTATACAGGGAATTACATACCTGAGAGAGCTCTGAGCCAAGTGTGGAGCACTCAGAGGTAGAAAAGAGATAGAAATGGTTGCTTTGCCAGAAATATCTCAGTGCCACCCCAGCAGCCAGGGGTACCAGCCCCCGGGGGCTCTGGCTGCTGAGGCTGCTGATGTTTGCAGTGTAGGTGCTGAGTCAGCCCTCAAGCAGACATTCCTCAGTGCTGAAAATGGGCACAGCCAGTCCCTCCTGTGCCACTGCCTGAAGTACCATGACTGTGTGTGGGCTGGGGCTGAGTCCCACTTCTGTGGATTGTTAATCTCCTGTTCCTGCCAGGTTTACAGCTGTGGATCCAGTCCTCCGCAGTAGCCCAGCTCCATGTGATGCATGTTGTGGGGCTGCAGAGCTGTGCCTTCCCATCATCACTGGGACCGTCACCCCTTCAAGGCAGGGCTACTTCCCACAGGCTGGGTTCCCTTTTCCTGTGGCTTCAGGAGCTCTTAGCCAGGTACCAAGTTTAGATACTCCTGCTCCAGGATGGGTGTGGATCCTCAGCCCAGCAGCGAGTGAAAGGCTCTTTATCCCACCTTTCCTTTGCATGCTTGTTTGATCCCTCCCACAAGTTTTTCTGGTGCTGTAGTTTTCACTTCTGCCTGGTTATGCCACAGTTTTAAACCTGAATGAAGTATTTATCTAAATATATCCAAATACATCCCTATAATTCCTTGTGAGTTCTGGGGGCAATGAGTGAGCCAGGATACTTTTCGGACTTGGGCAAAGGCAAAAATGATTGAACTGTAATTCAGTGTTGTCCTCCAGGCCAAGCCAAAGTGGGAGGGCAGGCCCAGGTGAGTCTGGGATTCCTCTGCTCTGTGGAGCCAGGCACTGTGAGTCACACAGGGCAGCTGTGACACCACTTGCCATGGCTCCAAGATGCCTCCACTCTTGGTTTTCTAAGAGGAGCAAAGAGACAAAGTTCTATTAATGAGAGCCTTGATGCTTAACCGAGCTACAGCTCCTGAGGAGAGGTTGGTACTGGTTCTTCTGTAAAGTGGCTAAATATGAGTGAATATTTAAAATGCTGTATTTATTCAGGCTGTAATGACGTGCTGCTTTTTTTGAGAGTGTGTTTCATCAAAAGCAAGTGTTCTGTTCCCTGTTCCCCATGTTGTGTGGTGGCATTTCCTCCTCCCTTGTACTTTTTTTATTTTGGCTAATTAAACTATTCAATTCCAATTTATTTTTCTCTTTTTGTTCCTTTTCTTCATTTCACTGCTGTGCCGATTTACTTCAGTTTATTTAGTGTTTTTAAATGGCTTCTATTTAAATTTGGAAGGGAAGAAAAATAAATCTGCTAAATATATTCTATTCAGATCATATGTTGTGGCTTTTCTCTTGTTGAAGAATGAGGTCTAATTTTTGAAGCTGAATTCACTTGGCACTAGTCTTGGCTTTAGCAAAGTTGAGTTTCCTTTTGTTTTAAACTAATTCCCTTTGTCCTACTGCTGGGATATATTTATGTCTTCATGCTAGCAAAGCTTTTAGGCATGTGTTTGATTTGAAAATGTTCATCTGAGCAAATATGCGCAGAGGATTTGAGGATAAGGCTGTCAGTGAGTTTTATGGTGGTCCTTGGTGAGATGCTGTAGACGTGAAGCATCATCAGTCCTTTCCCAGCTACCCGTGCACATCCCATTTGGATAAGTATTTGCAAAAAGATGCAGCACATCATTTTGCTTTCCTCTTTGTCCCTCTCTCTGAAAAGCCAGGCCTTGTACCTTTCTGGGTAGAGTGGAGTTTGGGGTTTTTTGGGGGGAAAGGGAGTTTACTAAATATTTGGTGCATTCAGAAGAGAGAAAAGGTAGAAATAAGCAGGAGAATCTAAGGTGTATTCAACAGCAGAGTGATTAACCCACGATTATTTGCAAAATTGGGGGTTGTATTAATTGATTGAAGCTTTATCTTAAACACTTCAGCATGGCTAGAACATGTTTCTCAGTGAGGAATGTGTGACTGAGAAACATGGAAAGAACAGCTGGGGGGAAAAATAGCTAAGAAAAATAGTGATTTTATGGTGTTTCTGACAAGCTGTATCATTGCCTGTTGTCAAAGCTGGACTGTTAGGGTCATCCGAGTTCCTGGGCCTTCAGAGGGGTTTGAGACGTTTTTCTGTAAATAGGAGTTTCTTACAAGTATCTGGATGTGTAACCTAGCTGCACCCTTCTGAGAAGGTTTTCTGGAGGACAGGGGGACTGTGAGGCTGTTAGCTTACCCCAGTCCCAATGCAGTTTGTTTCAAATTTCTTTTCTGTCGCTACTTAAAACTCCATCTGCTATAGCAAGAAAGGAAGCAAAATGTAGATGCTTCAGAGCAAAGGTATGAATAAAATCTCCTGCCTATAGAAACTGGGAGATGCAAAACCACAGCCCCAGCAAGCAATCACAACTAAGCCAAATATATGTATTAAGGGAGAGAAGCCCTTAGCATGCATGGTAGCAGAAGATGTCATATAGGAGATCTGATTTATGGTGAAAACCTCAAATTTTGGCCACGCTCTGAGGTCAGGTTTTTGAGTAAAACCTGCATTGCTGAGTCAGGCCAGTGGGTGCTTGAATTTTCTGCTCTGAAATGATGTAACATCATTTCCCTCTAGCCTCAAGTTCAGATACTTGGTGGGTCGATGTGGGGTCCTATTTGTGGCTGTGTATTTTTCATGCGGAGTGTGTAAGTTTAATGCCCAGGTTTGAGGTGCTTTAGCCCTTCCCCATCTCAGGGGATAATGAAGTAAGAAACAGGACGCCTTTAGTGGAGGGAGCCCCTGGGGTGGCTCAGTTTTGGTGGCAGACCCACGCTGGTGTCTTGGATCTGTGGTGGGTGCTCAGCACCTCGGAGGACCTGCCCCGTGCCCTGCAGCCCCGTCCCCTTGCTCTGGGGGTCCTGCAGCCCCTGCAGACCTGTCCCCTTGCCCTGCCAGTGACCACGCACCCCCTGACNGGGCTGCAGCTATTTAAAAGGACAAGGGCAGCCTTAGAACTACCACCTCTTTCACATCCATGTCCCTCCCAGCGCTCGCTCCCAACCGCCCTTCTCTCCTGGATCCTTACAGCATCCATGACCCACGAGTGGAGCGACGGCCTGAGGGGGACGTGCCCGCTCTAGCCCCGGGGAAGGATTATCTGCTGAATTTGGGGGGACCCCAGAGAGCCCCGGCTGTTTCCGCGCCCCTCACCCCGGCCGCCTCTCCCGGGCTCCCGGCGCAGGAGACACCTTGAAGGGGAAGGAAGGAGAAAGGGGCTTTGGGGTTTGTCTGAGTTTTTTTTTTTGTTGTTGTTTTGGGGTTTTTTTTGGTTTTTTTTTAATTGCTTTATTATTATTTTTTAAGACGTAGAAATTGCCGTGAGCTGCTGGGACAAATGAATGCCCACGGCCATGGGGCTGCGGGGAGATGCTGCACAGCCTCTCGCCTCGCTGCAGAGTAAGTGCGCAAGGCAGAGGTGCTGAGAGGGGGAGGGAGCAGGGCAGGGCCACCCAGGGGTGCAGGGAGGAGGTGGGACGGCTCGGAGCGGTGGGCTGCCCTCACCTGCCTGAGGGAATCCCATGGAGCTGAGGGGTTTGCTGTGCCCTGCTGTGGACAAGAGGGACCTGCCGGTCGCCCTGGGGGGTGCACGGTTGACTGGGTGGGGCTTTGGAAGAGGAGAGGAAACAGGGATGAAGGTTTTATCCGCATGTGGAAGTCCCTTCTCCTGATAGAGCTGGCCAAGCGGACTTGGAATCCAACTTGTTCTGATGGACCTTGCAGAGGAAAACTCATTCCCCGCTCCCTGCCCTCCGGGATGCAGATTCCATCTCTTGGTGTTGGGAGGAGAGGGGCTCTGGAGATGCCCTGGGGAAGCAGAGCAGGGCAAGGAGGGGAACAGGGCCATGAGAGGCTTTTGTCCTCCAAGCCTGAGTCCCATCCACAGGCTCCCAATTGCCTGCACCAAGCGCTGATCCCAAGGGAAAAAATGTCAGGTACTTTATAAGGTGGGTCGATGCCGATTTGGGGCTCATGGCCCTGGACAGGTGAGTGCAGGGGGCTAAAATTTCCATCATCAGCCTCCCCAAAGAGGGACGTGTGCTTCCCTCCCTGGTGCCTGGACAGGGTCTTCAATTCTTTCCCCGCAGTTCTTCTTCTGGCCAAAAGAGTTTATTTTTTTTTTTTTTTAAACTTCTTTCCCGCCCCCTCCCCCCCAATTATTTATTTATTTTGTATAATTTCTCGTAAATGCTTCACTATTACAGAGGAGGGCAGCAGAGAGAGGCAGTAAGGACATCCTTAAATCATTTTCATTTCTCAAAATCTGCCTTTTCCTCTTCTCTCGAAGTCCAGAGGAGATATCCTTGGGGGGTGGGAGGCACATCTGCATTGCAAATAAAAATAATAATTACAACCACCAACCAACCAACCAACAACAAAAAAAGTAACAGCTAAGAAAAACACTTGAAATCAAGGACTTTGGGAATCAGAGATCACAGAAATTGCACTATTTATAAGGAGAGGGGAAAAAAGGCAAGAAATCCAGCGACCATGGGCCAGCCTGGCTTCCTAGAGTGTACTTTGTGTTCTCTCTCCTTTTTCCAAGGTAATTGCAGTCTGCCGAGAGGGAGTTAAATGGGATTAAAAGATCTGTGTAAGCAAAAGGACCCAGAAGAGAAGGAGGAAGGAGTGAGCCGTCCGGGCCAGGGGTGTCTGTGACACAACTGAGCCCCTTAGCGAGGCAGAGAGCGGAGCTCCTGGAAAGGATGTACCCACAGACCGGCTTGTCCCCCAATTTCTGATGGATTGCTGCAAAAATTGCCCGAAAGAGACAATGCACTAAACGTGATGGAGCCGGAATCAGAGCCGGTCTCCAGACTCAGAGCTACAGCGGCAGGCAGGGGGTGAGTACAAACTCCGCTTCTCCCGGTGCTGGGGAAGGGCATCCCGGGTGGGCTGGGGGTGCCGGGGAGCCGCGGGATCCCGGGATTTGGGAACGGGGTGGAGGAAGACATTCCTCTGCCAGGGGATGATGTGAAAACTCCTAGTCTGGAGAGGAGAATGGGCTGGGAGCAGGGAGGCCACGCTGCGGAGCGGGAGAGGGGGAAATGGGGCTGCGGTGAGCGGGAGCGGGGAATCGGCGCCGGGACGGCCAGGAGAAGCTCCCCCCCCGGCCCCCCAATTGCCGCGCACGGGGAAAGGGGGTCCCAGCCCGGGAGCTGCTCCGGGAGGTGGGCGCCGGTGTAGCCCCCACGCAGATGCAGGAACGGGCGATCCTCTGGCCCTCGCACCCCTCACCCTGCCCGGGCACGGAGCGGGTCCCAGCCCCTCCTGGGAGCAGGGGGCTGCTGCTCCTCACGCTGTCCTTCGGGGATACGGGTACCTGGGTCTGGCCGCGGTGCTGTGGGAGGTGGGAGAGCCCGGAGGGCTTAAGCACAGCGGAGGTGCGCGGTGGCAGCTCTTCATGTGCTCGGCACACAAAATGCTGCTTCTTCTCCATCCGTGTGTGTATGAAAAAATCGCGGCACGCACCCTGCCCATCCCCCTTCTCCCACAGCTGGGACCAGCTTTTACTATTTTCATTATTAAATGCGTTGTTGTTGTTGTTGTTATTTTCCTGGGAACCCACAAAGGGTTAATCCCGCTGGCTGCGTTGTCGGATGTACTGATGATTTACCGACACTCCCTTGGAAAGGCTGGGATTCTTCTGCCTGGCAGTTTGAAAAAGTTGTGTACAGGATCCCTCTGCTCGGCTGGGCTGGGAGATGGGGGAAAGAGGGGGAACTGGGCTCGGGGATTTGGGGGCAGCCCCCCTCCACCCCCGGGGTCATCCTGTTCCCGCCCCTTTCCTAGATCCAGGAGGTGGATGAATATGCAGTTCCCTTTGGAGGCTCAGTCTGTGTGTGGAGTTACACGGAGAGCCCAGACCCCTTCCCAGGGGCTGCAACTGCTCTCCTTGACAAGTTTTCTGCGTGTTTATATACTCACAAGGACTGAATCTCAGTGCTTTAGGGTTGTTGTGGTGTGGGGGTTTTGTTTGTTTGGGGCTTTTTTTGCGTAGATGTGGCTGTGGCATGTCTGGAGATGCTGGTAACTGCAGCATCTCCCAGTTACACCTTTTTGGTGCTGGACATGGTCTGGGAGAACCGCCTGGGACCATGCATGGGTGGCTGGCATCAGAAAGGGAGAAGTCCAAAGGAGGAAAGACAGATAAGGGCTCCTTTGAAAGAGCAAGAGCTGCGTGTCACAGCGAGGGGACGGGCTCCGGTGCTGGAGAGACACTTGGCACGAGGCACAGCCACTGACAGTGCACCAGCTGCTCAGCCTGGCGGAGGAGTTGACTGTGATCACGCTACAGATGAGGACAGGGAGATCATGCTCAGGTCTTAGATCCTGCTTGAGGACAAATCGGACCCATGTGAGGACAGGTTTAGGAAGGGGGGACACAGGAGAGGGCAGTGTGGCTTCTGGCCTGCCGGAGATCTGTGCCTGGTTCTGTGGCAGGGTGTCCCAGGCTACCACAGCACAGCTGCACAGTCTTTGAGCCTTGCAGTGCCATGGGAAATCTGGGTTTGGTCTGTCCTGATGCCTCGGAACGAGAGCCTTTTGTTCCAGGGTCTTTCCTGGCTTGTTTCTTCCCATGTGCTGCTCCAATCCCTCCTCAGCAGAGGTCGCTTGTTGCCCTTCACATCATTTCCCGAAGGGATTTTTGGTGCTGGGTTTTGATTTGCTTGGCAGGGCGCTGTGCATTCCACCATCCCCACAGCTTGATAGTCCCATTGAGGCCACTGGTCTTGGAGAGGGTGCTCTGAGCCTGGAGCTGGCATGTCCCTGGGCTCACCAGGCCACTCTTGGAGTGGGTGAGGGCTGTGCTGCCTGAAGACAGCTTGTGATGGGAATGATCTGGTGCATTCCTGTGTGGCACTGGGAGTCCCTCTTAGACCAGCACTCCTACAGCATCTTCTGGAGCAGGGCTGGTGGTTGGGGAGCTGCTGGACATACAGGAGACTTGTGAGTGGGAGTCGTGGGAGGGCTAACTCCCCGGGGAAGGAGCAGCAGTTGCAGAGAGTATGCTTGAAGACTTGAGCCGCCAAAGTTTGTAAAACCAGAAGAACACAAAGTTTTACAGGCTCTTCAAGCTTAATGTGCCCCTCTTGGTCATTTCTGCTGAAGCATTAGTGAGCACAGGCTCCCCAAAACACAGGGGAGGGTTTGCATTCCACTGCACATCAAGCACATGTCCAGACCATAGCACCAGTGCTGTTCCACTGTGGCTGTGCTACTTTGGCCCATTCCAGCCCCAGTGCCACATGCTGCCCATGGAGGAGGCTCGATGCTCCTGGAGGCGTCTGATGGGTGACAGGCCTCTGATGGGTGACAGACAAACACCTGGGGTGTTTGAACAATGGTGCTCTGGGGCTGCCTGGCCCATCTGTGTGTTGGATGAGGAAGCTGAACACATGGTACTACAGCATCCACCTGGCACCATCAAGGTGGGTCAGCCCCCGGGAAGGCCTGAAAGGGCTGGAGGGAGGCATGGATCCTTTTTAAGAAGAAAAGAGGATTGCTGGCAAGCTGGGCAGGTGGTTTGGGGACAGATTATTGCACTGCTGGACAAATTCAGCAACAGAGAGGCAAATGATGTGTGTGCTGGGTGCTTGGGGGTAGAGAGGAGGAAATTGCACCTGGAGATATGTCCCAGGAGGGATAGACAGCATCACAGCCCAGGTCCAGTGTCCAGGTCCACCCTCTCCTGCTATTTCGATGTGTCTCTCCAAGCATGTGCTTTATTAAAATAAAGCTCCAGCTTCATCCCCTTTCTGCAATGGGTTGAGGGGTTAAAATCTGCCCAGCTTAATGTCTCCGTTCATGGAGATTCTGTTACTGACTGAAGGTTGCCCAGGTTTGTGGTGAGATGGTTGTCGCAAATCTCTGCCCAGGGAGAGACACAGAGCTGGGGGGGGGTTTCCTCTTCCCTTTCTTTGCCAATTTGTTGGGGGCATAAGTAGAAATGATGGACGCTTACTGAAGTGCAAATGGAAACAATGGGGAATTCTGTATGGTTCTGCCAAACTCCATTCACAAAACGAAGGAATGCAAAGGCGTTTGTTGGAAGGACAAAAAAAGGAGTTAAATGACAGATCACACTTAGCACTTCTGTTTGTCAAGGGCTCTAGTTACTGGAGAACGAAAAGGCCAGGGCCAGCACTGAGTGTTGTCATTTCACACAGCAGCAAAGTCAATATCCCAGACAGACAGGGATGGGAAGCAAAGGGGAGGCTGAGGAATGGGTTCCCAGGAAAGATCCCCTGCTGTGGAGAGCTGCTGGGAGCTGTCTGGGAGGGTGTTTGAGTCATATCCATCTGGCATCTCTCAGGTGAGGAAGCAGGTGGTCACCAGTAGGAGCTCAGTTCTGGGACAGCTTTGTGCAGTGAATACACAGGCTCTAGTTCCAATTAGGAGGACAAGGACCAGTGGTTTGAAACACTTCAGCCCTCTGTCTGCAGATGCCAGCCTAAACCCCTGAGAGGACAAGATTTGATGTGTCTGCAGGAGGTCATCCTGGCCATGCAGGTGCTTCATCACCACCTGTGCACTGCAGGTCAGGATGGCCCTCCTGGAGAAGTCCTAAGAGGAGCTATCGGTACCAGAAGAGCAAATATCAGGCCTTTATGAATCCAACTCTCTTGCTGTGGGCAGAGACACCTTCCACTAGACCAGGTTGATCTAAGCCCCATCTAACCTGGCCTTGAACACTTCCAGGATCAGGGATTTCATTCTTCCTTACTTAATATTGACATTTTCTAGATTACTCTGTTTTCTTAGTATTGTTAAATGACCTTAAGAATGGATTTATATGGGCCATATCTGTTTGTCTGCTCAATACTTTTCCTTAGAAATGTCGATGCTGAATGGGGATTAAAAACTGATAGTATTTCAGTTGTTTCAGAAACTCTGCCCTTATCATGCTGGGGTTTACAGCAGTGCCTGTGTACAAAATCTTTGCCTGGAGGTGTAAGTCAATACGTCGTTTATACTGCAGGAGAGGTCCGGCAAAGGACTGAGCAGGGTCAATATGGGGACATCTACATAGTTGTGTGTTTCCATTGCTCTTGCCAGAAATTGAGGGGGAGTGGAGAAATACCATCATTTCCAGAAGCCCCAGAAGTTCCACGGGTTCTTGGTGCAAAATAAGATTTCTACCTCAAAAAGCTGGGATGGAATTGATGCACAGTACAATTTAAAGCCTCAGTTTATAGGTTGTGATTTGCTTCCTGTTGTCTGTCAAAACTGCTTGGGAGTCTTATAAAATATCGCCTCCGGTCATGTGCAAAGGATCTCAAGCCACGCATGCATTTTCTCCTTTTTAAGATACACTGTCTGATCTACAGCTAGAAATGCAGATTTGCTTTTCTTGAAAAGCAATTTTCAGCCTCCAGCTGTCTTTGTGGTCTTTTGAACAGGGAAAAAGTATACCTGAATGGAGAAAAGTGGTAGGGAATTGTTTTTCCACCTGCAGTAATGTTTGCAATTTCAAAGCCATTTCCCCACTGTAAACGAGGGAGAGACCGAAATAAAAAATTATATGCTGCTGTGGGCCCTTGAAACATTTCCTTCAGTTTCAACCCATCATCTAAACAAACAAGATGTCAAAATCATTTGGACTTCTTATTTTAAGGCAGGGCAAACCTTTTAATTAAAAAAAGCTGAAATTGTTCCAAACCAATTCCAGAAATAGTGGGGAATTAGCTGATCACAATTATTTTACAGGTTGCCTCAGCTTTGTCAAATTGGCACTTTCTTGAGGATAATTTGTGACCAAGTTTACCCTGAAAGCTCTTGTGTTACTGTTGTCCTTAATTCAGTGTAGGGCTTTCTTCCAGCACTTGTCTGGTTAGAAGGGAATAATAAGGGTGTTTGTACTTCTCTGTCCCTCTCACTTGTACTTTACCTTGGACTTCTGGCACTGGTCAGTTCCCGTGGACTGATCCACAGGAGTTTGCCAAAAGTAGTGAAGTAAAATTAAGCTGTAGTCAGTAACTTCAGTTTGCTATAAAGGGAGTTTGTTTCTGCATTGGAAAACTTTTAGGGCTCATGTGAGCTTACATCATGTGTGCTATGGGGCACCTCTACACCCAGTGACTGCAGTAGTGGTTTGGGTTGGAAGCGACCTTCAAGCTCATCTCATTCCACCCCCTGCCATGGGCAGGGACACCTTCCATTATCCCAGGTTGCTCCAAGCCCTGTCCAGCCTGGCCTTGGATACTTGCAGTGATGGGGCAGCCACAGCTTCTCTGGGCACCCTGTGCCAGGGCCTCACCACCCTCATAGGGAAGAATTTCTTCCTAATATTGGTTCTAAATCTGCCCTCCTTCAGTTTAAAGCCTTCCTCTTCACCCTGTCCCTCCATGCCCTTGTCCAAAGTCCCTTTCCATCTCTCTTGGAGTCCCGTTAGGCACTGGAAAGTGCTGTAAGTTCTCTCTTGAGCATTCTGTTCTCCAGGCTGAACAGCCCCAGGATCCTCATTGTGGTATTTGTAGACCCTGTGAATAAAAGAAATAAATGCCTTTGGCGGTACCTCTTGATAGAGTCTCAGTGGAAATCACTGCTCATGGGAAGAAGCTGAGATAAAGGCAAGGTGCGTTTGATAGTTCTGTATAAGGAGAAAAGTCTTCTTTACTCTTGCTACTCAAGCTGCTTATGCAGCTCTGTCACTGCTGAGCTGTAAGGGAAAAAGAGCCTGCATTAAAAATCCTGGCATAATTAACAGCCCCATCACTCACATGGCTGCCATTTGGAAGCTGCTTTTGCTTTTTCCATTAAGTTGGTAAATTTTGCCAAAGTGTTTTTCTTCAGTGTTTTGGCACCCGGCCCTGCTCTCAACTCTTATGGTGTTGGCTGTGTGAGGGGTCCTGGAGCACAGCTGGGGCCAGCTGGATCCCACACTGTGTATTCATCTCCTTTATAGCTCATGAGTGTCACTGGAATGAAATTACGTGCTGGATTTTCCCCCAAGACTTGTTCTCCTCATTGTGTCAATCAACAGGGTGTTTGGTTTGTGAAGGTACGTCTCAAAAAAACCAAAAGCGAACTTCAGTGTGTTGTGAGCAGCAGTGGTTGTACAAATCTGATCCTCACCAGAGCACAGGTTCTTAATGCCTGGGACTGCTGCTGGTGACCCTCTTCCCTGTCTTCCTGTGCTCCAAGCAGGCAGTTGAGCCCAGCTGATGCTATCCAGTCAGGTCTTTGCTCCGTGCACACGTGGAATTGTGTACACATCTTAAAACGCTGTTGGAGGTGAGCACAGAAATTCAGGTTGTCTTGTGAAGTGGATTTTAGCTTCTCTCATGCAAAAAAAAAAAAAATACTGCAGAGGTGGCCATGAAGAATCATCCTATTCTGCTTCCCTTCCTCCACTCCCTGAAGGTACTGGGACAGCAGCTCTCCTTGGACTTGGCAGTGTCTTCAGCCCGTCAGTTCTGTCTCAAGGGATGAAGTTTTTAGAAAAGAATCAAGGCTCCCCAGCTGGAGATCTCTGGAGCATGGTGAGGGTTTCCTGGTTAGGATATGGCTGGTTGTAGGATATGACAAAAGAACACCAGGACTGGGCTATTCCCAGCTGTTCTTTCATAAACTTTCATGGAGTACCAGAGGTCCTGAAATGTGCAGCCCAGTGTCAGGGTGATGGAAACAATAAAGGAGGACATGGATTGCTTCAGCTCACTTGTTTCCCAGTTGATGTGGGACTGCTCCAGTATTTTATCCCTTCAAGCCTTGAAATATTAGTTAGTGGCTGGATTCCTTGGATGGATTTTCACATTCAAGGCCAGGTTTCCCCACTGATGTAAATCACTCTGGCTTCATTTTAGCTGTGGGAAAGGGTCTCCCGCACAGGGTGAGAATTGGCCCAGGGTAACACATTGTCTCAGAGGATGTTTTCTTGGGCTAAAGCTGAGGCTTGATGGCAGGAGAAGAGTGGTCTCTAACTCTGTTTGATATATGATTTGTGTGTCAGATGTGGAGAGACGAGCAAGCTGCACTTTGGCATGGCTTTGCACAGCCTGGTGTTCACACTGACTGAGCTGAAATGACGAACAACCTGTGGATGTCCCACACTGCTGTCTCCTGGCTGAGGACTTTCTGTAGTTTACATTTCTGTCTATTCCTCCAGCAGCCTTTGCTGATGAAGCTATTAAATACCCTCTCTAGAAGATGAGGGAATTCAATCTTCAGACTTTCCACTGAAAACTTTAAGTGAGCCTAACAAAGGAGTTTCCCATGTTCGTTAGTTGGCTACAAATCAAGGAAGCTGATGGGGGAAAGCAGGGGTTTTAGCTACCTTTCTGGTAAAAGTTTTTTTTTTCCTTGAGCTGCTGTTTTCAATGGCACTTGAAGGCTTAAAGCTCTGAGCTAACAGAGAGGTTTGTCAAATTCCCTCTCAGACGTGAAAGGGTCTGTGAGAGCACAGGGTTGGAAGCCTGTGGATCTCCCACTTTCTAATCTTTCCTGCCATGCCAGGCTTGTGAGAATGTCCTCAGCACAGGGGTGTTGAGTGGTTAGAAGGTGCCCCCATCTTTGCGTCTGGGTGTAAAATGAGAAATAGATCCATGTAGGATTTTGCATTTTTAGGATATTGTTAAGCACACAGTAAAGCATTAGGGCTCAGGATTTGTTTGCTGAGGTGACAGGGCACTGTGTGTCAGCCCATTTCCTACCCANACACCCTGTCGGTCAGGGTGTTAGTAGTAGTCTGAATGAAGTGGTCCTATTGAAGTGGTGGTCCTGTAGAAAGAAAAGTCTGGTCTTCGCCTGAAGGTCCAGTGGCGTAGCTCTTGTCCTCTGGGAGTCCCCTAGGTAAGGGCCATGTCTGGTGTTCCAAACCTCCGAGTATATACAGATGGGAATGCTCAGTTCCTCCTCCTGGGCGGAGCATCTCACAGTGGGATGGTGAGCCCTGAGGCAAGGCATTGATGGGCCCATTTACAGGAGATAGTCCGGAGCTGGTTATCTATGAGTCATGCAGTGGGTCCTTGATTGCCCATTAAGGTATCAAGGATGAATCCTGGCAGGAGGTAACGAACATTGCCCCACCTGCTTTAACAGCTTGGGAAGATGATAATAGAATACATACTGTTGGTTACATCTTACATTGTAACCTAGGACACCATGTCTCCACAGCCCTGTACATGCACTCCTGGCAGGGCTTTAGGCCTCCCAGCTTTGAATGACTTCTCCATCCTCTTGCATTTCTGGTAGTCTGTCCTAGGTGGGGTGAGTGCCAAAGAGTAGCAGTAGAGAAGGCACTGATGACCCAGCAGTGATGACCCTGCCTCTCAGAACACTGGGCTGGTCCTTGTTCAAGGCTCCTAATACCATTGGGAAACCTTTCCACAGAGTTCAGTGGGGTTTAGATGACTTTAAAGCAGAAAAATAAGGTCTCGGCCTGAGTCTACTTTCTGGAGTCATGCTGACACTGTCACTGCCTTTGCTAGGCTTTGGGATCAAGGAGACGACCTTTAACAATGGAATTGGTTTTGTTACTACTGTTGTAAAAACACATTATTTTTTTCTTCTCTTCCAATTTTAGGGGATTTTGCTTTCTCTGGACTATATTGTGTTTTACCTGGTTCCTGGGATTCACACAGGGAAATTCTGAAGGTAAATTACACTTGTTCTGGTTTCTTTTTCCTCACCTCTTTCAACAAAAATAAAAGCCAAGTGCTTTGGTACCAGTGTAGGATTATAACTTAACAATCAATGTTTGAGCCCAGTGCACAGTTAGATGCATTTATTGCTGATGGTTGTAGTATCCATGATACAGATGGTGCAGTTAACAGCTGGCAAAAGAACCAGGTTTTGTACAGGTGATTACATGCCTCACAGGATTTTCAGAGTCTGTCTGGTGGAACCAGTGAGAATGAAGCACTTTGTGTCTAAAATGTCACTGGCATCTACCTGCACGTGCCAGGACTTGACTGCTTTTAGAAACTGCCCCTTGAGACTGGGACTTCATGGAATTAAATGTCTCTGGCAGACAGATTTTTCCTGGACTTCGGTGCACCTCAGGCATGCCCCTGCCATCACAGGGGATGTTATGCATACAGAAATGATGTGAGTTCTAAAGGTAAAAGCAAATTTAAGAGAGGAAAATCCCACAGGGTTGGTTGATAATAGAATGGCTGTATCTGGTTCAATCCCTGTGCTGTAAGGGAATATTCTATAGAGGAGTGACATCTTAGGTAAGGACCCTGTCCTTACACCCCTTCTCCAGGCATCACCTCCCTGGTGCTGCCAGGGACAGGACTAGGCTGGGGTACAATAACCAATGACCCTACAAGAGGAGATGAAAAGCTTCAAGGTCAACAAAAACAAAACAAAAAAAATTCATCTTTTACAGTTGATAGCAGGCACTGAGCATCTCTGCAATATCTGTTTGCAAAGGAGCCTTCTCCTCTTAAAATAGCAACACCTTTCCTACATGGGTGCTTTACATGGGTATTTACTGTAAGTGAACAGCTTCCCCTGCCATCAGCAGACAACACTAAGTGGACTAGCAGGCTCCAGGGCTCTCCTCTCAGTCTCCAAAACATGAAGGAAAAATAGAAATTTGGTCAACACTCAGCTGTCAGCCAGCCCATGGAGCACTTTTTACAGGGTGGGGAATAGGTCCCTGCCATCAGCAATTTTGAAATATGTAATATTTTCCAAATTCTGCCTCCTTGCAAAGGAGGTGAACATCTGGCTGAATTACTTAGTCAAGCAGTTTTCAGAGCAAGTTTTATGTCACCTTGTGAAGAGGCAAAACAAATACTGTGTCTTGGCATCTCGCTTTTCAAGTAGATTACAATATGCTGTTTAGATTCACCTCTATCCATCATTTTACTCCTATGATAATTATGCGATGGTGCCATGTCTTTTGTTACCATCAATCTAAAGCAAACTCTTTAATTTCACTCTCATTGTGTCTACCTTGGTGTAGTCAATAACTCCCCTCTGAGATACTTCTTCTGTGATAAAAGAATTTTTAAAAACTTGCCTGTTTTCCACACAATGAGAGAGAGGATTTCCTTCTGGGTACCAGAGAATAAAACCTTCCAAGGAAGTAAAGGCTGTAAGAAAACATTGGTGACTTGAGGCTGTGTTATCATCCAGGATTTTCAAACATGAGATTCAGAAGCAGTAAGAACTTGTTCATAGGTCAGTGTGAGGATGAAATTAAGCCAATACTGTGGGCTTTTGAAAACACTGTGGCTGGTACTCTAACAATAAGGAGTCTTCCTGTACGCTGGAAAATTAGGGAACACAGAGGATGATCTTTCCATAAGTGTTACAAATCCAAAAGATTGTGAGGTGAGTTCATTTGCTGTGCTCTGACTAAGGGTCTGGGCAGTAACTTTTGGAAATGCTGCACTTATTCAACACGATTTTAGCTGTGGGCATCACATCTTGGCTGTTGGAATCTGGGAAAGCTGCAAGTTATTTTTCTCCTGCCTTTTGGCTTCTTTTTCTTATACAGCTTTTTATGTGGAGAAAGGGGGAGGGAAAGAAGGAGATGGAAAGGAGAACAATAAAATATTTTTTCCCCTTTTTCAGAGATGATCATGTGGTTGTTCAAGAATCTCTGTGCATCTCACATCATGCACAGAGTGTGATAGAAGAGTTTTTCCCAGTTGCTCAAATGTTGCTACAGGAATGTTGTTACTAGCTTTGAGGCACCTGGGATCAGGCAGATCTATGTGAATGTTCTTTTTAAATAATGTGTTTTGATGGAAAAATCCACAGAGGAAAAAACTTGAAGGGGAAAAAATCCTCTGCTAAACTTGGAGCTGCTTCAGGAAGTCAGAATTACCTTGCATTTTACGTTAGTTGATGACATCCCATATTCCAGGAGATGTGCCCCAACAGCCTGGGACAGTTGGATGGGATGGAGAGGCAGATGGGCTGGGTGCACAGGAGTACTGAGCTCCGTGCCTGGACCTAGTGCTGGAAAGTTCGCATACGTGTCCTGCATGAGTACTCTTTAATCGGATTTTGTGTAGGCATCCAGAGCTTGGCTCCACCTTAGCAGGTTTTGAGGGAGAGGAATGTTTGGGTTGTGCCTTTTTTTCCTTAAACACTCCTGAATGCCGTTGCTAACAAGGCACTTATATTGAGATTGCAAACAGCAGTAGCGTCCTCTGAGCAGGGAAACATCCTTAGGTCTTTGTAGAGCATCTACCAAATAAATAACTCCTGGAGTGTGCAGCATCTCCAGCAGAGACAACCCCCGTCTGTCTCTCAGAGAGGACCTAAAAATACCCGTAGAAATTGGAAGCTGGAGTCTAGCTCCTCGCTTAAGTGGTAAATTTATTTCCCTAGGGATAAATCCTGATGCCTTTGAAGTCTGTGGCAAGATTCCCACTTCACTTCACTAAAGCCAGGCTTTGGCCTTTGCTATTTCATGGGCTCTGGAGATTATCCAGAATGAAGACACTGCCATGATTCCTCTGTTCAGTGCAGAGAGGGGAAGGCTATGCTGAGAGACAGCCCTGTTGGACAATATGGAATAAAAACAGTGGGGGACCAAGGATTTCAGAGCATGGGAGAAATACTGTCATTAACACTTGAACATCCTGTGCAGTAAATTACCCCTCTGCACAGAGTGGGAACATTTCCATCCTTTTCTACACCTGACGCACCTTCTCCAGGGTAGTGTCTGCTAGAAAATGAGTTTAAGAAAGGAAGGTGGGAATAAAGCTAAACTCAGGCAAAGTAAATATTGATTGACTCGTTCTTACATACGAAAATGGCCAAGGTTTTTGCCAAAGTCAAGGAACAGAGGTTTTCTCATCATCTTCCTCCCTTCCTGGCCAGCAACATTACAGGTCTCAGACTGCTTGAGTCTACAACCCTTCTGGCCAACACCAGTGGGCTCTGTAAGTGCCTGTTCTCCAAATATTGTGTTCTGTGCTGAACATTTAATATTTAAGGGTAAAAGCAGCTGAATACCAAGGCACCTTTAGGAAATGAGTTTGGGTTTTTTTCTTTGGAGAACTGTTGATTTGGTTTTAATCTAAGAAAGTTGCAATCTTATGGTGTTAGCCATGATTGGTACCACCACTTTTCTGAGTGTTCAATTCTTGCCTTACAACATCAGCATTTGGGTTGTACACCCCAGACTGGCTTCCCCAAAGAGCACTGAAATGGGAGAGTTGGCTGGTCAAGTAGTAATGGGGATTGCATTTGGGCAGGAAGAGGGGAGGAAGTGCAGTTATCCTAGCTCACTGTCGACAGTGGTAATGTCATGGGAATCATGATCACCTTCATAGGATCATTTGGGTTGGAAAACCCCTACAATCATCAAATCCAGCTGTTAACCCAGGACTGCTAAGCCCACCACTAAGCCATTAGATGTCCCCAAGTGCCACATCTAATGTTTTTTGAACACTTCCATGGATGGTGACTCCACCACTTCCCTGAGCGGCTTGTTCCAATGCTTTACAAGCCTTTTGGTGAAGAAGCCTTTCCTACTCTTCATTCTAACACCCCCTTCCCCCCACCCCCAGCACAACTTGAGGTTGTTTTCTCTCATCCTATTGCTTGTTACCTGGGGGCAGAACCTGACCCCCACCTGACTACAACCTCCTGTCAGGGAGTTGTAGAGAGTGAGTTCTCCCCTGAGGCTCCTTTTCCTCCAGGCTGAGCTCCTTTAGCTGCTCAACATAGGACCTTTTTCAGGTCTGGGCACATTTACCTTTGCAGCTTTACTCACGTAGACCTCGGCATCTTCTCCAGTTAAGTAATTCAGCTGAGGTTGCTGCCAGCTGGCCCCAGTTTGTGTTGCTGTTGCTTGCTAATCTGAGCTGTGAGTGACTTCTGATAGACCTTGGGGACAGACAGGAGGGGAATCTGCTCATCTGTCCATTGCAGATTCCTGCTGGAGTTGGTGGAGAAAAGTCCTCTGGGCATCAATCCCTCTCTTCCTGTATTGAGCAAGGCACCTGGCTCCTAGGTGACATTATACAGGAGGCAAAGCTTACCTCCACTACTCAGTGGGAGCCATAACCAGTTTCTGAGGTCTTCACAAACCAAGTCTGGTTCCAACATATTAAAATAATTTAATGCTGTAAGATGATCTGCTGGGAATAAAAGTACTGCACTTGAGAACCTTGAGCAGTTCACTGAAATCTAGGTGCAATTTTTTCACACTGGGAGGCACCTTCACTTCCCTAAACTCTCCAAAGATCAAAAGCTGCTCCTTGCTAGCTTGGAGAGAGACAGATACAAGGCTTTTGCTCCCTTTGGAAGTTTTGTTACTTGCCCTCTGGGGATATAAAATTTTGCAATCCCAGCTCAATCTGTTGTTCAAATTCCTTTCCAGCTATGTGGTCAGTACTCAGAATTAAATCCCAGGAAGTGAACTAGTGGTGCTCAGTGGGAAATTTCCTTTTAGTGAGCTCAGCTCCCTCCAGAACATCTGAGCTGGCCCCGGTGGGACAGGAGAACTCACCAGATGTACCATGGAGCTGATGCATTTTGGCAATTGCTGGTAATCACGTTGAGAATGCACTTGCTCTTCATGTGATCTGAGAAGAGCTGTGAGTTCTCCATGCTGGTTATTTGAATATATATGTGAGAGGGTGGGAATACATATGTGAGTTGGGATTTCCTGTATCCTTTTGCCTTTATGCATGGATTGGTTTGACCTCCCTCCACACCCATCCAGCCCTTGGGTTGCCCAGCACCTCACATAATCTTTGTGCTTCCCTTTCAGATGTGGATGTTCTTCAAAGACTGGGCCTGTCAGGGAAAAGGCCATCGAGTGGATGGTCCTCCTCACGTACAGTTCCTCAAGGAGTCATTCCATTCAAATCAGGGGTCATCTTCACTCAGCGAGCATGTGTCGAAGCACCACTCAGCACCCTCCTCCCCGCAGGCTCCAGCTCTGACCTGCTCCTGGTGCTGAGCCTCTGCTCCCACCGCATCAACAATGCTTTTCTCTTTGCTGTCAAGAGCAAAAAGAAAAAACTGCAGCTAGGGGTCCAGTTTGTGCCTGGGAAGATCATCGTGTATGTGGGCCACAAGCGCTCTGTATATTTTGATTACAATGTCCACGATGGCCAGTGGCACAATATGGCTATCAACATTCGTGGCCAGACAGTCACTTTATTTACTTCTTGTGGGAAGCGCAGAGTACATGCGGATTTGCATTTTAAAAAGGACAAGGCGTTGGATCCATACGGATCTTTCCTCTTTGGAAAGATAAGCCAGCACTCTGTGCAGTTTGAAGGAGCCGTCTGCCAGTTTGATATTTATCCTTCCGCCAAGGCAGCTCATCATTACTGTAAATACCTGAAAAAACAGTGCAGACAAGCAGATACCTACCGGCCCAACTTGCCCCCACTCATCCCCCTCCTGCCTAGGGACCCCAGTGCCTCCCCCAGTACCCCACAGCGTACGGAGCCCTTGCTGCAGGGTCTGAAAAACCTGACCACTGCTGCCCCAAACTTGGAGTTTGGCAGGGTCATTGCACCCCTCAAGACAAGGGGTTCAGGTGCAACAACCCTCACATTGCTGTCAACCCCACTATCACCACTGAGACTGACTAGCAAAGCCACCAAGGTCACAGTGGCCCCACCTCTTCTGTCAAGTACCAAATCACAGGTACCCACCCTCTCGCTCCCTCGGGGCATGGGGATGACCCTCAGGGTGTCTCAGCCCACTCCCAGCATGCGCAGGGAGAAAACTCCCCTTCCCACTGCCAAAAGGGCCCCACCAACGAGCCAGAGCCTGGTTACAGCCAGCAGGAAGGAATACAAGCAAGAGACCAAAAACAAGATCAACCAAAAACCAACCGTTGAGCCCCCCGAAGCCCCCAGTACTGTAAAGCCAATGAGGAGGGTGACTGATAACACAACGAGCAATGTCCACCTTGTTACCCTAAAGCAAACCCCGCAGAACCCAAGCCATGGGCCCATTCCAAAGAAGCATATGCCATACCCCACCAGGAGAGTGGATTCCAGTATCATCCCTCTGGTGTACGCCGAACCTCACCTGGGGTTTGCCTGGCCTGGCTCCAGAGCCTGGGCACAGGCCTTCAACATCACAACCCTGGCTGCCACGGATGGCTATCAAATCTTTGACCCCTTGGGACCCACGCCGTTTCCATTTTTACTGGGATATCCAGGAGTGAAAGGAGAGAGAGGACCTCAGGTATGTTCAAGCTCTTCCTGTTAGCTATTCCCAGTCACAGCTCAGCTCAAGGGTTGGCAGACCACAACCTCCAAGGGTTTCTGTGAAGCTTATCCAAGTGTGGCAGCCAAGCACCACTGCATTCCTGATCATCACAACTTTAGCGTAAATCTCAGTTTGAACCTGAGTGTTCAGTGATGGTGGATGCCATTAAACATTTGTGGTTAAAGTTGCTGCTTAATGTTAGATTTAAAAAAAGAAAGGGGGAAAAAAAAGAGAAATCCCACTTTCTTTTCTTTTAAATAGCAGACTAAAATTTTAATGGCCAGGTTGAGGCTATCTTCCACACCCTTGGTTTATCTCTGGTCATTTTCCATAGAAAACCCAGATGCCTTAAAAACATGCCTCAAGTTAGCTATTCCTTGACACTAGTTAATAATTTGTTTAGTATCTGATATTGACAGACCCAGAAAAGTGCCCTGTTTCAGCAAATGCAAGTGCAGAGATGGCTTCAGGACTTATTTTTTTAAACAAACTCTCATCTATTTTTATGGTATAAATTTTGCTTGGGTATTTTGTTCTGTTTTTTATTTCTCATAGCCTGCACTTAAAACATGCAAGAAGTTTCCTTTATAAATTTAACTACTACATTCCACATAAAATAACCCCTTTCAGGTTGTATATCTTGGCCATTTTAAAAGCATACACACGTTTTGTAATGCTAAAAGCACTCAGGCCCCACTAATTATCTGCTGGCTGTTCTTTTTTTTTTTTTTTCCCATATTTGAGAATGCAAACATGATCTTTAAACTGGCCAACTTTTAGGGGGATTTGGTGTTCCAACCCAAACTGTCAATAGGATAGAGGGGTTGTACATGTAAAGTAAGTTTCTCCCAGACAGAGTCTTTGGTTGCCAAGATCCAACCTAGAGTGAATTTTTACAACTGACTTCTTAAAATAGTGAAAGAAGGGTTTACAATGGAAATATTGAGGCTGGCGTAAGGAATGACCAGCACTTGTCTCTGCAGAGCTGCTCTGTGGTGCAAGTAACACCTAAAGTGGAATGGTTGGTCTCCCCAAGTCCTCAATGGGAGCTTAGCAGTTCGTGTTTCCTCTTGTCCATCTCAAAGCTGGGTGGTGATTTCTCTCCCTGTACTTTGGGTATGGAGTCACCCAGGGTGGTGTTTTGATCCCAGGTGCCTGTCCCTGGGAGAGGTGAAGGTGCTGCCTGGGCAGGGGTTGAACGTGGACTTCAGGCACACATCCCTGATGGAGTCTTGGTGCTTGCAGAAGTTTTGATAAATCCCTGAGTAGATAGAACAAGCTCCAGCAATTTGATCTTTGGGCAGGCTTCTGTGTTTTGTGGAGAGTAATTTCAGGCATATTTCCAAGAGAAGAAATTCAGCAGTTGTGCATTTCCCTTAAAACATCACTTAGCTGTAAGGGGTGAATCTGGGTGGCTGCTCCAAGCCCACCAAAATCCTGCCACCTTCTTGCTCTTCAAGTGTCATGAGGGTGACCAAGCTCTAGGCCCCTGCAATGTAAAGAGCCTATTACCGAACTGGAGTGGAAAATCTTTCTCAGGCTTGTGAATCATAGCAAAGAAATGGATTCAGGCTGTGGAGGGCTGAGGGAAGAGATGGCAGGATTTTTCCATCCTGTCTGAGAACAACTGGAGTCCTGAACTGAGGGAAAGGGGAACTTTCTGAGGCTCTGTCTGGCCTTGTTCTCTTTGACTGCTGGAAACAAAATCAGGGCTTGGGGAAGGAAACATTATGGCTTGGCTGGAGCTGGCTGCCACATGATGCTTGATAGCTCCTGTGACTCACTTGGAGATCTCTGTACCACGCTTCCTTGGATGTCTCTGACGTGAGAAGGGAAAGAGGAGAAAATATTGGAATGGGATGACATGTTGAGAAATTAATGCAGCACTTCCATGGCCAGATGAGCATGTTTCAGAACAAGCGCTGATAAATGTTCTGGGCTTGAGTAATTACCTGGCACCATCCTCGTGCTGCCAGACAGGCATTTCTGATGAGGTCAGTGATATCCCAGCCTGGTGCTTGGCCTGGCCAGGGCAGTTTTGGGGCTGGAAATGTCATCCACTGTCCAGCACACAGAGGGAAGGATAAGGTGATTATTTAGTTTTCCCAGTTGTTGCCTGATACAAGGTCTCTTCAAGAAGATTGTCACCCTGGGCAGGGAGGTGTGGCGGGGAACTGCCTTCTGCCTGTTCAGCAAGGATTGGGGTGACCTTGGCTGTGATTTCTGGGCAGACTGGCAGCCACAGAACCCTTCCATCTAGAGAGAAAGGACTGTTGTTCATCCTGATGATCCCAATGTGAGGATGGAAATGGCAGCCCTGGTGCGAGGCAGTGATTGCTCAGGATCTGTGGTGTCTGCAGTTGTGGCTTTGTGAATTCTACTAAAACAACCAATGGAATAATCTTAGCTGTGCAGAAAGGCCCCATCCAACAACAGAGGAAGGCTTTGATGGTTAGACAAGTGTGAGCAAAGGACTGAAAGGATTTATTTAGGAATAAAATTCAGCACCATCCATGTATTAATCTGTCCTGAAAGACCATCTGGGTGCTGTGCAAAAGGAAACGGAGATGCTGCATCCCACATGCAACTCATGGCAGAGTATTAATTCTTCAGGAATGCTGGGTTTGCTGATAAGCTAGAGGAGGGAGGGCAATACGTTCTTAAAAAAGAAAAACGTCTTGGGAACCGTTAATAACCACAAGCATTTGGAATCTCAGCTCTATGGTTTTTTTGGAGGGGAGAAATAACAAAAGGAACACCCAGACATCATGCGAAGTCAGTAATGCAGCACTGACTCAGCAGCTGGCAAAGGTCCCTCTGAATCATCCCTACTGCCCAAAGCACCTCAGCCAGCCTTGCTCCAGAGCTCCAGACCCTGCAGCATGACCCCAGCATATGGCTGGAAGAAGTCTAAACCACCCGCCCCCCAAAAGAAAAATGCATATTGAAAAATAGTATCTGTTGTGAGCATGTCAAACTCTTGAACTAGGGCTGTGATGTGATGGATATTTGAATCCTCCAGTGGATGGGGTGTCATTTGCTTGTCTAGACCAGCAGCAGGTTTGGCAGGGAGATTTTGGGGGGGCTACTGTAGCCTCTCCCCTGCCCACCAGCACCACCTGCCAGGTAAAACTGTGGCAAACCTCTTGCCCTGGCATGGCTGGGTTTAGCACAGTGTACCAAATCAGACCTTTCTTCTCCCATATAAAGCTGCAATTCCATAGCTTTCTGGTCCCTACATGCAAGCCTGTATTGACTCTTGATGAGTCCAAGGGTTATTTTTAGAGCAAGAAAACCACCCCTTATGCTGAATATGCAGAGAAGCAGGCTGAGTGATAGCAGCCCTCAGTTCCATCCGCATGTCCAGGGCGAGGAGCCCCAGGTCGGAGCCAGTGGTGGTGCCTGGCAGGCAGCTCCCTCTCCTGCCGTCTTTCCTTGTCTCCCTCACTGCAAGGCACATGTGTTTCCAAGCGCGTCCCCAGTCTAGACTGCTCCAGCTGCCATCCTCCGCACAAGCAGTTTGTCTTGGAGCCTGACTCCTTCCCTAAAGAAGCAATCCCAGCCAATTCAATCAGTGGGCAGGGAAGAGAGGTGACTGGAAACACTGATAAAATATATAAAGTACCTATTTCCAGTCCTCCTCACACCAGAAAAGGCTATTTCAGCTGCCAGTTCATGATAAATTAAGGAACACACAACATGTTTGAACATCTATTAATGAATGAGTCCCATTAATAAAAAAAAAAAGTGAGACTACATGCTTTGTATAATACATGGGAAAAGTTTTATCCTTGCTCACACAATTGGATCAAATTTTTTTGGTGATTTAACCAGAAATATCTCTGAAGGGAAATCTTGCAGGCAAATGACCAAGCATCAGAAAGGTCTATTTGTGTAAAATAAAGTTAATTTTGAAGAGAGTTAGTTGATAGTGTGTTTGAGATAAATGTACTGGAAAGGATCTAGGATTGTACAAATATATACAAGTATATTTATAAATCTTTAAAAATAGCAAGTGAGTAGTTGAGTAGGTGATCCCTCTATTCCTTCCCAGCCTTTTAGGCTGCCTTCCAAGGTCTGGGATTGCTTCGGTGTCTGAAGTACCCCCTGCCGAGCTTGTTCCTGAAATGCCTCCATAGAAAAGTTGCTTTCATCAAGGTGGAATGCTCATATTTTGTTGTGTATTGTGCTGCTACTCTGTGAGGAACCCAGTTGTGGACAAGCACCTTTGTGTGATCAGTGTTGCACAGACCCAGAACAAACATCTGTGCCTAGCGCGGAAATCGTGTTACAAGGCTGGCTCTCCACCAGCATCTCAGCTTCTGCCAGAATTATGAGGGCTTTTTGTTTTTAGACTGGTTGAAACCCAGACGTGTCCAAATTTTAGTATGATAAGCCTGCCTTGGAGAAGTAAGTAACCAAAGTGTTGGGGGTTTCTCCCCCCTCTAAAATTCTAGCTTTGTTTTAGGCAGTTCTTAAAGCCACGCAGTGCCTGGAAATGACACGGAGGCGAGGAGGGGTTGGCAGGCTGTTGAAGATGAGGGTTTTTTTCTCCTCCTCTTCTATTCTCTTAAGCAGGGAATTTTGAATTCCAGTGCTGTCCCTGTAGCTGCTCAGTCCTTCCTTGCTGGTGCTTCCCAGACGTACAAGGCTAAAGGGTAGATTTGTGGCAGTGGCCTTTTTTCGTGTAGGAATATTTCTTTTCTTCTTGGAAGAAAATAGTTCAGGTCATTTATCTGCAGGGGTAATGCCACTCACTGGTCAGAACCTAGTGCCAATGTGGGGAGAAGCTTTTGATGTGTTTTCTGAGCTCCCTTTTAAGTTGGCTTTTACCACAGGCATTAGCACCTGAGAAAGAAGAATGTTCTCTCTTCTCAGTCCTAGTGGTGTTCTGCACTTCTGAAACAGACTTTTCTGGGACACAGGAGAACTGTGCCACTAGTGGCTGGGCAGCAATACATTGGGAACACCCTAAAGTAAAATGTCTGTCTGTCAGTGTGCACTGGAATATGAGCTTAATAGTTTCCTGGGAAATCTCAGCTCTTTGGTGAGTATTCACCCTCAGGGAAACGATTACATGAATCCTTTGCTGTCTGACCAAATTAATTCAGGAGTCATTTCCCAATTTTCAGCACCAATTCCTGTACTCAGTGTGCTTTCATTCAACCCTTCCACAGCAGGTTTGTCCTTGCTGGGTTTGGAGCGCAGAAGCACCTTGCTCCCTGCAGCACTGCTGTGGCCAGAGGAAGCAGTGCAAGGGTAGGTCACAGTGTGGGAGAGGCAGAGGTATAAATTAACAGTGAGAGGAAATGGTGAGACTTCACTTATTGTTGGAGTCCAATGTATTTCTCTTAGTTTAATTTTCCATTTGCAATTTGATGCTCAGAGAGCTAAGATTAAAAAATAGTCCCATTTGCACCAGGAAGTTTCCCAGCAGCATCTTAGAATAAATCCTGTAATCATTTGGTGGGATAGGTCATTGATCCTAATGCTACCGTGGGAAACTGAGAAAGGTTAAACTTTATTGTGGCTGCCATGAGCTGCTTCAGGAACTGTTCAGGCTGGTTAACAGCTCAGCTGTTTGGCTTGAGAAGAGAATGAGCAGGTGCTGCTGCTGAGTTTCTCCTTGATCTCTGATCTTGCTTTGTGTGATAACAGAGTGTGTGTTCTCTGCCATCAGTTTGCAGAGAAGGAGCAGGCAAGGAGCCAGAGAGACAAGAGCTGCAGTGCCAGGAGCAGTAGCTCACCACAGGAGGCCTCAGCTTTGCTGATCCCTGCAATGGGAGGGTAGGGGCAGAGCACTGATATCCTAATCCCGCTGCCAGGAGCAGGAAATCTTCCTGCCCCTTGGAGTACTCCTTCTGCTCCTGATGAAATTCCCCAGGGGTGCCCTAAAGGGTACAGTGGACAGGTCCCTGCAGGCTCCGTGCGATCTGAGTTGGGCGTGAGGGTGGAGGTGTCTCTGGTGAGGGCAGGGGCTGTGTGGGCATCACCCCCAAGCAGGCTCTTGGCACCTTGCTGATAGGTATCTCCTGCTCTCCGTGTGAAGCCCTACGCCTGAAGTGGGACTGCATCTATCATTTGTAAGTAGCTGGGCCCTGATCCAGGCCCATTCTCCTCTGGCTGTCTCTCCGCATGCACGTTTTCCTTGAGTGTATTTCAGCATTGCTCTCCCCAGGCAAAGCCAGTTGTGGGACACGGGGTTCTTGTCCGAGAGCTTGAGCCTCTTGTCTGAGAACACGGGCTGGGTGATACAGAGGCAGAGGGGAAACAAGTCACTAGGAAGACACAGTCCACGTCCCATCCAACCCAGCTACCAAGGAACTGAGAAATGTGAGAAGTACAAAGTGGCCTCACAGTGTGTCACTTCTCACCACTGTGTCCATCCCCTGCCCCAGTCCTCTTCCACCCTGACTGGCTTAAAATTTACAAGTGGTCACACTCTTACCTTCTGCAGTTACTGTAGTGTAGTGTCTGGCACCTTTTAGCCAGTCATCCCACAGTGACCTTTATCCCTCTTACTCCTCGAGAAAGGAAAAAATAAGTCTGAAGGGATGACAAATCAAAGCAAAGTGATAGGGACTCTTGAACTGTGCACTGCTCTGTGCTTTCTCAGCTAGAAGCCTTTCTCTCAACTCCGTATTCCCACTCCAGTGCCAGTATTAACTCTCTCCTTATTTTTGTGTTAGCTTCAGTCTGTTCTGAGCAGCCCACATTTTTGGAGAAGGTTTTTCTCAAGTGGCCAAGTACAATTGCAGCTGCTGCTAGCAGGAAGGTGGAAAAGGTCACCTCAGTTCTGGTACACAGGGAACACCATGCTCAGACAGTTGCATCTCCTCTTTTACTTCTTCTAAGGCTGTAAATGGGGATGGGTTTTGATGCAGGAGAGGTTAAGGACTTGGATTAATCTCTGGTAAACTTTATTAAAACTGTTGCTGCCTCAGTTGCACAGGATTCGTGGTTTGATAGTTATCCCAACTAGGGCAGGGGGATATTTTTAATAAAAGCTGGGATTCTGGAGCACAATTATACATGAGGCTTAAAAAAACCCTGCAATTACGTGTCTATTTGCGCAGCTGTATAATTGCATTATGCACGGGGCCCTGAGCTGGCACAATGACAGGTTAAAACACTGGGATATTGCTAAAATGAGGGTCAGCTGTATCAATGAGGGTTGTTAATACAAAGACCAGTAATACTGTGTTAGCCAGCAATAAGCATCTGGCAGAGGGGTCAGATGAAGTGTCCCAGGCTATAGAGACTGGACATCTCCAGGGCAGGCAGGTCTGGGCAGCAGCAGTGAGTCATATGGTGACAGAAGTCCATCCCTGTGTGTCTCAGTGAGGGGTATTAGATGTTTTGTGCTGCGTAGGCTCTTTTAAAACAAGCCTTTTCTTGTTATCTTTACTACTGCTAGAACTGACTACAAAGATAAAAAGTTATGATTTATTTGTTGTGCTGATAAATTAATAGCACAGAGGACACTGATTTTTTTTTTCCTACTGTGCTGAGTTTGGCTCTTAAAATAGATCACCTTTATACAACTTAATGTACTGTTTACGTGTGGGAGGGTTGGTAATATCAAGGGAGTATTTATCCATCGGTTACCTGTATGGTTCAGGCAAGTTTTCTCTTTCCAAAATCCTTTCCTGGGCATGAGATTCAGGGTAGGGATCTCCTGGGCTGATTCTTTTTTTCTTACTGAATCATGTGCTTGATGACTCCTGGGAACTGCACTAGAGATCATGAGTTTTTCTGCTCCTGCTCAGGGGCGGTACCAGCCTGACCAGCTCTGAGCAGCACGGCCAGCCTGGCAGTGGGCTTTGCTCAGGGATGACCCAGTGGGAAGGGAGAAAGGCCAGAATGTGGCCATGGGGCTCATCCTGCACCTGCTCCATGCACTGCACCTTCATCCCTGTGGAATGCTGTTCGTGGGATCTGCTCTCCCACCTGCCACGTAGTCAGAGAGCTCAGGCTGCCTTCCAAACTGAAATCCTTTAGTTGGCTGGTCTGGATGTCTCTCCCTACTGAATGCGATGGAAACTTGTCTTTTGTAGCAAGCTACCAGATAAATCCTCTGGGAGACACTTTAATTAACAGTTATTCTTGTCAGACATGTTTGGCTTGTGGGAAAAGAAGTTTTGAGGAGTTACTAGGAGTTGCAAATGGCCCTCCAGAAATCTGAATTCTCCAGCCCATTGAATAAAAAGAATAAATAGATTAATAAATTCAAAGGAGTTCAAAACTCATTGGTTAAGTATTTTTTCCTAACCTGTTTCAGATCAGTGCACAGCTGGGCTCCTGATATCTCCCCTTTGTTCCTACCCTCTTCCAAGAGCCCCCACTACTCTGACGTGTATGACTCGACCTTTCCTTTGCTACACAACTGTATTTAAGAATTTCCAACATTGACACCAATTTTATTACATTTTATAACTTGCTGCTCTAAAATATGAAGTGCTGGGGTTGTGATTATGTTGTAACTCGTATGGGAACCTACAATACCAAGAGCTGCATGTGTCTAGATGATACAGATTAGAACACACAATGTGCTTCCCTTGCCAAGGTGCTTATACATAGCAGGAAAATCCGAAGCTGGGAGACAGTTGTGTTACCCCTGTGACACAGCACAGGTCCAGGATAGGGGAAGCATGAGACACAGCTGTGATTCTGGGAGTGCAGGCTGCAGCAGAAACATGGGGATGCTCTGTCTGTATGGAAATATGTGCTCCTGCAGATGTTTTTGTGTGAGGCTTTTTATCCCTTTATAGTAATAGCATAAAGCTGAAGGGAAATTTTGGCTGTGATGCTGTAATTGGCCCTTCTCCCCAGGTCTTCCCCAAATGATTGTGTTATGGGTCTCTGTGAAGCACTGTCAGGAGCACCATCCTGTTATAGAACCATCGCTAATACCTATTTTTGTTTTTCTAGGGCCCACCAGGTCTGCCAGGCTTACCAGGACCCCCTGGCAAGAGAGGTTCTCGAGTAAGTGCTTTAAAATCTTCCATCCATTTGTATTTTAATCTGCCTGTCCTGTTGTTCCAAGGGCTGTTGTAGTTCCTGTGGCTGAGTAATGATTTCTTTAGGCCCCTCTCTGTTGAGATCTGGTCTCCTTCTCTCTCATTCCCTGTTGGAGGTTTTCAGGAGGCCGCACTGGTCATTTGCACCTTCCCTGAGCTAAGGTTTGGCACCGGCAAAGGCTGGGGATGGATGTTTCCAAATGGCTGTCAGAAGAATGAGGTCTGTCTATCTCATTTTGTTTCCAGTATCTGTTCCTTCTTGCAAACCCAGTTGAATATTAGCTTTGGCTGCTTTTTGTTCTCCCCTTCACTCTCCCCAGCTTCACAAATTGTTTCGTTCAAGACCCTTCATTAGTGGGACCATGGTCCAGGACCAAGGACTCAAACACACAGAGATGAGTTTTTTTATTTCCCGGACTGAGACCTGCTCTCTGACTCCTTTTCAAGCTCTAAAGTAGAATGTCTTATCTGTTCAGGAATTTGCAATGGCTCTCACAGAATTTTTTCCTCCCTGAATGAAATTCTGATGCAGATCTTTGAACATTGAGTGCTATGCTGAGGAAACATCTGGAGCTGAGTGCTGCAGCTAGCTGTGAGAAAAGCCTTCTGCGCTGTCCTAACTCTCCCAGGGCTGGGCAGTGTGCCTGACCTGGATACAGTGAAGTGCTGGCACTGTTCTCCTGGTAGCATGGTGCTGTTTTCCTGGGAGCACAGTGCTATCCCACAGGGTACAGCCATGGAGCCCCTTTCCTGAGCACTGGACTGGTGTGGGTTGGGAATCCAAGGTATGAGTGTCTGAGGCTGGAAGAAGGGAATATTTAGATCTGTGATCCAGGCAGCATTCTGGCCTGGCAGCAGAGGGAGATTTCCTCACACATACTTGGCTAAAACTCAGCCCCGTGTAACGTCTTTAAAGAACAAGCTAGAGGCTGAGAGCTGTGAGGCTCGACATTCCCCCGGAACACTTGTTACACTCCTGTGAGATCTCGCAGTAACCAGCAAAAATAAACTCATCTCCTTTCTCCTACAGTAAAATGCAGGTCTGCAGGACCCTTGGAGCTTGGGCCTGTGTGAACTGCCCTGAAAGCTGATTCGGGCTCTAAGTGAGCAGGGTTAGGCAGCACCAGGCTTGTGTTTATAGATGGGACAATCTGTTTTTTAGTGAAGCATCAACCCTGATATCTTCTGTCACAAGTGCCCAAGCAGCTCCCACATCAGTAGATTGCCCAGAGTTTGTATTTCTTGGCATCCCTATTAAAGCTTGTTCCTACTCTAGCTCATTGCTTATGAGGGGTGTTTGGTGTTACTTCTGGCAATCCTGTGGTTTGCAAACTAAACTCCAGGTCTGGAGTCCCCAGCTGCATCTCCTGCCTGCTGTATGAGTGACCAAATTTCAGCTCTACATCCCAATTCCACTCGAGTTTTTTCTGAAAGAAATAGCATCATGGAAGCTGTGTCATAATTGTCTGTTATTCCCCAGCTGTGGCATGCTCCATCCTATATTTAAGACGATCCTCTGAAAGACAATAAGCAATAGACGGTTTCTGAGCTCAGTCCCTGCCAGAGGTACTGAGAATTGGTCCAGGAAAGAGTTCCCAGTTAGGAAGTGCTCAGCACAGCTGAGCCTGGCTTGGCTCAGACATCTGCAAAGAGGCTGTGCTAATTTTGGGAAGGGGCAGAAGGGTCACTTTGTAAATGTCTGGCCTGGAGCACTGGAGACAGGACTGCTCTGTGCCTAAATTGTTTTGACTTTGGGACGTGTTTCTCCTAGAAATTTTTTCTTGTGTCTCTTTGGGGTTTAGGGATTTCATTAGAAAGTGGAGCTGCCAGGAACTAAGACAGGCTTAGGGGAATTCTTGCATCTTTTGCTTTTGTTGTGCTTCAACAACTTAAAAATAAATGTGCAACATTGCAGGGGTCGTATTCTACCTCTCCTCCAAAAAAGCAGCTGCAGAGTTCTTGCACCAGCCCATGGATAAGCCATGAGATGTCCCATCAGGCTCCAGCCCAAGTTTGGAGCTCCAGAGGAGAGGTGAACATTGCAGGTGACTTTGCAGTGCTGGATGCAGAGGAAAGGAAGGATCTTTTTGTCACCAATGCAGTTTATGGCCTAATGGATGAGATTTAATTGCTCGTGTTGTAACTTGCATAATTTCTACATTATTAATGCTTATACAGTTACCTGGTGCATTTGAAAATCCAGTAGCAGCATTTGACTTGTGACTTTCTTAGCTGTGAAGTTGCCTCATGCTGACGTGTAGTGCAGAATTTCCACCCCATATTGTCTCCTCCCTTTTTTTCCCCCCAGGTTGGTCAGGGTAAAATGAAATCTCTGATTAGCCTTTGCCTTGAGGGTGAGACTGTGGTGAGTGAGAGTCTGTAAGAAAATCTGGCTGATCCCATGGATCTGTCTCCTGGTTTTTGGCAGATGAGTATCACCAGATTTGCCTGTGCAGTCTGAGGGTGGCTCTTCCATGTAGGCAATGCCACCTGCTTTGCCAAGACACATCCCAGTCTCTGTAACAGCATGGAAGAGGTTCTGATCGGGGCATAGCTCAGCATTCAAGAGCAATCCAAGGCAGGGTAGCAGAGTGGATAGTGGCAGTCTTGTTGAGAAGGACAGTTTCTCCATTTTTAAAAGCCAATCCCCATTTCAGGAGCATGGAATTAATTGTACATCCTATCACTCAGCAGCAGGGGCCCACTGAGACAGATTCAAGCTATTCCTGTGCTCTGCTCTCTGCAGCTATGAAGGCAAATTATCCTTTTCATAACGAGTGAAAACTGGATGTTTCTTCTTCTCATGGTTTCCTGAGGGACTCCTGGGGAAAGGAGTTAAAAATTGCAATAGGAATGGCTAATAACATTATCTCAGGAGCTCTTCAGTCTGTAAAGATATTGCTGTACTGCCGTGTGTGCCCTCCAGGAAAGGTTTCTCTCTGTCTATATCCAAGTAGGATGGTTTCCAGCTTTCATGTCTGCATTAAAGAATTTGAGGCATAAGAAGAGGTCTGTCCACACTGCTTGTTCTTGGATAAATATGTTATGTGCCTTATCAAGTGTCTGTGCAAGATCTAAGGGAATGGCAGTGTTAGCAATAAAGGATTTCCCCGGCTTTATATGATGTGGAATGCCAGGCAGGTCGTGGGATGGCTTTTCCACGGTGGTGAGCATGAGTGGTGGCACTGGGGGTGCACTGGGTGACACCCCCAGTTCTGTGCAAGCTATGTGTGTTGAGCTTTTATTTCTGACGTTTGCGTTTCTTCAAACGTCAGGGCCTCCTAAGGAGGCAGAGGCTGGAGCTGGGATTTGCTCTCAGGGATGTGACAACAAACTCTACGAGGAGCTGTCAACAAAGGGCTCCCACTGGAACAATAATTCCTTCACCATTGTAGCTTGTTCCTGCCTCACCCTGGGCTCTGTGAGCTTCACCCAGTGCTGTCTGCATGAGGGGCTTTGGACAGCACATCTACTTCCACCACAAACAGTGACTCATTCCAGCCCTCGCTGATGTAGTTTGACCAGCAAAGTACCCACGGTTACATACTTAGTCTTAAACTCTGCCTTCCAGATGAGGCTGTGGAAATCCCAGTTACCTGTTTTGCCTCTACGTGAAGGAAACAGCAAGTCTCAGATACGTGCCAGACAGGAGTCCAGTTCATGAAATGGTTTGGGTTGAAAGGGACCTTAAAGATCATCTTGTTCCAACCTGACACCAAGGGCAGGGAACCTTCCACTAGACCAGGTTGCTCCAAGCCCTGTCCAACCTGGCCTTGGTTGTTTGCTCAGCCCCCCAGGACAGCAAGGAAAGAGCAACAGTCAAACTTTCCAAAACACTTAAATAATTCAGGAAGCCAGGTCCCACTGGAAGTCATCCCTTCTCCAACAGGTGAGCAAACGCAGGTACAAGAAGTGTTTTATCCCTATCACACAACAGGTCAGAGGCAGAATCAGCAGTAAAAAGCCTGATATGCTGTAATTGCTCTTGGTTTATGTAAACTCTGAGACAACATGGGAGAAATCAAAATGGATGGGTAAAGGGCGTACATATGCACTCCCTGATGCTTCAGGATGCACTTGCCATCCTCCTGTGAACCACAGCGGCTTGAAAGACTGTGAGGTCCCAGTGTAACACGTCCTTGTTACGTTTGGTCTGTGGTCGGAAAAAATCTCCCTTTCTTTGAAATACAGGCCTTCCCCCCTGAAAAAAGCAACTCAGTCAGTTGTGGAGATTCCCCAGTATCCCCATTTCATTAGGAAGATTTTCCAATTTCTGAAAAGTGTTTAAAGAAACAGTTTGTTTGGCTTCACTTCCAATATTTATCTCTTTTTCAGCAAGCCAGAGGTCACAGTGGGATCTCTAGGTCAGAAGCAGAAAAAGTTGCTTTGCACAGTGAAACCCCAAGACATAACGAGTTTCAAATGAGCAGTCATTCCTCTGATTGGAGTTCTCTAGCATTTAGCAGGAGTTGGGAGGATTTTTTTCCCCTCCTTGTGAATGCTGGAGGGTTGGGGGGAGCTATGCACAGTTACATTTCTGTTAATTTTTGTGGGCTGTGAACCATTAGGCATAAAAGCGCTTCTTTAAAAGGGTCCCATCTCCAGGCATCCCCAAGCTGAACTGGGTGGCTCAGTGTCCTTCTCAAGTAGCACCAGTCACATAGAAGACATTCCAGGGAGATGGGAAACCCCTCCTTGCTTGGAGAACACATTCAGGGATTGTTCTGGTCTCTGTGCCACGGAGTAGCCTCAGGCTGATGCTGTCCCACGGTAAAATTTTCCATTGAGTTTCTGGGTACAAGGCTTGGAAGGTTTCAGATGCAAGTTTGCCTGCTGCTAGATTGGATTGTTTCAGCAGCTATAGGAAGCCAAAGCAGGTGGGAAAATAAGCACCCAAGCAAATAGTGACACATGCAGTGGGATTTTTTCATTCAGTGGTCTCAGCATTGTCCTACCCTGTGTGTAGATAAGAGGAGCAAAACTGATGTATTGATGATAAATATATTTAGGAGAATCCAAATTTCTAGGTGGGAGTGGTAAATTGAATTAATCCAGGATTGAATTAATAAAATATAGCAATTAACTGTTGCTGACAGCTCCTGAGGCAGCTACTGTCCTGTGTCTTTTGTTACTCAGCCCATCTAATTGTACCACACAGCATCTTCCTTCTCTGCCAAGAATGTGGGTGGAATCACAGATTCAGGACTCACCATGTTGGAAAAGATCAAGATCAATTATTTTTTATAATTTTTAGGACTGCTGGCAGCCTACACCGTTTTCTCTCCACAGTTTCAGATGTCTAACACAAGCCCCAGAACTGGTCACAGCAATTTCCTTCATGCCAGACTGGACTTCCCACTGTCACTTCATCACCAGCATGTGGCTACTTCAACTAGGATAAGACCACATCAGTCTTTAGGGACAGGCTGAGTCTCTGACCTTCCTTTGCCTGGATTACACTGGATATGCTCTGTCAGACTCATTGAACTTGGTGGTGAAGGCTCTATTTTATCTCAGGAGTCTCTGTTTTCATAATCACACTTTTAATCACTAGAAACTGTGACTGGATTCTTCCTCCCTCCTCCTCTCCTTCTGGTTAGGATGTTTTGGGATTTTGTTGCTGTGCTTTGGTTTACTCTGGAAGAACCTGCACCAGATTTTGATGGTGTGATTAGTCTCTTATCCAGGAGCTCTGGATTGGCAGCTGAGCTTCCCACATTCCAGGTTTGCCCCTGGAAACCATCACTTTCATCTGGGAGTCACACCACACCAAGCTGCTCCCTCCAGCCTGACACTGTTGTAAGCCTGCCCTGGGCTATGGTGGAGCACAAACTTCAAATGACTGCACTGATGTGGGCTTTGGGCCAAGCTGCCTCACTCCAAAGTTGAATTACAGCTGAATTCCCTCCTCAAATCCAGCAGTAGGCTGGATTTATGAACCCTGTTCAGAGCTACCTCAATTATTGCTTACATGTGAAAAAGCTTTTTAGGAACTCATCTTTTATAGAGACTTTTCTGTTCTGACTTCTGTTACTTATTATTAATTTTCCTACATATTTGAGACTTGAAAGACTTGGATTGAAGCATTTTTGCCACCACAGACTTGTTGAATTACCTTAAGCAGCATATTCAGTCTCTATTTCATTGTTCCGCCCAATAATATGATTCCACAGTTTGCTGGGAAGATGAATTTATTTAAGACTCCTCAGTGTCCAGGTACTCTGGCTATAGCAGCTGTATGGGTTTTCAAATGAGAAGTTGATACTCAAATACCTTAATTTTAATTAAAGCTGTTTCAGTTTCACTGGAAATTCACAGCCAGGCTAAACAGGAGAATTTCAGGTGAAAATACAGAAGCATATTAAGAATGGGGCAATAAATGTATTTGGGTTCAGGCTGAAAATTTGGAAGGAATTTAAGAATGGGACGTTAATTTGGGTAAAAACTGCCATTTGAAAAGTTCAGTCTCAATCTTTTAATTAAACAGCCTCCTTTCAGCAGAGCAGCATGTTGTGAAATAGCACTGAGCATTCAGCAACTGTCTGTACTACAAGATGCAATTTAAAAAGGCATTATTTTCTATTACAATGCAGTAAAATAAAAACTGAATAGAGATCAGTGCACTGATGTTCTCTCAGAAGAGAGCAAGGGCACTGAACTTGGCTGGCAGTGGCATGTTTAACTGCAGTGATTTTCCTTGGAAATCAGACCCTGAAGATTTTGGCCCCAAACTGCTCATTGGAAATCCTACAGCTTGCTGAGAAAGTGCCTGAGTGGTTTTTTATCCTCTTGCCCATACTCCCCGAACTTGAGGGTACATAAAGGGCTCCTCGTGGTGGTGTAGAGCTCTCACACGTTCTTGGCAGAATTCTTGGAGTTGAATCTTCAGGTTGTTTCATCTCCCAGGAACGTGTTCAAGAGGACTTAGAATTGTTATTACTTCTGCCTGAAAGGTTAGCAGATCTTCTGTGCTGTGTACAATCCAGGCATAAACTATTCTTAGCTGCTTATTCCAGATAACTCCTTAAATAGTCTTCGGAAAATATGCAGGGTGCTTTTAAAATATGATGTAAAAGGAGATACCGGTGTATGTGATTTGAGGTAGACACTCTGGCAGTATCACTGGCTTGTGAGAACTAAGGAAAAAATATAGATTTAGCTATGTGAAATATGGATTTAAAGGGTTTACATGGACTTACTGCTATTCCCACTGTTTTCCTGTCTGATTATCCAATTTCTTTCCAACCTCTAAAGGCAGAATTCTTGTTGGCTTGTAGGGAAAATGAGTTCACCCCAAAGAGCTGAACAATCTTCCTTTAGTGATTACTTCTGTTCTCTTCAATTCTGACCAAAAAAAAAAGAATTGTTAACACCCCCGCACACTTCTGCTCTCCTCAGCCTGCTTCCATCCCCTTCTGCTAGGGCTCCTCCCAGAGCTTGGACTCCCCTGACCTGTGGAATGTTTGGTTTACCCAAATTATCTCAGTGTCATGACATGTCTTGTGGTGACAGACACACATGCCCTTCCATAGAGGCCAGTGGGAACCTGCAGCTGAGTTTCCCCCTCTGTGGGTGCCAGGGAGGATGCCAGTGCCACCATCCCCCTGCCAGGGCACTGGCTTTAGGGCTGTGGGTTAAGTCTGGCACAGCACAGACAGAGGCTTTCGGCTGCTCCAGGATTAATGTAGATTCCCACCATCTCCTTTTGACTCCTTTTTGTGTTTGTTGTGTGTTTTAGGGTCCCCCGGGTCCCCATGGAAACCCTGGCTCACCTGGTCCCCCAGGACTGAAAGTAAGTATGAACTGGTGGGAGGAGCTTTCACCTTCCTATCCCACAGGACATCCTGGGGGAAGGACAGCTTCCTTTTATCCTTTTTATACAAAAAGACAGTAGCTGAAGCCATTTCTCCCTCTCTCCTGCTCTCGCAGGGGCTCTCCAGCATCACAGCCAAGGCCTTTTCCTGTGCCCAGAGAGACCCTGCTCTGTGCCTCCATCTTTGGTTCTCCTGAATTTCAAAGACTGCCTAATTAGGATACTGCTTAAGCTATGCCTGTGCCAGGGCACAAACTGCTATGTTAGACAAGGGTAGTGGAATCCTCCCACTCCAGAGCTCCACCAGCTCTGAATTTCTTTGCTTTCTCATTTCTCTTCTCTAGGTTTTGCAGCCTGTTCCTCCACGTTTGAGTCTGGATGGTGGCAGGAGTGACTGGCAGCACCCAGTGTCTTCCTCTGCTTTCTTCCTCCTGAAACTCCTTCTTCTCTCTTTCCCTCTCCAGAGTTTTTGGGAATTCTGAACTCCCTCAATCCTCCAAAACTGATCTTATGGCTTGCATCTAGATACCCTTACCTCTCCCATGAGGGCTCACAGACCTCCTACAGTGCCAGGAGCCCTGTGTTTTGTCCTTTTCTCCTACACACACATTCCCTCCGGGTCGCAGCTGGATCACAGTGAGGTGGGAATCACCCCCGGCAGCTGAACCCTTTCCCTTTGCCTGGGATTGAGCACAGATGTGCCTCTGGAGGGGTCCTAATCTACTGTGCAACAAAACCTTTCCAAAAGGTGTTTTAATTCCCAGCTCATTCCATGTATAAGACTTTGTGCTACTTAAAGACTGTGAAGTTCCTGGAAAATTGGTTTGGATTGCTTTGGTATGATTGTTTACAAAGGAATAGGTTTATATTTTATAACATCTGTGTTGGATTAAAGAACAATGGAGTTTGGAGAGGCAATACTTAACAGAGATTTTCAGTACCAGGGACTCTGTAGGACTCAGCCAAACAGAGAAAGGTGCGAGCAATAGTTCTGTCTTTTCATGATCTCATCAATATGCAGAGATGTTATGAGCACTATTGATGCTCTGGGAAAAAGATTCTGGAAACTTGGCGTGGTGCCTCTATGTGACTAAAAATTAGGCACTGGAGACATGCTGGTGAACAGCAGCTGGCTTAAATTCCACGGCCTGAAAAGTGAGCCTGTAAAAGTTCTACATTTTAGTGTTCTGCATTTATTCTCCATCAATGACTTCCAGATCACACTTGTTGAGTTTTATAAGTCAAATCAAATTTCTTTTATCTAACTTCCAGCCCTGCAAATCCAGCCTGCTCCAAGCTGTAGAGCAAACTAAGTTTCTATGCTACAGGATTTTTTTTTTTTAAAAAACACTTTTAGCCTTGTCAGAAATCATCATTTGGCTGTAAAGTTATATTCAGTTGGTCACCTAATAGAAATTAAGTCTTACTGTAAGCATTTTTCCTCCATCTCAATGCACAGTCTGGCAGCAGGAAGTCTCAGTGGATGGAGAGCTGTAAGTCTGCAGCAGAGATCTGGTGTCATCCATCAGGCTCTGTGATCTGTTTTATTTTTGTCTAGCCACCATTTGCAGGATTGGTCTGTTCATGGTGCTTTGTCAAGAGAAATACTAGGTTTGCAATGGGATGTGAGAGCTGGAGCTCAGCCCAGGCCACGGCAAAGGTTCACCTCTAGCAGGGAGACCCTGGTAGGCCATGATTACATCATGTCTGCCTCAGAAATGCTCTTTGGACGTGTGTATCAGATGCCAGAGTTTTGACTCCCCTCCTTCCTTTCAATTCTCTGGTGTTGCACCAGTCCCAGAAGATGGACTTTGCCCCCTGAAGTGGTATTTCACCCCCTTACGTTTTAACTTCCTGTAAGCCTTCACTGGGGACCTGATGTCTTCATCGTAAAATCATCAAAGAATGGTTTGGGTTGGAACCTTAAACCTCATCTCATTCCAACACCCTGCCATGGGCAAGGACATCCTCTGCTAGACCAGGTCACTCAGAGCTCCATCCAACCCGGCCTCGGACACTTTCAGAGATGAGAATCTTCTTAAGAGACCCAGCACACGGCATAAATTATGGACTTGTGAAAGCTCAGCCTAGACAACAGGGCAGAGCCAGCTCCAAGTGGAACTTCTCTTGCTGAGAGCCAACAAGTGGCTGCTGGACTTGGTCTTGCTTAGATATCGGTTAATCCCATGGAAAAAACAAGCAATCTAAGAAAGAAAATTGAAGTTTCCCAGATAGATATAGCTTGGAAACCATGACTAACACCAAGTCATTGTCACTTAAGAAGGGACCCAGGAGCATAATTTTTATCAGCTGAATGACCAGAGCCCTTGTAAGGTCAAGCAGCTCTATGCAAGGGCTGCAGCATGGCACTGCAGTCCCTGGGTGTTTTTATGTCTCCTGCCTGGTTGTAGTGCTTTAGTTGTGTTTCTGCATTTCACAGTCAACCCTGTGCAGAGTCCACTTTATCCTCACCACTGGAGCTAAGCACTTGTAATTCCTTGGACTTAGGAAGCTGATCTTTTGCACAGAGCTGTTTGTAGTTGTTGAGCCAAAATCCTGCTGATCTGCTTGGGCAGGGTTTCACTGACTCCAGTGGCATTACACCTGCTTGTGCCACCTGGGAATTTAGCCTGTGGTGCTTAGCTCAGCAATTCATGATGCGAAACTGCTTAAAGGGGGATTCTTGCCACTTTCTGCATTCTGCTTGTTGTCCTTGGCAGTTGTAAAATTACTGTTGCATCTGGTTAGCAGAGACTGATTATTGCAGATAACCTCTGAAATAGCTGTAGCCACAGGCTGGGCTGGGGTCGTGACTGGGTCTGTCACCTGAAAGCTGCTGGGGAACAGGAGGGGTGTTTTTGCTAACGACTGGATGTAGCTCTCAGGATGTGCTTGAAAAATATTGAATTTTCAGTTTAGTGAATGTTTTTTCTCCAGGGTAGCCCATCAGTTTGGCTCACTGATGTTAAAAATAGTATTGGTGGGATTGCAAAACAGGAATGTTTAAATTGCACAGCTCTAAACTTCTCCCAAGTGGGAAAAAAAACCCAGAAGAAAACAATTTCTTCCTTTACAAGAGGAAGAATTGTTCTCAGTAAGTTAGGATGGGAAAGAGAGAAGCTTGTGGCAAAGGTGCTATGGCTTGGTAATGGACAAGACTTAGGTTAATTCCCCCATTGTCATTGCTGTGTAAGAAGACTCAAGCAATTAATCCACAATTTCAGCCCTCACATCCAGGCATCCATTCCCTCTGGTCCCATTGCTGATTAATCTTGGGGGCATGTGATCCTGCTCGTGGCTGAGTTCTTCACCTGTGTGATGGTCTCAGCAGTGCTGAACACAGAACCAGTGCAAAGCAGAGACTTTGCTAAGATCTGGAGCTTCCCAGGGGAAAACACAAGAGGCTTGTGTTCTTTTCCATGTCAATGCAAAAGTCATTGCATGGACCACATGGGAAGATTTAGGGAAAGTGGTGGGTGTCTACCTGCTGCAATAAATTAATTTTTCAGAATAGAAATGAACACCCAGCAATCCCAAGGGCTGCTCTAATCTGTTCCCAGCAGTGGCAGCACCCATTGACTGCTCTGAAGCTCAAGGAGTGGGAGAATTGCCCTGATAACAGCTGCATGCAAAGCAAGATTATCTGCATGACTTCATTTACTGTTTGGAAACCCAGCGGCCTTCATTCAGAATTTGTGCAGATGCATCTGCCTTGAATCAGCAGTGCTCCCTACAGTCCAGAGCCAAGCAGTCTCACTCCTGAGTCTCGCAGCTTGTGGCAGATGCTGGAGGAGGAGAGGTTTACACTCTCTGGAAGGTGGGAAGCACACATGGAATGTACTCACAGTGAGGCTGTGTGGAAAAGCAACTCAGCTGGCTGTAGCCAGAGCTCTGTGCTGCTCATGAGAAATGCCAGCTAATAACCAGTATTGCTCTTTTCTGGGTCTCCCCTTCTCTCTAAGCACTTCACTTGAGAGCCATTAAATAACCCTCCCAGCTGTCCTGTGCTGACATGGCACACAGAGGTTGTGGCTTGTTTATGATTCATGGGGTGTTAAATAGTGACTGATCCTGGGATAGCCATCCTGGCTCTGCCAGAAGAGATATTATGTGTGCTAAACTTTACCTCTCCCCTACCCAAAGAACCTGGCACACTTCAATCTCTTCTAGATTTTCCTACTTGCATCTACTCCCCCTGTTAGATGCTCACATTACCTTTCCACCTTTTGAGAACTGGAAGTGGGATTTCCAAAGGAATCTGCTGGAATTAGATGATCAAATGCTGCTGAGATTCCAGCCTGTGTTCGTCAGAAGATCACAGCCTCAAACTGTAATTTCCTTCGTCATGGTTGTTAAGGACGAAAATAAGGAATACTGCCATTTAAGGTCAAGTGTGCCTCTTTCTGCCAGCCTGGGAGCCTCACAATTGCTCTGCCTGTTGGAGGTGTCTAATTAGTACAACTCTCTGAAGTTTCATCTGTTCCTCACAGTTAAAAAACCAACAGCATCTAGTGAGTTGTTGAGAAGGATGGTTTAGCCCCAGTAATAGGCTTGGTAATTATTTTTGTGACGGTAGTTGTAGACAAGGAAGGAATCGCAGCTGTCTGATCTAATAAGTATCAAAAGTCCTGACATTGCTTTCTTCCAGTTATCCTTTCTTTAGCCAATTTAATACTGTCAATTACTATTTAAAACTCAACTCTTTAGCAGCAGCAATCACTCACCAAATCCACCCCCAGCAAAACAGCTATTCCGAGCCACTTTAATACATTTGGGATGTCGGAGAAGACTGGGATAAAACAAAATGTTTTTCTAATTTGGAGGCTTGGTGGAAGCAGAACCACATTTGTGGGCTGGGCCCTTGGATTATGTCACTAATGTAAGTTTTTCATTTCAGGGTCAGAAAGGTGATCCTGGGCTGTCGCCTGGAAAAGCTCGCAATGGGCAGAAGGTGAGATATCACCCCAAGGCCATGGTGGGCTTTTAGACCTGTGCACACACACAGGGAGTCTGTACTGCAGCCACAAGCATCACAGCTGCTCGAGTAGACTTAGGACTGGGAAATAAGGCTTAGACCATGGATTCAGGACTAAAGAGAGGTAGCCCTCACTGATCATAGTGCACTGAGGTGCCACCTGCCACAGTGTTGTTGTCTGAGTGTTTATCCAATTTATCCACAATCTGCAGCCCAAGTGAAGTCCCCGCTGCCACAGGCACGTGGCTACTTCAGCCAAGTGTTTCAAGTAGCACATTGAAGGTACAGCCACGTTCTGGGCATACAGCTGCAGCAAGAGGCAAACCCAGTGTCGGAATAAAAACCTTGAAGGCCAAGGAAAGGATATTCTTGCTGAGGAGCTGAGGAACAGGGGTTTGCCTCATGCTGCAGCCCCATCAGGGTAGAGGTTTCTTGGTAGAGGCTTCTAAGGCATGGACCTCGCTGAGTGGTTTCCACCAAGGGCTGTTCAAACCAACACAAAGCATCTAGCTGGGAAGGAAAGCTGCTTTCTGGGTTTAGCAGTTATTAAGGATCAGATTGCTGCTAATTCTTTCCAATAACTTACAACTCCCATTTTTGCTGTTTCACGGCTAAGTGTTTTTTACTGAGGCAACAAGCCCTCAGAGAATTCTAGAAATGAACAGTAGGGCAATCAGGGCTCCACATCATCTTCCTCAATTAGCTCTTTCAGTGATGCCTGCACAATCCTTGGTAACTCATGTCCAGGGCAGAAGCCTGGTTCTCTTCCTTTCACCATAATTCTTGCTATAAATGCACAGCTCATACAAGGCACCAGCCATAAGGAGCTTGGGCCCTTCATTTGACACCAGATGCCTCCATAAAGCACGGTGAGGCCACACAACTGCAAGATGGAAGGCGATGCTAGAAAACATTCAGAAGGCTAAGTCTGAAATTATGCTTTTAACTTAACAGCATGAGATATCTTTTGAAATTTCTGGTACACTATATTGGAGTGGCATCACATGGAAATCATCCACCTGCAGAGTCTGGAACTGTTTTCTTGAAGACAATGCTTGGTGTAAGAAAGGGAGAGATCTAGATCACCTTTAGCTTGTGTTAGCAAGGCTTTATTCCTGTTAGCAGTAATAGGAATAAGGAGTTTCCAGCAGGAGTTTGAAGTGATGTCTAATTTTCAAGCTAGATACTGGAAATTTTTTTAATTTCAGTAAGAAGGCACTCCGGGGTTTTTTGACTCTGATCAGAGGAGGCCAAAGTGGGCTCACACAGCCGGGTTAGGTGTTGGAGAGGTCTCCCAGCAATGCACTCATCCGTTCTGTGATGGTTTGGGTTTGCCAGCTGGGATGTGATGCAATCGCTTTTCAGAAGTACAGGCCACTGAACAAACCCTCCCACTAGCAGCCTGCAAAGGTTCAATCCGTGTCAGCCGGGCAGGTTAAGTAATTACACCACCAGCACCATCTGAACGGGAGTCATGGGCTGAGCCAGTGCAGTAGCAAAGTGTGAGAGTAAATCACAGGATTTGGCAGGAGGTACCTGTTGTTCTTATTGCATTTAAAAGCTAAAATTTCCTTGCCTTGGCGATTTCAATGCCTATTCAAAGGCGAATGAAGCATGTGACTGAATGAGATCATTGAGGGGAAAAAAAGCGCATTCATTCTGCTTTCGAAAAGCTGGACTCCAGCAGCAGCTGCCATTAATTAACTGGGGTTATTATTTATATGAGCCAGTTAATAGAGACGTTGTTTAAATCTGCACTTCTTATCCAGTCAGGTTTTGAAGAGTTGTGGTTAGAACCAGAAATATCAATAGCTGGGGGCTGGTGTCAGCAAAATAATTGCAATAACTGCAACAGGCATAGGGAAAATGTTGCTGAAAACTAATTGAACTTGCTTGCTTCCTACAGGGAGATGTGGGCTTACCTGGTTTAACAGGGTTCCCTGGACCACCTGGTAGAAAGGTATGAGTGTACTTTTCTAGTGAATTAGATCGATAATTTTATTTTTAAAATTTTTTCTTTAACTCTGCTTAAAAGATTTAATTAAAAGTCCAAGTACCCACCCAAAGAGCCTTATGCCTGTTTTGCGTATGTATAACCCAGGGAGACAGGCTGAAGCAACTGCCTGAAGACTACATAACAGTATGAAATGAAATTCTGGATACAGAATTCTGTTCATTTGTATTCCACATCCCTCTGCACCCTGACACTAGGTGTTTCTCAGCAAGCTCAATTTAGGCCTGGTGCAGCCAGTGCATTAACTAAAGGGATCTCCAACCAACAGCAATACTCAAAGGTTGGATTCATACTAGCATTCCAAGGAAACCATGACTGTCTATCTTGGTACAGAACATTTCAAAAAAGTATCTGTGTGCCTTCCCTCTTTGTTTTGCTTGGAGACTGTCATCACTGGTCAGGTTTTACTTTATTTGCATCCATACTGATGCTTCAACACTATTAACATCACAAACAAGAAATTTATGCCTAGAGAAGGGTATGTAAGGATAGAACACAAGATCCATCCCTGTTTTCCTGAGGCAGCAGGGTGTGTGTCTGTATCCATGCATTCAAGCCTGCACAGCAATGCCTCAGCAATCCATATCTGGAGCTCAGATCTTTCGTATATCAAAGACATTTCAGCCGAGCTTCCAATTCCAGGCTGTGTTGGTAGGTTGGTTTCTTTTTTTGGAAGCTGGATCTGTTGCAGGAAGCTGTTTGAGTGGGGCGCAGTGACCATGACTCCCCTTCCCAGCAAGCCAATATTGCCCCAGCTAAACTGAACAGTTAAAATTAGCATCTTGTTTCAATCACTTTATCAGTCAATGGGCCATTGACCGTACACTGTTCGTCAGGTCAGTTAGCTGCACACAAACACCTCCTCGGGTATGTTTTAAGACTCCAAGGAGAGAAAGAAGGTGTGGAGGAGGCTGAAAGGAACCCTCCCTCTCCATGATTATTTTTTGTATGCTTTGTACTAGAAACAAATTGCCAAGAGGAGGGGCTGAGTTTATTTTTCTACTCCAAGGCTGGTCACGCTTTGGGGTGCTGTGTGGAGTAGGAGCAATTGAGTGATGGATTATGGATCTTTTGCTGTCACAAACAAGTTCTAACTAATAGGGTGCAAAGAATACCATTTTCCTGGTATAACAGCTCATAAAACAAGCCCTTGTGGTTACGATCACCAAAACACAATGTCAGGAGTGCAAGGACTCATAATGGAAAAAGCAGAGAAGGAATAGGAGATTGAACAAACATTCCCAAGTCGAGCACATGGCCTTCACATCTGACCTTAACTCCCACAGAATGGGGTAAAGGCAGGGGTATGCTTGTGTTTCTTTGAGTAACGAGCAAGTTGGATGTTGAAATTCTCCTTGGTGCAGTTTAAAAACACCTCCCAGTAGCACTAATCTGGCAGTGGGTTCAGTGTAACCTGGCTTTTATTAGCAACTTGCATTAAGAAAAAATTTCTTCTCCAACAAGTGTTGGAGAAATGTTTGGAAAAATCTTATTTTAGTCTGGGTTCCCTGCTGGCATTCTCCCACTGAAAATACACTGGTACTTGGCTGAAGGTGGGCAACATATCTTGGCTACCGGAAAACAGCAATGCCTTGGAAATGGACATCCCTCCTCTCACTCTATGGAGGGGCTGCAAAAAGGGCTCTCACGGCTTTGATCTGAGAACACTATGTAGAAACCTTCAAATGGGCAAAATATTTCACCAAGAGAAACAAAATACTTTTCCCACTAATGAAACCATTGGCTCAGCAGTGTAAGCTGGAGACACAACCAGCAGCATATGGTTTTGGATAGTGTGGCTCACTCCTCAGTGCCTGCCTTGGGAATGCTGACAGACTTGCATTGGACTTGTAGGATTGGACAGGCTGATCTCAGAGCACCCTCAAAGTTGTTTTAGCTCCACACATCTACGAGTACATGAAACTGCCTTAGAAGCAGCAGGTGTATTTCTCATCCTCTCCACACAGAGCAAATGGTGCTTTTACAGGCCAGGAGTTCTCAGGTAGGCTGTCAGGACTTGGATGTTCCCTCTGACTGTCCATCTGGTGCCTATGAGGTATCTGTAGGCTTTGGCTTGTGGTTTGGGGCTGCAGACCACAGCTGCCTTGGAGATAGATCTCAGCAGAGCAACGTTTCTCCAGAGGAGAAAACAGCAGCAGTGAGAGAGGCAAAGCTTCATTAGAGTCAGAGAGCAAAGACAGAGCTGGGAAATGGTCAGTGCTTCAAAACATCGTGTATGCAGGTCTCATTCCCTGGCCCCTTTATTCTTCACATTTCCTACCAAAGTGCAGGATGATCCCTTTAGGTAGGAGAGAGGGGATTATAAATATCATCACAGATGAGTAAATCCTTCACTGGAGTGCAATTTCCTTTCTAAATCACAGCCCTTTATATTGAGTGCCCTGTAGTCATCAGGAAGTGTTCAGATAAAAGAGCAAATGCAGTTGTTTTCAAACCCTCTGCCCTGTAATTTTAGCGCTATTTGAAGAGGATTTTAGCAGGTAAATACTTTCACACTGCAGCCAGCTCTAACATATACAAGCCTTTCTGGTTTTCCCTCGTTATAATTAACCTGAGGCAGAAATAACTGTGGTAAATTGTGAAGAAATATATGTTAGAAGTTCTCCAGAGCCCAGGATATGTAGTGAGGAGGATATTTAATAGAACACAACAGTAGCAGTGTGTCTACATACTTAACCTAAGTGCCATTCACTTACCACTACAGAAATAGCGATGTGATGCTTGCTGCAGTATTTAGTTCAGGATGAGCATCTCAAGGGACCATCATGCCACCACCTACTTTGGATGGACACTGCAGGCTCAAAACACCCATCCTGCAGAAACCCAGCTGGAGCAGAATGGTTCAGAGCAGGCAATCCAGGCACATTTTTCTTATCAGTGGAAAAGTAAGATATTTCTAAGCTTGGTGTTCCAGCTGTCTAGAGACAAAGGTAGCACCTGCTCCAGTCTGGAAGAATTGGGCACAGGTCCCAGGAGAAGACCCCATGGAAATCTAAATTCCAGAGAATGACTGGAGATGCTGAACCCAGGGATGTTTCTGTTGGTAGCTCTCACCTTCAGGCCAGACACCCAACCAGGGTGAAGCATCCTCCCTCCTTTCTGCTAAGCCTCTGTTGAGGAGCCAGGGAGAGGATGAGCAGGAGAGGATTTCATGGGGCAGATTCCTGGAGAGGGGCAGGGAATCCTGTGTGCTGGTCCACCTCCAAGAGCTTCTGAGGCACTTCCAGTGAGGAGTGTCTGATTGAAATGCTCTCACAACATTTGGAGGCAGGATGCTCAAGGTGGTTCAAACAAGTGTCGTTCAGGTCAGCTGTGTCAGAAGGTGCAGCTCTGTCCAGAGCCATGGTACATCAGCAAGGCCAAGCAGGAGAGAACTGGTGAAAAGGCAATCAACATCTTTCCAGGCCAGACTGTCTGAAATAACAAGGCAGGAGGAATGCAAAGGGGAGCGGGTAGTGGCCAGGATAGCTGAAAGCGTTGCACGCCCTGCCAGCAAAAGCTCAAGCTGCAGGTCTGGAATAGCCTGTGGGAAGAATAAAAAAGCTGTTAAGCAGAGATATGGACCTGGGAGCAGAAACAGTCCCGGGTTCATGTGGTAAGTGGAGCCAAAGGCCAAGCACTCGGTAACCCCTGGGTCTGGTGATGGCTTCCAGAGCAGGGACACTCCCTGTGGGGTTCATAGACAGATGAGGTGCGCTGGAGCCCAGGACAGGGTGAGTAGCAGGGACTGAGGTACAATTAGTTGTAATCCACCATTGAAAGCAATTTGTTATTTCACTAGTATTTGTGCAAGGATTGTTCCATGTTTATTTTTTCTCTCCCATTTGTTTCTGCAAAGTTAAATTTTCTGCTCTTTTTTTTTTTTTTTTCAATCTTGCTGGTAGCCCAGCTAAACAGTCATCCCTGTAACTGCATTTAATCTCCTGCTCTGCTTCTCTTGAGGGAAGTGAATTTGTTTTAAACAGCTGAAGCAAGATAATAAAGAAGAGGGAAAAACCCCCAGAAGTGTTCATCACATACAGGTTTTACTCTGTTTGAAGGGAGCTCTAGGTAAATCATCAGGAGAAAGCAAACTCCCTTAAAAGGCGCACAATGCTCAGCCTGCAGTCAAACAGGCTGCCCTTGTCCTGCTACGGTGTCTGCATCCCCCCAAAAAATGAAATACTGACAAACTGAAGCAGGTTTTCAAAGACCTGTGAGAATGATTTGAAGCCTGAAACACTTGCCAGTAAGCAAGGTGGATTAAGAAACTCAATCTAATTAATTCAGCAGAGACAGTAGGTTGAGAGGCAGCTTGCTCACCATTTTTAGTAGCTTCATAATGAAGGACTCTGGATCTTGTAATAATTAGATTAGAAAAGCTGGAAGCTGAACAAGTTCAAGGTTGAAAAATCAAAGTTTCCTGTGACAGTAAATGGTTGTTTTGGTGTTTCCTGTGGCATTTCAAATTCTAAAGCAAATGTAAGAGCTCTGAAACACAAGTGACTCATGTTGCTGTAGTCCTCAATGTGCCCAAAGCCAACATTTCGTTCTACAGGCCTGTGGATAAAGGGCAGCCTTGCTCAAGGTGTAGATTACAAATAGGCAGATCTGAGCATGGAGACCACTCTAAATGTGTTCATGGAGCAATTCCTTCCAGAGTATGTACCGCCCCAAACCACAGCAGGGCACATCAGCAGGTTTGGGTGGTGCAAGCACAAAGCAGCTTGATAAAAGTTTGCATGATTGTGTAATCCTGTCTAAAATCCTGCTTCTCCTCAGAACTTTAGTCCCACCTGCAAAGAGAAATTAAAACCAAACCCAGGTTATTTTACTCTATTTTTGTTTCTTAGTATTCATCTCCTCCATCCTGTTTTGACAGGGATATAAAGGCTACCCTGGACCACTAGGTCACCCTGGAGACCAGGTGAGTTTTCCCACTTCCCAGCAAGGGACCTTTAAGGAGAGGTGGATGTGCTGGCTGTGATGCTGGTTTGGCTCTGGGTACAGCCTGCTTGGTGTGGACAGCCAGCTCCTTCCAGGGCAGTTCGGCACACACCGCAATCTGAGCACACACACAGACCCAGCATCAATGGGATGGTGGGAGGAGACTGCCTTGGAATTTCTAAATTTAATTTCTAATTTTTACTGCTCAGCCACGCTAAGTTTACTTGGGGGAGGAAAAACCAGCTCACCTTTCTCCCCCTTTATTTATCTTTTTACATTAAGTTCACCTGGACTTTACTAACCACACTGTGTTGAGTATATGTCATCCCCTTCCCAAAGCCCATTTCCCCCCTCCCCTTTTCTTCCCCCTCTTTATTTGGTTAAGTTTGATGTTTGCAATGCAGTAAAAAAAAAAAAGGCCATGAATAGTAGGCCCTGTTAGCAACGATGTGAAAGAATATTATACATGAATCCATTGAGTTTTGAAGAATTTTGGCAGTGCTTTCCCACCAGCAAAATGGTTCCATATGCTAGATATAGACGCAGCCTTACACCTTCTCTTAGCATCCTTGTTCCAGACTATCTGCTGCTTTCCCTGCAAATGGAGGGAGAAGGAGAAACAGCAGCACCTGCTTAGTGTATGGATCCTGTTGACTTGGCTTCTGTGTGTTTTCCCCCCTTGTTAATTAACTTCATTATCTACCCTTAATATTTTTCTCCTCTCCATAAATATGCATCAGGTTAATCCATTCCACAATGATGCAGCTAAAGACACTTCCCAAGTGGGACATTCACCTGACCTTTTGTGCCTTTACTTTTTTCTCTCCAAAGGGCAAACGAGGACCAGCTGGAAGTCCAGGTGCCAAAGGTTATCCTGGCAGGCAGGTGCAGTAAATCTCATTGTGCTGTGCACACAGTAGGGATTTGGGTGTCCAGGTAGCTAAAGACACGCTCCACTAAGGACAGTGCAGTCCTCTAGAAAATGTTGGTATATTTGAATATTTGATCTCTGAATATTTTCCTTCTTTCCTCCTCAAAATGTTGTACCAATAACACAGCCTTTAAACTCTGAAATATTGTTAGGAAGTATTTTGTGCCTATGATAGATAAAACCTGAATTTCTATAGCAAATTCTGACAGATTTTTCTTCAGTATAACAACAGGGAAAAAACAGAACAGCAGAGCAGATAAAGATACCTGCAAGCTGCTAGCCCTTCTCTTTTAGGCGTATTTTGCACCTAATGTTGGACAAGTTAGAAACCTGGGATGGAAAAAGGTGTATTTATTATTGGAGGAGGAGATTTAGATGAACTCTCACTAGTAAAATGCACTGGCATAATCAAATGTATAGACACACATAATGTTATGCATGAACTGTAAATATATATATAAAAATCGTATTTCCAACTGCAAAAAAGATGATGAAAGACAATCAAGTCTTTGTTCTCATGCTGAAAAAAATTACATGAAGACAACTTTAGGAATGGAGGAGCGTGCATAGGGTAATGGATCAAGATTGGACACTTTGTTCTCCTACTGATGTAAGATGCTTAGTAGTGGAAAGGAAAGAGGAGAATTTGTAAGACCCTAAAAAATGAAATCTCTTGGAGGACAGAACATCCAGCCCTATAACATTTTGTGGAGAAGTGAGTTTGTCAGGGTTTTCTGAAATGGACACGTTAATTTTGGATTCTGCCGTGTTTATCTCTAAGCCAAGAGACCAGGCATATGTCAAAGATCCCAAATGCTCTGTCCTGAGCCTTTCAGACTTACCATGAGTTTGGATGTGAATTTTTTATGCAGACGTGTAGGTTATTGGATTAAATGTGAACTAGACCTGCAGAAAAAGTCTGCATCTCTCTGCCTCAGACTGTCAATAATGCATGACCCATTTTAAATTGAAAATTAAACTGATACTTTGCTTGCACACTGGGGAGTGCAGATGGCAGAACTGGATGGGAGCTTTATGCATCTGACTAAATGCTCCATTCATACTGTGAAAGGCTCTTAGAGCTGAGCATGCCAAAGAGTCTCCTAGGTGTGAATGCATGTTAGATGACCAACAAGAAGAGGTACAGGAGATTTTGGACATACAAGGTTAATAAATGCTGTTCAGCAATTCAGCCCATCAGATAAGTGGGATGAAATCTGTGTCTTGACATTCAAAGAACAAAACTGCCTTCTTAGAACGTGGTTTGGGTCAGGAAAGTGACTTTTTTATTTTTTTAAGGCAGCTTTTTTCAGCTTATCTGAATACTGTGTGGATCCTGCATCAGAGCTGTTTACTTTACTGACATTTTACTACTTGTTACTCCTGTCAGCTCTGCTGGCTCTGCAACGATGGGAGAGAGCGCTTGGCTTGGGTTTGGTTTGTGCATCACAGGCAGGATTGTAACTTCACCCTGATGCCTGAAATCTTTCGCAATGATGCAAGAGCCAGGAAAGAGCACAACCAGACTTTCACATCCCAGGCTGAGTCTACAGTACTGCCAGCTGAAGAAAATATGGACTTAGCCTTTTTTTTTTTTCACCCCAGAAAATCCCATCAACATTAGGAACTAGGAAAAAAATTGATCTGGTAACTTGCTAGAAGACAATAAACATGAAAATTTATTTTGCATTTTTATACACTTTTCTTCTTTGCAGTACTTTAAGTGAGCAGCATTAGGCATAGAATTAGAATGGGGAATGAATTTTCAATTCTTTCCATAGCTGATGCTGCATAGAGATATCATAGTATCTGCATTGCTAAGTTAATTTCTAGGCTGTAGAAATTAGACTTTCTCATTGCATCAGTGTTCCCTAAGCAGGTATTGGAATACATTTGCTATGCATGTGTTTGCTTAGGCAGGAAGATGAATGGAGAGCTGTTGGGCACAGAGCATCACTGTGCCTCGCATCTGAAGTGTAACACAACCTCTGGGCACCCCACTGCATCAGTCCTTGTGGTCTTTATCATCAGAAATCTCTACTTCAGCCCCAGGGAGAGCTCACTACGTGCAGCAGTCTCAGGTTCTGCTGAGTCCCAGTTACCCAACAATGGGAGATCTGTTATTTGTAAAATATTGTCTTTTTTTCTCCTTTGTTGATACTCCTTGGACTCTTAAAGCAAAACCTTAAAGCAGAACCACGCAGCACTTAAAGCTTTAAGAGCTTTAAGAAGCACTTAGAGCAGAACCATGCAGGGATGGTACCTGGGGGGTTGGCACTGCTCATTATTTTAAGTTAAAGCTTGTCCACATTTGTCTTTGTTTTTTCCCTTCTGTTCTAGGGTTTACCTGGCCCCACAGGGGAATCTGGCCCAAAAGGCACTCGGGTAAGCAACCTTTCATTTGGCTTTTCTCTGCTTGTTTTTATTGAAGGCTTCTCAAGAAATTTTATGCTCAATTTTGCAATGTTGAAGCTAGTTGCTTTAATTTGTTGAGTTTGGGGGATCTGAACTGTGCGCTGTTTGTTTATTGAAGCACTGTTAAGTTTTTAAAATTAAACATTGAATGTACCGTGATCAAAGTTCCCCAATAGTGCTGACGATAAAGTCAGCCCCTTCAGAGCTCACATTGCAGGAGAGGAAAGAATGGCTTACAAATTCCTATCAAAGCCTGCAAGCCCCATGTCCCAAAGGCCTCTTTAGTTTCAATCAGTGTGGTTCAGCGGTCTTTGACCACGCTGAATATGGGCTCATTTGGGTACAGGCCTGGTTTGGGAGTGATTTATACCATTATGCACAACAGAAAGCCAGCATCTTGAAGCCATGTGCAAATAAAAACAATATCTCCGTCCAGCCTGGTTTTACTCACCAAAAATAATTGCTGGGGTTTTATTCTCACTGCAAAGGATTCCTTTTTTATTACTACTTAAGGCTCTTATTAATCACATTTTGTTCTTTTCCTGCAATTATAAATTCACAATGAGATTCTAAGCCAATAAGCCCCCCCCATTTCTCTAACATGTGATACTTTCTCTATATGCTGTAAATTCAAGCAGCTGGCTTTCATCACTAGGAAAACTGTGAGGAATAAACAAATGCTGACCCTGTAGCTAGCAGTATTTCTGAGCTGGGAGGGGAGATGGCATGTTCAGTTCTTGCAGGAGAGAGGAAAATCTGAGACCACAACTTGCTCACCCCACTTCTGCAAGGGCTAAAGTTTTCCCTGGAGCATCTCTTTCACTGCTCTAACCAGGACCTTGTGTAATTATCGGGTGGTAGATGTGCAGAATGTAAGACTTGAAAGTTATTTTCCACTTTGCACCCCTGAGTGCTGAGGACTGAAATATTTATAAATACCCAAGGAAGCCCTTTTTCAGTTCAACCACAGTCAATCAGAATTGGGTGCTAAAGTAAGATATTGTGCATTTTGTGCATTTCTGGACTCTTCTTCATCCTCCACCTCTACTTCTTCCTTCTCCAGGAAAAGTTGGTGAGTTATGTGGTTTCTTCTAGGATTCTGGAGGCAAAGGCAGACAGGATCATTTTAATGTAGCATTATTTCCCAGCTAGGTGTTGTCCCTAAAGGAAACACAGGGAGCACTGGACTGGTGAAAAAGTTTGGTGGTGTTGGCAGATAGAGATTTCGCGATGACGGAGAAAGAAAGATGAGAGAAAAACAGTGTTAGCACTTGGCTCTTGTAACAGTGAGGTGCCACAGAGGGGGCTCCCTGCTGAAATTCACTTCCTCTGGATTCAGCATGTTTGGCACCAGTTGGGCCTTTGCAGAGGCCCAGCACACAAGGTAACTTTGTCCAGGCTGCTGAGCAAAGGGATTAAACACAAGGCTGCCATTGTGGCAAGGGAAGGGAAACAGTGTTTTATGCAGCATGTCTTGTCTCAGCAGGACCCCAAGGCCATAGAGAAACCTGGAAACGCAATGTTTCTGATGAGTGTGGAAGCAGCAGGTTTTCATATGAAATGTGTTGGTGCAAAGGTGGTTTCCCTATAGTTTGGATCTGTATGAATGTACAAGTTCAGCTTCACATCAATCCCCTGAGCCTGGAATGTCAGGTTCAGCCTCTCCCAGCCCAGGCAGGGCCTTCAGTGCTTGGGATGACTAAGGTTTGTACAAGGTCTTGGTGGTGCAGGGATAGGCTTTGGGCAGAGCCAGGACTGACTGCAGCATGGTGACAGCCCTGGTGCCAGGAAAACAGGGGGTTTGCCTGAGAAGGGGCTGCAGTGTGTGACCACCAGGTGACAGAAGACAAATGGAAAGGGCTTGATGCAACAGGACAGTTGGAAATGAGTGTCAAAAGCAAAGAAAGAGATGAAAAGAGGTGTAGGTCTCTGGATTACTTTTGCTATCACTCTTGCTAATCTCAAACAAAGCTCCATTTCCCTCAGGTACGCATTGAGCCAGCCCAGGTAAGGTTCCTTCTGGCTGTCCTCTTCCTGCCTGGAGTCCTCCTGATCCCTGGTGTGAGGGTATGTGCCCTTGGACTACATCGTGGAAGCCAGCACCATGCAGTCCATGGGCATATACACTTGCCTCAAGGTTTATTTCATCATGGCTGCCACTGACCAACGCTGGAGGTTGCTCTGCTCTTCCGGAAACACAGACTGACTGGATGCTAATGGAGAAACGTATTTGACTACTTGTCTCCTCTTTTCTTTAGGGGTATATTGGTCTCCCAGGATTATTTGGGCTACCGGGGGCTGATGGAGAACGAGTGAGTATTTTGTGAAGAAAACCTTGGTGTGTTGGTTGAATGCAGTTCTTCAGAGCCTGATGTAAAGCCTCTATCCCTAGTTCCTGAGGAAGGAGGCAAGCATGCCTAATGCTTAACTATCCCTTCCGTAGTCTCTTCCTACCCTTGAATGAAGACCTGTGTCCCTGTATAATGCTGATGTTCAGCTGAGGAGAACCCAGGCTTCAGGCAGGGCCATCAGACTTTGCTGTTGACTACAGAGGAGATTTTCTGTATTCTCCTTCACTTCAAAACCTGCCTTCCCTCTCCCCCTTGCCAGTTCATCTTAGTGAGGTGGTGCAGGGTGAGGAGAATATACATGGAGGTTCCCTGCTCCCACAGGAATGACCTCCCAGCCACGCTCTCTCAGCATTTTGTGTGTCTGACTGGAGATGTTTGGAAAGAGCCTGGGTCTTGGAAGGGGCAGTGCTGGGCTTTCTGAAAATGGCTTTATTTCCAGTTGCATTGAGTTGGGCAGTCAAGAGTGGGGCTGTGAGTGGGTAGCTGTGGCTGTGTCCTCCCTTCCCTCCATCCTTTTCATCATGCCTTCCCCCAACCCAAGTGTTCAGAGCTTTACAGGACATCCCTTCCTTTTCCACTCTCCATCTCCACATCCTCCCACCTGCCTGATCTCTTCCCATCCAAGGATCCCCTTCTACTCTCTACAAGAGCTCCTAAGAAAGGTCACTGGAAGATGAACACTGTTTGATTCCAGCCTTTTCTCCCTCAAATGCAAGCTCCAGAAACCAGAGAGTCCCCGGGACCATGTGGGAGTGAGCATGTGTGTGCCTGCCTGGGAGGGTCCTGCCCTGCACTCTGGCGATGCTGATTTAATGCTTGTATAACTAAATAAGAAACATAAACAGAAGTTCTGCAGCAAGTGCCTTGGCGGTGGCCTTCATTCGGTTCCAGACCAGTAGCTTAATGACTGCTCCTGCTAAGCACAGCCCCAGCCTGGGGATGCTGCCTGCGTGTCCTCGGGAGGCCATAGTTAATGGGTGAAGGTTAATTGTCTTCTGCTCTTGCAGCCGACTGCAAGTAGCTGACATTTTGATTCCCAAACAATGCTGCAGTCATTAGCCTGTTTTGCATTCTCCTTTCTCTTCTCATTTTGTTTTGTATTGTTGGTTGGCTGTTTGATTTCTCAACCAGAACTCTTTTTTTTTCCTCTCTGTGTTTTTTTCTTGCAGGGGATCCCTGGAGTTCCTGGGAAGAGGGGCAAGATGGGTAGGCCGGTAAAGTTTTTCCTCATCTATTATGCAGACATTGTTGAATGAAACTAGAAACAAGACATTTGGCTTTTGGCTGGGTCCCTTCGTATCTTCAAACAAACCTTTCCATGTCTGTCTTCTCAAGCAGGAAGAAAACCAAAGATAGAGATATTGCTCTCTTCCTTTCTTCCATGCTCTGCTCAATTCACAGGCGTTAGCATTCTTTTTTCATGCTCCTTTGGATCTTACACTTCTCAGATTTTCTTCTACAACATCTTCCCTTCTGTCTTGCCTCTGGCCAATCATTTCCCTGGATGCACTTTTTAATTCCCAGCCATGATTGCAGTGTCCCAGATGTCTGTACTGGCTCTGTTCCATCTCCTGCTTTGCACTCCCACCAGTTCCATCACATTATTCTTTTCTTATTGTGACTCTCTCCAACCCTTGTCCCATCCTGGTTTGTGTAATGCAAGTGTCATTTTATACAGAAACATTTTTGTCCTTGGTGATGTAACAGATCGGGGAAGATGTGTTTGAGGAGCAAGGAGACCAGGTAGATGTGAGAGCTCGGACAGGAGGAAGAGGTTTTTGCAGATAGGGCTGAAAACAACTGTGAGAGCTGTGCAGAAGAACAAGGGGGGCTGTGCTGACTGTAGCAAAAAGCAAGAGCAAGTGGGAAAAATACTGAAATGAGCAGAGGAGACAGGGAAAGGACAGAAAGGAAAGATGTTACCCCATCAACCCTCTTCCAAGCAGTTCTGTATGCCTCCTTTAGGAAGCTGGATAAAGCTTTTTACTCCAGGAATCAGCAGAGAGCTCAGGTATGTTGGAGCTCTGTTGTGTCTCGTTGCCTTTGCACCATGTCCTTCACGTTAGCCTGAGTTTCCTTTGACCTCTGGACATCATTGCACTCACAGTCTTCTTGCAAAATGTCCACTCACCCACACACAGAAAAATCCAGTGCTTTCCCCTTGCCCCCTCTCGCCTGGAGCACATCCATCCCAGGAGTCCCACGCCCACTGCTCGCTGATGTTCTGTGAAAGCTGTGCAAACACCTCAGCAGTGCTATGTCCATCTTGCCTGTCCTTCTCTGCCTGGGACAGGGAGCAGGCAAGCAGATTTTTTGGAGGGGTACTGGAAATCTATATCAGATCTTTTGCAAGCTGCTGGTTGCACCAGAAACCCCCATATTGAATAAGTGCAGAGCCCGTGGTGTAACCATGACTCACTGGCCAGGGCAAAACAAACACAGCAGCTGTCGTTAGGAACAGGGGCTCTGCTCTCTACTCTCTGCACAGAGCACGCTTAAAGCCTTCCAGCTGTTGGTTGGCCAGGGTTTGTAATCCTCCAGGCAAGGGTTTCAGTCTGGCAGTCATTGCTACAAGCAAGGGGCTCCCCTGAGATCAGCGGGGAATCTCTCAGCCGTGGAGGCATTTAGGCTGGGATCGAGGGAAGGGATTAAATGGCTACACATGAGCACCTTTGCTCTGCTTGGCTCCTTCAGAGAGTTTTTGGCTCCACCCCTGTTTTATGATAGCAGGTTTAATAAGAAATCTTGAATGGACCAATGCTGACGATTTGTACTTCCAAGCGTGAACAGAAAGATTAAGTGACATCCACAGTTATTTAGGAAGTCTCTGGGAGAAATGGAAAGCAGGAACCAGCTGACCTGATTCTCTTCCCAATACCTATCTCCTGGCCAGTGCTGCCTCCCAGGTGCTTTGGGGTTTTCGTGAGGCTTCTGGGATTTCTGTGGTCTCTTCCATCCCCACACCCTTAGGTTTGCTGGTGTGGCTGCTGTTCCTGTGCTATCTCAGTGTTGGCATTGCAGGGGGAAGGTCTTGGAAGCCCTTATGAGCTGCTCTCAAAGCTGGTGAATGCTCTGGAGAGGAGGGAGGGAGTTGGTATCACACATATTTCTGTACCTTGCTTTGGGATGAGAACTGGCAGTGGATGAGTGCTCCGCTGAGGAGGAGCGGGGGGCTGGGTGAGGTTGCATGTGACACCGTGGGCCTCCGAGAATGATGTAAGAGGGAATGACTAAAATAGAAGAACTGGACATGAGTCAGATTTTGAAATTCTTCCAGGGAAGTTAAGTTTTGCAGAGCTGTGAGGGACATGGTGAGTCTGTAGTGGAAACAGCTGACTCCACCTCCTGCTTGGCTCTCCCTGCCTGACATCAGTGATGCGGGAGGCCAGTGCATCCCAACAGATGGGCGCTGGAGAAGGAGAGGGATGGGGGTGGTCTGGGGGGAGAGTTATGATTGGAGTCCAGTGCACAAAGGAAGCTGAAATAACATGAGTCTGTAAATATCTGTATCTGCCTGTTTTAGAGGTGCATTGTGGGGCTGGAGCTGATGCGACTGCTTGCTTAAACCTTCAGTCTTGTCAGTGCAGTGGCTGAAAAAAATTGTCTTTTTATGGTATTTTTTGTGGATTTTTATGGTGTTCAGTTGAGCAGCTGGGGAAAAAAAATTATGAAAACAAGACCCCATCATGGGTGATGGAGGAAGGACTGAGAGAAGCTGTTCATCCCCGTCTTGCCATGCAGAGGCAATGTGTCAGTCCTGGTTCATCTTTAGGAAGGAGCTGTGCTGCCGCTGTAGGAAATGACTCATAGGAAGAGTAGGAGATAGAACTAGCTCAAGGAACACCAAGCTGTTCTTATGCTGTGGGAGATGGGTAGCCACAATCAGAAGTGTCTGCACTGCAGATTGTACAAACTTCAAATAGAGTGGAGTATTTTCAGAAGTTCTTAAGCCCTGCTAGAGGAAAAGACTTTAAGGCAAATTTTCAGGAAATATAACCAAAGAGCTTTGAGCTCTTTTTTGGTTCATCTTTGGTTTTGATGTGTGCTTACATCTCTCTTTTTCACATAGAGTGTTAGTACTGCACCAGCTGTGCTATTTTATATCTATGATTTTTTGCTTACAATCTGTTTTGTTAGTAGTATTCTTTTAAAAGAGATAGAAAAGAAGGAGCAAAATTTAATTCAAAGACATACTTAGTAATTTTGAGGTTCATCTGAGGTCTATTCGCAAGTCAGTCAAACACAACTGAGGTTTCCTTATATTTTTTTAAGAACCTGGTGGTGCTGCTGGTCCTGTGCTTGGAGCCTCACTGTGTCAAGTACCATGCAAACACCTCGTGAAAGAAAAGCCCTGGCCCAAAGGGTCCACAAAACAGCACAGGATCAGACCGTCCCCAGGGCTGGAAGGATTTGGCAACAGCAGCACAAGCAAGCCATTAACACCACAAGCAGATATCTCCACTTCCCTGCCCGTCTCTGTGCTGATTGTTCTGGTTCCTCTCCATGGCACACGGTGTCACTGCTGCTTGGCTCTTCCGGCTCTGTGCAAATCAGGGATAACACACTCCTTTGAGCTCTCCTTTGAGCTCAGCAGGTGAAGCTTAGAGTGGGAATGCCAAGGATTACAGCTCATGTGTCAAGGAAGAGGTGCCATAAAATGGCACATGAGTTTGAAGTAATAGGGATCGGCATGTGAGTGAGTCTAGCAGTGTCCCTCCCCTGCCACCCACAGCAAGGGGGCTGTGAGAGCAAGCAGTGACCTGGCAGCCACTGGAACCAGCCTCACTGTTCACTGGGAGCACCAGTGCAATGCCAGGGCGCTGGAGCTAGTGTCCACTTCCCAGGAGCTGACCACAGTCAGGATCGCCCTCTCCAGCTCTCAGCTTGTGACACAGCGGCACCTTCTCACCAGGCTGTTTTTCATGCGTGCTGTCTTCTTCTGTGTTTACTTATCATGCATTAACTCCTGCCTCCAGTGAACACCAAGTTGCAATATATTGGTTTTTTCTTCCTCTGATAAGCTGTCAGAAGGGCATGTGATACTCCTACCCTCCCCACCAGTGTGAGTAGACTTTTGCATCATATGAAAAGGCATCAAATGCCTCATGGGAGACTCTGGATAGCCAAAAGCAGGGCTGCCTCTGGGTCAGGAAGGTTTTGTTTTGTAGCCTCCCCCAGCCTTTTGATGGATGGCTGAGATAGATCAATCCTGAAGGTCAGACTGTGGGGCTTTGCCAAGGTACACAGGCTCAGCTATTGTCCAAGCAAACAGTGTGGAGATGTGCTCTGCCATGTGTCTGGAAAGGCTGGCATAACCAAAGATCACCAACAATAAAATTGTTGCTTCTCTCCATAGGGATTAAGATGATAAACAGCTCCTCTCTTGCTCCAATCTGTTCTCTGCTTTGGATGTAGCTGAAACCCTTCCTTTCAGTTGGAGTGAGCTAAGAGTCTGCTGCACCAGACGAGTTGAGATTTGGGAAACTGGTAACAGCATTTCATAGTACTCTCAGATGTGGCCAGCTAAAGCCAGTGGAGAAATGTGTGGGCTGAAGACCTGTGTGTACAGGTAAATCCACAAGATGAGCTGCAGGAAGGAGCACAAATGGTCCGTAGGAGCTAATGGACAGGACTTGGGTAGCTGTTTTGTGCCAGTACCCAAGCAGAGCACCAAAATATTTGGTGACTTTTTCAGGAACTGATTAATTAAAAAATATAATATGCTTTTAATCATTCTGTTTGCATGACAAGTCCAGTGGAGGTCCTGAAAACTAGCCATGAACAAAGCTTCTCTTTTAATGAGAGAGTTTTAGCCCATGGATCAAATGTTTCCTGTTAGCCATTAAAGTAAATTCTTTGCTATTTTTTTTGCTTTGTTAACCTAAATTTTTTAAATAGATGTGGTTTGAGCAATCAGTGACTTTTTTTAATACTGAAGTTGGACACTGCAGCTGGTCTGGTCTCTCCACCCCTCTGGGCCTGGTTCACCACTCTGAAATGCAGGCATGAGCCCAGAGCAAATGTCACCATCTCTTTTTGGCCTGAGCTGTGTTCCACATGTCTGGAATTTCCCAAATCTCTGTGGTGAGGTGCTTGCATGATTACTTCTCACATGTTCCTGTGTCCATGATTACACCATCCAAATAACCTGGCGAGGTGGACAATATCAGTATGTACTTCATTTTTTTAAGAATGGGCAAAACAAAGTACTGAAAACACAGGGAAAAGGGTTTGAAAGGTGCCAAGAGCTATAACTTCCACTGAGAGAAAAGAAACAATCCCAAAGATATTTGTTTTTTTTTTTTCCAAGAATGTTCCTAAGAGACTTATCCATCATCATTCAAAAATCTCATGAGGAACTGAACCAAGGTCTCCCAGGTATCTTTAATCCTTCAGGGAAAAGCTCATTCATAAATCAAAGCTCAAAAATTATTCTCATTAGAAATTATAAGGAAAAAATAATGCAACTATTACCTCTGAGTCTGAAAACATTGTGACCCCTAAAGCTGCTTGACTTTCTTGAATAGGAGGCTGCTTGATTTGGAAATGGTTCCCATCGATAAGGAGGAGCAGTGGCAGGCTCAGTGCTCTCTGGCATTAGGCCAACGTGTTTGTGCAATGGTAACTTGGTTAGAGTTCTGCAGATTGGGAAAAGATCCTGTACCAGTGGAAAAGGAGTAGAGAAGGAGTGTGGAGGGGCCGGCTTTTCACTTGGGTGATGTTTGGCTGGAGGGGCTTCAGGAAATTTTTGTTGTGTTGCTCCTGCTGTGCTCCCACAGCTGGAGAGATAGCTATGTTTAAAAATGCCCTGAAATCTTTTTCCCAAGAGGTGACACAGAGCTGTGAAGTCTCCCAGGGGAGAGAGAAAAGCTCCTTTTCAGGTGACAGAGGAGCAGAGCTGCAGCAGGACCCTTACTCCATACCCAGCCGGTGATGGCATCTCCCTCTTTTTAGGGATGAAAACTGCCTAGACCCAGGGGAAGGCAGAGGTCCCTTTGTAGCTGTTGAGTTACAGCTGGTGGGAGGCACAGCAGGAGCACAGGGTCTGCCAGCCTCCCTTTGGGGTGACTCCTGCTGGGGCTGAGCCACCCCCCGCTCACCTGTGGAGGGGCTCAGTCTGCCGTCCACACCAGGAATTCTCTCAGAGGTGTGAGCTGCCAACATAAGCTACACTTGTTTGTTTTATCCTCCTTCTTTTTTTCCAGTGAATGCTTTCTCTCGCCCTCAGCCCTGCTTCTCCTCCACCTTTTTTTTCTTTTTCCTTACTTAAATTGTGTGACTTGCAAGTTCCATCCCAGGGGAGGCTCCTGGGCAGTGATTCACCTAGCTGGAGCCAACTGGCAAATAGAGTCTTTTGCAGACAAGACAGGAGGGCTGGTTGGTTTGAGCAGCTTCACCTTCAGCCAACAGGAAAATAAAATCCTATTTTTGGAGAACGATTCTGTTGGCGTGAAGACCTGCTAGGATTCTTTTTAGCAGCAGCTGCCAGACTGCCTCCCTTACTCCTTCAGGGAAAGTGCTTTAAACTGAACCAGATGTTGTATACATACAACACACCCACCCACACGTGAAGACCTGAAAGGACTTCAGTGGAGCAAAGGACACCGTGTGTGTCACCGGTCCCTGCTTCCCAGGGGACAGCTGCTTCCAGGGACAAGAGAAAAGGAGCAGTGGTGTCTGCTCCAACCAGGAGCAGTGCTTTGGCTGACAATAGCCAGCAGAAAGGGCAGGCTGCTCTGTTTGCTTTAAGCAGAGGAAGAAAGGAAGGGGAGGTGGAGTGGGATGTAATCCCCTGATGCAGGAGGAGCTGGTTCCAGTGTCTGTCTAGGTCTGGTTGTTCTCAGCAGGAGTCTCCTGATGTATGAAAGGACGCCCTTTGCAGGGAGTGGGGGTGAAAAGGAATTAAGGCACTATTGGAACATCTCAAAGATAGAGACTTTGTTACTGCTTCAGCTTCAGACTTCTCAGTGTAAGCTGGGATAAATCAGTTTCTATCTCTCTGTGTTTCTGTTCACTGAGTGCAGCAAGGACAAATTGGGTTGGGTTGTGGTTGGGCTGGGGACAGGGGAGCACAGGAGCACCTGGATCTTGTTAGTGCAAAGCATCTGCTTGTGTGCTCTCTCTCCAACTCCTCCCCAAGCATCATCTTGCTTCTTTCATTGAACTTCTCCTTCAGACAATGTGAAATCCATTCAGCTGGACGTTTTCCCCCACCTTCTCTCTGAGTTTCCCAGCTGTAAGATAGAGCCAAAAATTTTGTCATACCTGACTGGAGCACTGTGGAGGAGCACCCCGCTGGCTCTTGGCCAGCACAACTTGTTAGTTGAGCATTTTCTTCCTAGTTCTGCTGCCATTTGCCATTCCCTTCCCTGTCCTGGTCCTTCTCTGTGCGTCCCATCCCTCCCACAGTGCGGGCAGGATGCATGGCTCTATATTTTTCACTGGGGTTTTTCCTTTGCTGTCACAATTCTTAAGCATAATTTCCAGGGACTAGTTTTCCTGAAAAAACAGCACCCTGAAAAATGATGGATTTTCTGTACCAAACCCCCTTCTGCACTCACAGGAGACTCTGAATCTGCTGGACTCTTTAATCTCTTTCAAAAGTCTCCTGTAATGGGCTGTCAGTTGTGACCCACCTGTCTGCCAGCACCATAAAATGAGCTTCATGCCCCATGTGTTCCCCCTCAGTTGGGGCTCCTCAGGCTGTTGGAGCAGTGCATGGGAGAGCAGAGGTATCACTGCTTAGGGGAATGAAACCAGTGGGATAACAAAGTCTGTTTGTAACTTGTAGGCTCCTTGTTTTACTTGAATAGTGCTAGTTCTGTTCCTGGGGAACATCCCTCTCCTTTAGGCTCAGGCAGGAGAGGCACCAAAAAAATAGCTTTTACAGATGTGTGAGATCCAATAAATTAGAGCACTGTGGTCACTGGAACTATTATTGTGGTTTAAACTGCTACTACTTACCCCATGGAAACAAAGTGCTTTCTTTTTCTTTAGGGGCTTAGAAGATTGATTGTTTCCTGCTGTGCAAAAGCTGTGCTGGGATAGCTTTCACAACCTGGTTTGGGTCTTTGCAGACTGTATGGATGCTGAAATATCCTGCTCCATGCCACAGCCACCAGCCTTAGCCTCATTTAAATGTGCAAAACCTGTTAATAGTTGTGTGCTAAGCTCGACTGCTGGGCTAGGATGCCTGGGGTTAGTTGAATTGAAGCTGCTCTTTCCATTTGTCTCCTCCTCTGGGTTTGTTTTACAGCTTGGGCCAAAAAGTACCAGGGGACCACCAACCACCCCAGCAATGGGTGAGCTGGGGCTGGGGGTTGCTGGTGCCAGCAGTGCAGATGGTGTGTTAAGGACAATCAGGTGTTGGTAAGGATGGGGCTTCGGTTGTGCTGGGCCTGTTCTGCTTTTCTTCTCAGCATCCTTGCACTTTGACCCTTTTCCATCCCATCTTGAGGATGGGCAGAACCCCGAGCTCTGTGGGCAGTCAGAGTGTGCTGTGAACAGGTTTTATTGCTGAATCTCTTGGTTGCTGGGTAGTATTAGCCAAGTGGCCTCCGGTGCTCAGCTCTGCCTTCCAAACACAGGAATAATCTGGTTTTCTAGATATTTGGAGATCTAGTGCTGGAAAACCTGTGTAAAAGTTAGACTTTCACTAACTCTGTCACCAAGTGCCTCGAATTTCCTGTCTTTAAGCAGCAAGGTTAATACTGGAAACTGAAGCATAAAAAGACATGAAACACATGTGTGAAACATATGCATTTAAGTAGTTCCTTATCTGGGTTCTTTTATTCTGTCACAGGAGCACATTGTTTATGTCACATTGCAACGGTTTTAAACCAAATTCAGAAAATGGTGTTTCAGTCTGGAGCAAGCATTCCCCTAGCTGATATTATGCTGCTGTAGCAATATTATGCTGCTGTAGCAATATTATTTTCATTGTACCATTCAAAGTAGTAAAATCTCCCCATGTTGCCAAGAGCTCAGCTCCATAGCAGACACCTCAGCAGCTGCAGGGCCAGACTGCTGCTCAGTGGCATCCATGGGTCACTCCATGCCCAGCTCTGCCCTCTGAGGAAGGAAGGATGCAGCTGGGGGAATGCTGAAGGCTGTGACTGAAATCTGCAGCAGCGTAAGTACTGTATCAGTCTATGCACACTCATATTTCTTTGGTAAACCTTATGACTGTAAACAGCAAAATATTCTGGCAATCTTCTTGGTTTTTTGTCTTGCCTGAGCAATGAGTTTTCCCTGCACATCTTTTTTCTGATCTGATTGATTCAGCATGTAGCAGAGTTGTTTTCCCCCTTTTTTTCATTAAAGAAAATTGTAGTCCCCCTGCCTTCTTGTTATATTTGACATCTTTGTCTCTAGATGGCAGAAGGCTGTTTCCAGTGGTTGCTTGCCACAGCTTCTTGGCATGTGCACAAGCCTCAGGGATGTAGTGCCTAGCTTCAGAAAGGCAGACAACTTTCCTATTCTCAGTGATTCCCACAAAATAGAAGTGTTGAATCCAAGCAAGCAATAACTCATGTCGGTTCAGTCCTTCGTGCTATAAGCAATTGGTACAGAAGAGCTGAAATGATGGCTCTGAGGTCAGTGGCAAAATTTTGATTGACTTAAACAGGTCTCCCGTCTTTTACCTTTTCTGTTCACTAGAAGTTGTAAACCCTCAAAGGTCAAGGGAGGTCTTGGATGACAGAGTTCCTCAGTATAGTTTTCCTGTTCTGTCTGCTGTGATCATTTCAGTTTTCATTGTTGCCGATGGGTTTCCAGATAAGTGTGTTGCCATTGGCTGTTGCATTCCACTTCCCTCAGATTTGCTTTTTCCAGATAACCAGTGTTTGTAGTGTACAGGAAAGCAGGCAGGAAAAGAGAGCATCCTCTCCCTTTCTGCTTCATCCCTGTCTCTTCAGCCCTCAGGTATTCCAGAACATTCCCGTGTTCTCCTCTGTATTTCTGGCAAGCCAGAGAAGAGGATAAGGCACTTTTACTTTGACTCCTACTTGAACTACTTTGTTCGAGTTCTTCCTGCAGGAGACAGAGCATGGCAAGACAGGGAAGAGAAAGCTGCTTTGGGATTTGGTCACAGCAGGGAACTGGGGTGGCTTAGAGGAGCACAGGATCTGTCCAAGAGTGAGAGAGAACGTGTCACACCACCACGTTTTGGCTCTGGCTCAGTACCTCCACCCCTTCTCTATAATTGTCTGAAGTCTTCCAAACTTGTATCAGATATAATGAGATGAAGTCGTCTTTTGTGGTGACTTTTTCATGTAGTAAACATGGCCTTTCACAGCTCTGGGGTGTGGACTGTAATGAGTTTGGAAGTGTTTGTTCCTCTGGCAAACTGAAAGGGAGTGAATTCACCGGGCACCTCCGATCAGCTCCATTAAGCATCTGCATGGGCTCCAACAGGCTTTGTGCTGTCCAGCTACCCTGAGAGAAGGGGGTGCAGTTCAAATGATCCTGTTAGTAGATAGCACTAAATAATTCAGATTGACAATCCATTTTTTAATATAGTCACTGTAGTGAGGTTTATGAATCAGGGGTTTTGGCCTTGTCGAGCTGTGCTGGTGTGGCAGGAATGGTTTGGATGAGGACAGGCAGGCTGATTGTCCCACATGTCCCTGTGTCCCACTGCTTTCCAAAGTGCTGCACGGGGTGCAAGGGGAGCGGTTTGTAACTGACTGTCTACACCAGGGAGCCTCAATAACTAACACTCATGTTTGCCTCCTCTTCTCAGGGTTTTCCTGGTAATTTTGGAGAACGAGGACCTCCAGGCATTGATGGCAACCCTGTAAGTTCATAACGTTTTCCTTTCTTTTTTTTTTTTTTTTGCAGTAGACAGCACACTACTGCCTCACGCTAGTTAGAGCTGAGTGAAGCTTTTAAGCTTGGTGGCAGCTGCTGGCTAGTTTTGTCCCTCCTGAAAAACAAATGTACATCCCTGCCCCGCTGAAAGTTCCTGTGTTTGGTTCCTGTAACTGTCGGGTCATCGTTTGCCATCAGTTTTCTGTCTCCATCTCTTATCTTCCCACCTGAGTCTTGACAGATGCTTTCTTATCCTGAGGGTGTGACTAGGAGAAATTCAAGAGAAAAAGGGCAAGGATGTTGCTCTGGCAGAGCAGGCAGTGTTTGAATCATGTTGTCCATACCACAGGGCACAGATTCCCTGCTCTAGTGTCTGGGAGCACTGAGGGACAGACTCCACAGCTGAGGCAGCTGCCTGCCCCATCCCTCAGCCAGCCAGGGGACTGCATGGGGAGTAAGTCTTCAGTCTCCTGAGTTCTTGGCCTCCCTTCAGTCTTCATCTGACCCCTGCTGGCTTCCTAAGAGTAGGATGTGTCTCCTGGGAATTGGATCAGGATGGTCACAGAGGACATTTAAGCAGCTGAGTGCTGATAAGGCTTAATTTGCTCTGCTCTTGTAGCACTAAACTGTGGGGATGTGCTGTGTTTGCTACTGCTCACAGAATATGTCCTTGTGGTTTGCAACAGTTCTCAGATGTATTAATTATCCTAAATTATTTTCTGAATTACTTTGTTGGTTCTCCCTGAATTAGTATGTGAGCAGCATTGATTCATGTTTGAAATTCCTGCTGCCTTGGTTATTCACACATAATCACCGTGCTGCTCTGGGGTTTGACGGGATAATTTGTGTGAAGTAACCCACTCCACACGTGTCTACAAGTTCCCATTTGTCATATATGCAGCATAAAAGTTATTTATACAATCGACTCCAATCACCAAGCCAAGGTCAGCTACACTCCAGTTTTTGTGGGAATTCAGCACAGGAGTCATACATGCAGTGAACTGAAAGAATATTCCCAAGGAATACTTCTGCAGGATTTTTCCCATCCTTCAGTCAACTTAAGCCATGGGTCAGAGTGGAATCAGCAGTCCCAAAGTAGAAAACTTTCTGATTGTACTGCTATTTCCAGCCAGCCCACCAGGAAGAGCAGGGATCCTGGAGGACAGGAAGACGTTTTTTTTCCCCAAATAACTTACTTTGTTTTCTTTTGAATATGCAAGTTGTCTAAGCCCCATTCAGAAGATGTTCTCAATGCCAGTCAGCTGAATGGCAGTTCCCAGAGCCTGGGAGAGCAGCAAATGTCCCGTTAATTCATCCAGAAGGATTGCTTTTCTTTCATCTTATCAACGGCTTTTAAATATTAATGCGCCTTGGCTATCGCAGAATGAAAACAGACTGTTTGGGCTGACTTAAAGGGAGGTTCACAGGGTCACAAGTGGAGTCACAGACACAGAAGAATGCCAGAAAGTCTGTTTGTGGAGCACACAAATATGCTGGGTTTGGTAGGTGGGGTGTGCAGCTGAACTGTCGCAGGCGGGAGGGCAGCTGGAGGCCTGGCTGCCTGAGGCCCGGCTGCCACATCCTCTGTTTGATCCCCTGGTTGCGTGGGGAAGGCTGAACCCGACAGCTTCTGATCTCCTTTCCATCCCCGCCAGGGACAGCAAAGGCTCGTCCAACCTCAGGGGCCTTCTTCCCTCCTACCAGCTCACTGAGAACTGTTGAGCCATCGCATTCCAGATCCCATGTTCCCCCCGGGTGCTTTAGCCACTCCAATTAGGCTCTTAATCACAGGAATTAGACGTGGGAAAGGGCTGTTGATTCATCTCCTTCTCTCTTGCCCGGTTCATGCTCTGATAAAAGAAGAATAGAGCCTGATTTCCCTCGCAGATCAGGGACTGATAGCCAGGAAGGCCACTTGTAAATCCTCCATTTCCTAGGCCAGGGAATGGCTCAAATTAACAACTAGTCCTGTCCACATCTCTCAGGGGAGTCCACCCCCTCCTCTTCCAAGAGGAAATCCTCTTCCATTAGTGCCATGAGGTCATGCATTTCCACATATACCTGTTCTCTTGAGGAATATCCATATGACATAAATCAGAAATCTGGGAAGTGCCTCTTGAGACTGGTGAGACCAAGACCTGACCATCCACCCAGCCTGCAGCCCAGCCACCCTGGGAGCCTGCAGAGCTTCCTGGGAAACCCAGGCCACCGTGCTCCAGTGCTCAGCATTCCTGGCATACTCCCTCTTCTTCCTGAGCCTAGTAATGCCAGGCTTTGGCTAAAAGCTTGAAGCCGACCTTATAATAGTAGCTCTGAGGACACAGAAATCCCACCCATGAGGAACAATTGCTCCACAGATGTCCCAAGTATGCAGGAAAGGAATTGGCCATTTAAAAAAAGCAATTTTAGGTTGGCTGAGATTATGAAACACTTTTTTGTGTGTGTGCTTGCCCAATAGTCTTTTACTCCACTTCCCATAAAATAAACACACGTAACCCTTTACCCAAGGAGCCCTGAGCACATTCAGTCACGTTGTGTCCCCTTCTCTTTCCTTCTTCCACTAGGCAAATCTTTCCATAAAAGGGGAGCTTTATTGCACTGGAGGGGACTCCACCAGATGTGCACCATAAACTGAGCAGAGCTGTCAAAGAAAGTAGCCAGCAAGATCCAGAGCAGGGGCAGGACTTTCAGCATTTCCAATGCACTTGTTTTGAGAGGCCCCATTGGAGATGGAGGTGTGTAAGAGCAGGTCCTTGCCCTGACAAGCAGCTCACTGTTAGCATGGCCAGGGAGGCCACTGAGGGAGACATGGGACAGGCTGAGCACCCCATGGTTGCTGGACTACTCAGAGACCTGGATAGGTGAGTTGTGGGGGCCTGGCAGAGCTTCTCTGCTGTGCTTCACTTGAAGATGCCATCAGGCACCCACCAGTGCTTCTGCCTGTCTTAGGAGAGCTCACACAGAGGAAGTTTTGTGGTGAAGCTGAGAAGTGAAACCAGCTCCACAGCCCCATCAGCAGTCTGACCCTTGGAATGATGAGCTCCAAGGTGCCGAATACACTCCCAGGACCCATTTGCCAGCACCAGAACCTGCCATACCCTCTCCCCAAACTACCCAGTTTCATTTTCATGCAGGTCTTCCTTTTCCTATGAGTTTTATTACTTAACAACTCCCAAAAACTCACCTTTCCCAAAGCTAAAGCAGCAGCTTTCCTTTCCTTCCCATCTTAGCCTTGCTCTCTGTGTGTCCCCTCCCTACTCTGGTCCCTCTCCCTGCCAATGGCTGGATCTCGCCTGGGGCAGGCTCCCACCTCTCCCCTGCACAGTGAAATGTTCTGTTCATCCAGCCTGCTCCCGGGAGGGAAATCAGCCCTGGGAATAACAACAAGCAGCCTGTGTCTTCCCAGGATGTGCTCGCTAGTGCACTCCTGAAGATGGAAGTTCTGGATCACTTTGGTGGGGGAAGGGGCTGGGGTTGAAAGGAGGAATGGAATGGGGAGGGATGGTCTTTTGCCTTCCCTCAAGCCCTTGAAACACTAAGCTGCCTTTCAGTCTCTGCTTGTCTATAAAATGTCCGTAACCATGTGTGTTTGTCTTTCCTTTTAGGGAGAATTGGGAGCCCCAGGTCCTCCTGGAGTCCTTGGACTCATTGTAAGTACAAAAACAAATGGAGATCTGACTTGTCGGGCCTCAACCCTTTCAACCTGCCTAACTACGCACAGATTTTCCTCTTCCTGTGCGCAGGATGACTGTTCATATGGGGAAGGTGTGACATCTAGGGAGAAAGGGGGTTTCCTGGTGGATTGGGAGGTGGAGGAGGGCAAACCCTTCCAAGCAAAAGGAAGCAGATTAGAAGTCTGTTGTTAGTGTCTTTTTTTTCCTGATAACTTGCCCTTTTGATAACGTTTGCCAGGGTATTTATTCAAAGATGCAGTATTCATTCCACACCGGGATCTCTTAAAAAGCAAGTCCCTGTAAGCAGTGACCTCAGGAACACACAGTTCTTGTTCACTGGAGAGATCGTGGGCAGGAACAGTCTGTCCTCTGGGTAGACAGGAATTTTACATGCACTCTCACTATCCCATCATGAATCCAGGTAATTATGTTCTCAGCCAAATTCCACCCTTCATTACACTTTTCCCCCTGCAGGAGATAAATGGCTGTAAGGATGGGTGGCAACTCCTCCTCTGGCAGCTGTGCTGGGGTTGGTGAATGCCCAGCTGAACATAATATGGTTTATTTTCAGGCCCTAGGATTTGTTTCAGGTTATTCCCTTCCATGCACAAAAATTGGTAGGCTCTGTTACTACTACAGCATTCTTTCATAATGATTCCTCCTCAGCTGTGATAATTCATGGAAACTTGACTTGCAAGGAATGGTTAAAAACCTTCCCCTTTTGCCTTCCCATAGCTTAAGTTATAGGAGTGTGTGTCAGCTGAGATCAAGACCTCCATTGCACTAGACATTGCACAAACCCGTAAATCTTACATTGCTTGAAGGAACAGCAGGGAATATGGTGGAACACCTATCTTGGAGATGGGGGACTGGGGTTGATTGAGGGGCAAGTTTTCCATGGAACCAGGAATTAGGTCTGTTTCCCCTGATTAGTAGCTACTTTAGCCGTAGCAGCAGAAAGGATGTGTTCCTGGCAAACAGCTGGAAGAGGAAGACTGCATTTAAAACAATACTATTGAAGGCATTGTCCAGATTGGATTATATTCTTCCTTGCTTTTGGAAGGATTTATCATTTCCTTGTTGCCGTTATCTCACAGACATTTTGTTTGTTAGGAAGTGTAAGGTCAGAAATGGTAAATGGGATCATGATCCTTCTAGAGATGATGGAGTCAGAAGCTGCCTGTCCTGCTCTCCACACTGGCCCAGCCAAACTTCAAACTGAGATTCAGGTCAAATTGAGTTAGGTCCAGGGTAACATGCACCTCCTGAATTCAGGATGCTGAAGCATTTTTTAATGGGATAGACCAAGAGTGACCTCCTCCATCCTCCTGGGGAGAAGGGAGCACCTCCATCCTATCTTGTCCTCCCTGTGGAGGACAGCTCCAGGTCCTTCCCCAGGGTCTGCACACAGGGCTCACACTGCAGGGCATGTAGAAGGTGACACATGCCCCCCATTCAGTCTCTTCCTTGCCACCTGCAGGCACCCTGGGGACCCTGTGGGCAGGCTCTGGCTGCCTCACACACCCTGCAGAGTTTGGTTCACAGTGTAAGAGAGGCTGAAGAGCAGAATTAGGTGTAACTAAAGCCTCCTGGTCTCCTAATTAACTGTGTGGGCAGAGGTCTAAGTAAATGCATTTCTACAAGCAGCCTTTATGCTGAGAGGTATGAAAAGGGCTCTGTTGGGATGGCTGCAGCCCAGCTCTCTCTGTGTGGCTGCGGGCCTGGGCCTGCAGCTGGAGAATTGCTCCTTCAGGAAGCCTGCCCTGTTTATTTACACACTGAGGCCAGGCTGGTGCACCCTGTCGCTGCCTCTCTTCATGGCAAAGAGCAGCCAGAGCCCATTTCAACACCAGCACTGAAGGGTTTCTGTTGTATATCGCACGTGTGTACCCATGGCAGCCAGAGCTCTGCTGTCCTCCTGCACTGGAGGAAGTCCCAACACACGATGCCACGCCGACTTCTCACTGCAGCAGGATGAGACACCTCTGTCCTCACCTCCTGTCTCTCCTCTCTTTCCTTTGTGTGCTGCCTTTACTTAGGGGCTGTCTGCATATTCAAAGAGCCTTGACTCATGCCAAGATGCTGCTTTTGTTGATATCAGTAGTGCATTTCTTCAGTGATACTGAGACTGGATATCAGAGGAATTTCACACCATATGCAGGGATCTGTTGGGTTTGCACCTAATGACTGTGGTAATTTTCTTTCCTCACTAGGGTGACATGGGCCCTGTTGGACCAATTGGCTATCCAGGACCAAAAGGGTTAAAGGTGAGGGAATAGCTGAGCTCTGTCAGTTCTCATCCCTCCATAGCTGGGCTGAAGGTTATTCTGTTCCTGCTTTGGGCAGTTGTGACTGCCCTGAGAGAAAGGATGGGCAGCAGTGATGTGTGTCCAGGCACAGGACTGTTGAACACAACATCCCACTGGTGCTCTGCAGTAGGTGTGAGTCAATGGGGAATTCCACGAGCATTTTCCCTGTGTGCCTCCAGCACATGAAGAATGTGTGATGGAGCACACTTTGGGAGCAGTCTGGCATTTGACCTTGAGACTGTGCCAGGCCAGTGCTTTGGGTCTGAACCACCACCCCATCAGCAAACAGCAATGTCACAGACCTGAGCAAGTTTCCACCATGGCTCAGCCTCACTCTGAACTTTCTTTTGTTTCAGGGGCTAATGGGAAACCCTGGAGAACATGGACTGAAAGGTGATAAGGTGATCTGAATACTCCCTTATTGCACTGTGTTTTAATTTTGCATGTGAAACCCCCTTTCTAGTTTCTCTTTCTTATTCAGCACCATAGTGCTGGTTCCACTCTGGCCATCTCTATCCCATCTTCTCACCCTCCTTCCATTCCTGGCACTCTAGTTTTGATTTTTCTTTCTTTGATATCTGCCCCATCCCCTTTTCCATGGAGTATACATCAGTTATGCTCAGATCCTCTTTGGAGCTCCCGTCTCCCACTGATGATGACAGTAAATGTACAATTAACTGGTGGTCCACTGTTTTTATGTTGTTTACGTGATGGGATGGAGAGGAGATGGTCCAACACAGACAGTGAGTTTGTATTAATGCATTTGGGAGAAACGTGGTGTGAAAAAGCAGCCCTGTATCAAACAAACCAGGTGGATCCCCTGGAAAAACTGTTGTGTGTTGGATACCCCTGCTCCTGTTCAAGGAGCGTCACCTCAGTTCAGCTTCCTACTGAGAGGAAATTGCCTTGTCCCTAACTGATATAAATCACTTTAGAAAGAGCAAAATTGAGAGGGGCCTTGACTGCAGTGATTTAATGGTGCTGGCACAAAAACACGGAACTTGAGATAAATCAGCATGAAGCTGTCTCACTGTCACGAGAACCCTTCTCCTACAGGTATTTGGCTGTGGAATTTATTTAGTCTGAAAGAGTGGCAGGTGCAGTTATTTATTGCTGGCTCTGATTGCTCAGGAGGGCAACGGAAAATGACCGTTAAGTGTATTCTGCTCCTCCTGTCGGATTTTTTGTTCTCTTCTTAGATGTTTGCTTTTAGAGAATGATTTAGCAGCTCAAAACTGCACAGGGAGGAAGTAGTGTCAAACCAGTTGATTCAAGTCTTCTTATATTATAGCAGCTCTTTTCCAGGACTCCTGTGTCTGCAATTTCCATTTCTCCCCTATGCTGCTTTTCCACTTCTGTTGAGAGCAATGACAAGGCAAGATAAGGGCTTTTTATTTAGGACAAGCTTAAGACATTGTAGCTGGTTTCTTGACTAAACACCAGATCCTAGAGTCCACAGACTCCTCCATCCACTCCTTGGAATAAATGGTTAAATATCTTAAAAATCATCAACACTTAAATCATTGTTTAGCAAAATTAAACTTCCTGGACAGTTCAGTCTCCATTGCTTTATAGAAACTACATTGTTTATGCCCAGTATTTCCCCAGCCACTGCTGTCACAGTAAACAAATGGCTTGTGATTCTCTCTGGAGTTATCCTTAAAATACTCCCAAGTGCAGAATTATCCATCCTCCCAACAATCCCACACTCCTGAGCTACAGGAAACCTTTTCCTTCCCCCTCAGCTGCCTCCGCCTGTAAGCTCCACGCTGCAGGTCATCCTGCCATCCTAGGGATGGGTTGATGAAGATTTAATTGGATGTCTGCAAGCTCCAGTTAATCCCATCTGTCTTGGTCACATCCAAAACGTGGCCTTGTACAGGTTTGTCTTTTTGTAGCTGAAGAAAACTCCCTTCACTCAGCAGCAGTCAGATGAATGCTGGTAAAACCTGAGAATAATGACAGGGTGGCTGGATGGTGTTTGTAGGCAGCGGGAATGTCACTGGAGCTGCCACCTCAATCCACCTGGGAGAATGTCCTCACATCACATGACCAGATGTGAACCAGAATAAGGGACAACATCTCACTCCTCCAGCAAAAATCACATCTTTTTATCTAGCAGCTAGACAGGCAGGTCCAGGTCATCCTTCTGTTGCCACTCCAGTGTTTTCATGGAGGCAGGGAGAGAGGGAAGAGAACATTTTATCTGCTCTTACAGGAAGAAGTGGAATTACTATATAACTCTGAAATAAAGAGTGGCCTTGAAAAGACCACGTGGGGTGATGAGTGCAGGGGAAAGGTAGAGGAAGCAGAGGAAATCCCAGCTACTTGTTCTCACAGAGTTTTATGTATCAGGACATCTGTAACTTGTGGAGGGCATGGCTCAGGCAAATACCTCTGGAGTTGTGTGGTGTTAGCTCCCTTTGCATTGCTAAGCAGAAAGTCTTGGGAACAGAGACTTCTGATTGAGGAAAATTGAGGGGATTTTGCACAACAACCTCCTCTGCATCCCACAGACAGCAAACACCTCCCACAGCTGTGTATTGGTCCCTTCCCATGTAACCCCTTGCTGTTTGTATTGGGTTACAAAGGGCCTCAGGGTGTCTGAAGCTACATTTCTTTTTATAGGTGAAACATGAAGCACAGGCAACATCCCGTGGGTAGAGCCTGTTTGTAGTTTCAGATCCTACATTCCTTTTCCTGTCCCATGAACGAAGTCCTTGCAGGCCCATTTCATCATCTCGGCATTACAGTTTTTAATAACAAACATGCCTGACCTCTTTCCTCTGCAATTTTTCCCTCATATCAAGGACACAGACCCCGACTCCCAGTTCCAGGGCAGGTGAAAGGTGATGCCCCAGTCCTCAGTTCTGGTTTAAGAGATTAACAGCCATAGATGGATTGTTCATGCCGTGACATTTTGCTGTGCTATCACAAGAACATGTGAACATCTGGCATGAAGTCCAGCTCAGGATAAGAGATGTGTTTTGTTTCCCCTGCTTCCTTCTTACCCTCTCTAATGCCCATTTCTCAGAGCTGTTTGAAAACTGGTTTCATTGTCATGCCCCACTTTTCCTAAAGGTTGGAAACAAAGGTTTGTTCCTGCCTTTTGCTATACTCAGGAAACTCTTTTATTTTAGTAGTTATTACTTAGTGTCCGAGTATTTCTTCTGAAACAGTATTCCAATGGCCACTTGTACTGTCTGGGTAGAAAATTACTTAATAAAAAATATAATCTTTCTTTTTTGACCCTCAGAATTGATGGTAAAGACAAACCTCAGAACCAACCTGTCACTTCCAGAAAAGCTGTTTTCGTGCTGCCTTCTGTCGGGAGCCAGAATTAAGTAGATTTCAGTGTTTTAAGCCTTGGACTACATCAAATAAGTAGAAAATTGGGAGAAGATGAGAGAAATCTGTAAAGGAGCTGGGTCACACAGTAGTTTTTTTGCCATTTCTATTGTATCTAATACTTGAGGTTCTTCCGAACTGAATCTGTGTAAAGAGCTGATTGTTTCCATTTTGCACTGCCAAAAAAAATAAAAAAGATGGAAAATAGTTTAGATAAAACAAAATGTTGGTTATTTGACTCAAATTAAAATATTTTAGGTTAAAAACCAAATGAGTAAAATCAATTTAACATTTTTAAGAACAACATTCTAATTTTGTTATATAAAAGATTTGTTTTGAAGATGATTCGGTGAAATGTTCCAGGAACATTTACCAAAACATTTAAGCAAATTTAGCATGAATCCATGAAATGTTTCCATCATTGAATCTGCATAGTTCTTAATTATTTTTCTTCTGAAAAATTGTCTTTGAAAAGTCTTTACCAACTCAAACCTGAACCATCCACAATTTCATTATCCCCCACATGTTACTGAAGTACTTACAATTATTTCAGCTCTCTGATAACAAGTGGGTGGTTTTTCTGGAGTGAAGTGGACTTTCTCTGTCATCTCTCTGTGGACTTTGGCTCTGTTGCAGGACTCCACATGTTTTCCATGTGGACTATGTTTAAACATATAGCTCTAGAGTGGCTCATTCCCTTGCTGGGAAGCCAAGTTCATGGGACAAAGTTCCTACAGCAGTTATTTTTGTTGGGTCTTGTCATTGTACCAAGTTATTGTAGTTGTTCCTCCTTTGACTTCCCAAGTAGAATTTTCCTTTCTCTGCCCCATCATTGACTCATCCTTTGTTTAAATAAATCACTAAATACATGAGGTTGGAAGGAGCATCAGAAGGTCATTTTGTCCAGAGAGCTGCTCACAGCAGGGGTAAGAGCCAATGCAAGGTAGTCCACTGCTCTTTGGAAAACTTTCAGGGATATTTGTCTTCTACCCAGGGAGTCAGAATCTGTTATGTCAGTCCAATGAGGGGACAGACAGACAGCTTGGTCAGGAAATATTGTCAGTGATGTGCTCCCCATACCAGTGAATCCCAGCCTACCCTTCCCAGGGAATCTCAGCTCAGATACTGGCAGTGAGGTAGTACTAAAGCATTACCAGAAGTTGCTCTTGTTTTCTTATGGAAGAGGGTTGATGCCTGATGTCAAGACTAGGATATGCTCACAGAAATCCTGAGGATTGTTTCCTTTTCTATAGAGCCTTCTGAGAGAAAAGGTTCATTCATTGAAAACTGAACTCTTCTGTTCAGCTGAATTTAACACTTCACCACCTTCATGGCCACTGTAAGCCAAAGGAGTGTGGTCTCTCTTCTTGCAGCTTCTATAGATACACTTTGCTTGGGAATTCCTGGTTTTCGCTCTCCTGCAGTTTCCTTTCTCACCTTAGAATCAAGTTGGGAAATACACACTTTGTTCAGGGTTGTTGTTATATTCAATGTGATCTGCAGCTTGCCAGCAGTTTGGTTTTGAGTGGAGCTGGTGCTGAAACTTTTGCTGTACAAAGCACCTTCTAAGCATCAACCTGGGCATTTTGGCTGTTGCTGTTCCCTATTTTAACTCTCTGGTGATGTGTACCCAGGGTGATTTAGGAAGAGCAGGTGTCCCAGGAGATAACGGCTTCCAAGGAGACAAGGTAATTGTTGTTCTTTTCTCCATCATTCTTTTCCCCTTATGTAGCAGTGGCCGCCAGTTTTCTCAGTTCATCCACTAGAAGCTGGAATTAGCTGCATCCTGTTGTCAGGTTCCCCTGCTTGTATAGTTCCCATTTCGGATATGTTGTGCCTTTCTAAAGTCCATGTCAGAGTATGGATTTTGTAGTTACTCATAGTAAAAGCAGTTCTGCACGGGGCTTTCTGTGGGGGCTATGTCTTCTCACAGAGATTGGAAGTGATGGGAATGATGGGGATGTCTGTGAATGTGTGTGGTCCAGCGGCTGCAGACTCAGGAGATTTTGTCTGCTCAGTGCAGCAACTTAAACCCTGACCCAGCGAAGCACTTAATGCTCTGTATAATTTCTGATCAAATCACTTCTTCCCTGTGACTTGATGTGATACTGACTGTGGCTGACAAATGTTGCACATAGCCTTGTGCTGGAGCCTGTGTGGCTCTGAGCCACAGCCAACTGCAGCAGCTTGTGTTATTTGGGGCTAAAATCAGAGCTGTCTTCAGAAACATCTCACTGACATCAGTGCAGCTGTCTCAGCTCCATGCAGGGCTGAGTCTGGCCTTTAGGAGATGCTTCCCGTTCTGCAGCAAAGTTGGAGCCTGGGGAATTGGTATTTTTTTGATGCCTCATTGTGTTCTGAAAAAATGTGTCTCTCTCAGGGCAGCCAGGGTTTGCCTGGGGTCCCTGGGGCACGAGGGAAAGCAGGCCCCCTGGTAAGTAACCAAGCACCCTCTGCTTCCTAATCTCCCTTTCTAAAGGTTCCGTGCCCAGCTGGAAAGACAGCTTGGCAGGGGTGTGCTGTTCTAAACAGGAAACGTGACAGACAGGAGCCAGCTCACTTTTCCCCATTTTTTTCTTATTTCTGCAGGGAAAAGTCGGTGACAAAGGACCAGTCGGGTTTCCAGGACCACCTGGCCCTGAGGTATGTCCCACCACCACCTTCTCACATCCTTGCAGCCTAGGGCTTCACTTCTCTGCTGGGATATGATGGCACATGAGTGGTGATGGGGTAGGAAAGATTAAGATGGGTTCATGACCCATTCTACATGTTGTGGTTTTTCCTTCCCCTTTTTTCTCATAGCTAAAATGGAGGAGTTTTTTTCAATTTTTCCTGCTCAAAATACCATTTAAAGCAGAAAATCCTCTTACTTCCCTTACCAAAAAATAGTCACAGTGATACCTTAAATGCAGGATGAGCTTCCCCCAGCACACCACCATTTTTCTCCTTCCTAAGCAACCAGACAAAATCTGTAAGATGCTAAAAAGCCACTTCTAGCACAACTGATGGTCTGTTTTCCCTTCATCAGCATTCTGGTATTTCGCATGGTCTGGAAGGGCTCTCAGCTGACTGCTGCCACTTAGCAATCATTCCTCTTTGTTGCTATTGGAAATAAGCACGGATTCCTTTGTTTCCTCCTCGAAGGATGGGTGGGTGGGAAGGAGCTGCTGCCAGGCTGATGGCAGCTAATGAGGGTGTCAGCATTTTTCCTAATTCCTCGCCTGCTTCCCTTTGTCGTGGAGGCTGCAGCTCCTTTCTCAGAGCACAGAGATTATGCACTGACTCATAAAGATTAATTAAAACCCAAATTGCCGCTTTTAGCTGTGTGATGACAGGCAGGCCCTCACTGCAATAAATCTTGTAAGAAGATGGACCTAAAGGGAGTTGCTGGGAAAGGCTGCTTTTCCATCAAACTGATGGTGCTGTTTTGTTTTGTCCCATTCCCTCCCAAAGCTGTGGTGGCCCACACAAAGACACTACCAGCATGTAACACATCTTGTCCCTTAGCCTTTAACTAAACCTCTCACAGAGGCTGACACTGCCTGCAGAATTCCACGTGTGCACCCTGACTGTTCGTCATTTTCCCCAGGGCTTCCCAGGTGACATTGGCCCACCAGGAGAAAATGGTCCTGAAGGTCTGAAGGTGAGTAGAGCGGAGACTGCAGCTCTGTGTGGCGTTGGAAGCAGCCAGGGAAAGCAAAGTAGTGGGAAGGGGGGAAGAGAGAAACCCCTGGAGATTCCTAAAGATTGTCCTGGCTAGCATCTCAGCTTGGTCTGTTTGGCTTGAGGTCCCTCCAAGTGCAGAGTTTTTTTCTCTTCAAATTTTTTTTCTGTAACAAAATTGACCTTGGATAATGTCCCATGGCTGTGAAAGAGACTTTCTCATTTTAATTGCCCTTCTGAGCTTATCTTTCTATTTTCTGAGTACCTTTTCCTTTGGCTCTTTCTCAGGGAAAGCCAGGAGCACGAGGTTTACCTGGGCCAAGAGGACTGCCTGGACAAGAGGTGAGTGTCCTCAGCTCAGAAGAGGTTTGATTTAAAGAACAACGCTGACTTCTTGTTATGAATCAAGGGGGGTTTAAATCTGCTCCTGTCTTTTGCCTAGGCCTTTGACAAAAGACAGTTGAGGTTGTTAGCACCCCAGAATCCACCCTGATTGACAAGTTCTTTTAATGATGACTGATTCAGTCTATTATAAAATGAATTATTTATTTATAGACGTAAAACTAACAGACATAAGGCTTAAAACAGACTATTACTACACAGGGATACAACAAAGAGGGGAGTATTAGTAAGTACACGCGGAGTTAAAGGCACCATTAAAATTATAGCTAGCTTAGAAATAGTACAACTTAGGATTCAATGTTTCTCACCACCGGTCATGAAGGGATGTGCATCAAAGTCCTCTCTCTCAATCCCAGGGAAGTGACCTGGAGATGCGCAGGCTCCAGGGAGAGATCTCTCATGTGTAAGAGACGTCTGCCTCTGTGAAAGCTGTGTGGGCTTTTATAGACATAAAAACCGTGTCTTTCGGTCAAGAATATCTCTTTCATCTCTCCCCACATTTGCATCCTAGACTAAGATGTTGATTCTTAGCTGGGGCTTGAGCCCTTCGGCGCCAGAGATACTTCACAGCTGGGCTATGACCCACCCATGTTATCTCTTGCATACAGGCCGCTTAACCTGTGGCAGAGGGAGGGGGTAGGCATGTGCTGCCACACTTCTGTAAGTTAATGCATGCTGAAATTGTGTCCTTGGTTTAAAATGCTCTGATCCCTCTGAATCTGGAAGCAGATGCTTATACTGAGTGATCAGAGACCTGCAGAAGAGGACCTTCCTCTAAGCTGTGTGATCTCCAAGTCCTGTGATCTCTGCTTCCACTCACTGCTGGCATCTGCTGACCCTAAATTCTGCCTTGGCTTTGCTTTTAAAGCCTGTTTCCCCACCCCCAGACGGGTTTTAGAGCCCTTTTCCCTGCACATCCCCTTGCACAGACATGCCCTGGCCTGGCTTTTGCTTTCTGCTCCTTTTAAGTGTGTTCCTTTTCAACCATGAGACATGCAGACTCTGCTCTCTCACATGGAGAAACATTCCTCTGTAAAAAGAGAAGGAAATGGGAATTGCTGCTCTGCAGGAAATTCATTTGCCCAGCACCTCAGAGCTTGCACTCACCACTTCACCTCAGAACCTGAAGCATCATTCCACTTGCAGTCGTTTAGCAGGGAACAATTGTCATTGATTTAATTGTCGTGGAGCTGCAAACACCTTATGGGAGCAGCAGAGAATGTCTGAGTTCCCTGTTTATCCTGTTGTTACTCCAGTGACATCAGTGTAATTTCCTTTCACTCAGGCCAGTGTAAGCTGTTTGTCCAGAGTCACGAGACATTGTGTAAATAAAACTGAGCACATGCATGGGCAGGAGCTCGTTTTAATAGCACTAATGATTCTTAACTTTTTCTGGGAGCTCTTCTGCTTGTTCTCTAAATGGGATTAATGCAAATTAGCTCATTTATTTGCAGTGAAATAGGAAAAAAAATATTCCAGCCAAAATACAAAGGGAATCGAAACCCTGCATTCCAGGTTCAGGCAGGCATGACCAAGCTGCCTTCAATTTACTCTAGTTAGTGAGTGTAAAAGTAAGCTCAAAGACATGGACATGGAGTTGGGTGCAAGCTGTGCCGAAGGACTTTGACTGTGCAGCAGAGCACAGCGCTGTGCCCTTACCACTATGGTCACCCAGGGCACTAGGTCAGGGCTCTGAATTACATCCCAGTGGAAATGTGGCATACTGGGGGTGGCTTGTCTGAGCCCATGGACCTGGGTTCCTGACCCGCAGTCCCACCCTCAGCCTGTCAGTGCCCCTTCATTACGACGGCTGACCACCGAAATGAGAGCAGCCAGGCTGTGGCTGCCAAGGACGCTTTTTATTTCTCTCTTGGCAGTTGGTTTTAGACACTTGAGATAATTTTTGTGAAGCTTAATTGAAGGTCTCTTAGAAACTGTAGATCTGATCCTATCACATTAGAAATTGGTGTAGAGCCAAGGGAGACGACTGAGTCCAATTGCTGTGTGAGATTTTGTGATAGCTCCATCCTGCAGCATGTGTAGTCCTAGCTGAAAGCAAAAGGGAAACGTTCATGCAGTTGCCAAATGGTTTTGTGGGAAATTTTGGAACATGCTTTTTTGGAGGGAAGGGAGAGGAAAAGGGGGTAAGAAAGACAAAGAGTAAAGAACTGTATAGCATTCACATCCCTGCCAAATCAAATGAAGCAGAGTTATGGCAGCATGTCCAGGATACCCTACTGGCCAAATCCAACCCATCATAGACCAAATCAACTGGTGTTGCCTTGGTCAAATTTTGGATGGCTTTTACTGGCAGGACTTGACTTGAGATCTTTTTTTCCTGAGAAACCTCAGAGCCTGCTCTAAGATAGAGGAGGACTCAGCTGTTAAAATGTGACAGCTGAGCACACAGCCTGTGTTTAACTGCTGCTCATACTGCAGGCATTTCATTCTTGCTGCATGGTGAGTCCAAATTTTGTCACCACTTTGCCTTTTATTTTAATTTCTTTTCACCTCAGGGAGATGAAGGACCCTTAGGACCACCAGGAGTCCCTGGTCCAGAGGTATGTTTCAGTCATTTATTCACTCAGTTATTACCAGCTCTGATGACCAGAGCAATGGAATTGTAGTTAAATTCTCATAAAGCTTCAACCCTCCTGCTTTGGGAAGTCAGTCTGCCCTGCTATGAGTTATTGTCTTGTCCAGGTCTTGACTGATTTCTTGATCCAGGATGGCTGAAAGTCCAGGAAATGTCTTGCACAGGGTGTTGAGTTTATGACTTGTCTAAAGTCTCAGACCTTGAAAAACCCTCTAATGTTTAAACAGTTGATCCTCAAGAGAAATGACATTGACTGGAAACCATTTCTGTAACCAACCCTGATGTTTCTTCCTTGATTTATAGTATTTTTCAATGAGTAGAGGAAAAAGAAAGAAAAAAGACTGGGCAGTTAGAGAGAGTCCTTTTGATCTCTGTGATGTATCACAGAAACACAGAAGAAGCAAAAAGAATATTGTCATATCTGTGAGCTTGCCAGCTCAGGATTTTGTAATGGGTCTGTACATAATTGTCACCTCAGGATAGTAAAATATCCTGAAAATTGGTAATAGGTAGATCAGAAAATGAATGTTTTATCTTTATCTTTTATCTTACAAGCATGTAAGCTGCACCTGTGACCAAAGCAGCTGCAAGCTTTTGATGTTTATGGTTTTTCCGTGTATTCCAGGGTCGATCTGGTCGGAAGGGATTTCCGGGAACACCTGGTCCCAACGGTCCAAAGGTAAGAAAACAGCTTGTTCCTGATCAGGGAAGCAATGGGTAGAAGGAAGGAAAGGAAGAGGGAAATGTCTTTTCTCACCTTTACCACTCTCCCAGGTATTCATTGCAGAGATAACAAGAGAACTGAGGGTTCCTATTTTTCTCAGGATTTTGGGGTCTCAGCTTTTGCTTCTTTCTTCAAAAAGAATGATGGTGCATTTTTAAGCCATTATAAACACATGTGTTCCTCCTTTGATATCAACCGACTCCTCCCTCCCTCATCATTTCATTTTCCATTGCTTTTCCATGGTTTTATTCTAGAACAATGCACATCATTCCTATCTTTGCTGCCTAATTATCAGCAGGAGCCATTCCAGGGCAATGCACTCCACAAACCCACACTCGAAAGGAAAGAGAAAAACCAACAAAAACAACCTCTTCAAACAGTAAATGGCAAAAATGTGGTCTGGTAGCACATCTGGAGTATCTGCCTACTGAGAAAATACAGCTGCTGTCCTGGAGACGCTGCTGGTTACTGGCGAGCCTGGCCTCTGGATGGCCTATCCAGGGGTACTCTGACTGCCTCCATGTGCTGCCACAGCTGCCCTTATCCCTGGTGGGTTTGAAATCCTTCTCCTTTTGCTTTCTCCTTCAACCCTTATCGTTTTCATGCTCTGAACTCCTTCTTCCTGCACTGGGATTTATCTCGCATAGGTTCTTGCTATGGTTTTCCTGTGGATGCTCCATGTGACAGTAACATGCACCTGTCTGAGGTTTTATAACAACAGAATCAGGGTGCAGCATTGTCTGGGAATATTTGGGTTGTGTTTTCTTCTAATGCTTTGTAAAACTTTAGGATAAAGTAACCAGGACTAGGTCGGGCCTATGCCACAGTGCAGTAGTCATCTTATGTTTCAATGTGGTTCTCTAAAGGTTATTTTACTACAGCAGGACTAGCTTTAGGGGCATTTCACTCCAGAACAGCAAGCGCTTGCTCCATGTTTGTGTCAACAGTGTTTCTTACTTTGGATTATCTTCCAAGTCACAGCTGGTTTTGTAAGATGTTGTTTCTCACAGATTTTCCCTGGTTCACACACAGCAGCCCAAATCATGGGCATACAAAGAGTCATGGTTTTCCCAGGGTCTGGCTGGCAGCACCAACTTACACATGTGCCCTTGTCTCCTTGTCCTGCAGGGTGAGCCAGGAAACCGTGGCCGACCGGGGAAAGTTGGTGAGCAGGTAAATTCCTTACTTTTCTTGTCTCCTTGATGATCTCCTCTGTACATGTCCTGGGTGCCCAGAGTGCAGGCAGAGGGCAGTGGCCAGGGACTTCTGGCCACCTCAAAGCTGCCAACAGTCCTGGTGCTCCAGTATCCAGGCTTTGCCAATGTAGGTTTTAAGGGTGGGATCCTCTGCTTTGCGTGCTATGTTGCTTTCACTTCCCCTGGATTTTTTGGGGAATAGAGGAGATAGCAGCTGAAGAAACCAGACCCTGGGGAAGAGTGACACTGAGCTGCATTTCGTTGTAATTCCATAGAGAACATTCTGCTAGTGTAGCCCAGGACATGCATTATTCCTGTAGGCTTCGTGGGAACCACAGGCATCAAGGAAAAAGCAATAATTGTTCCCACATCTCTGTGATTGAAACCAACAATCCTGAAATTGAAGCCACAGAGCCTCCAACATGTTCTGTGTTCTTGCATGACCACACCAAGCTGGCTGTAGCAGCTGGCCCTGGCACTGCGGGTATTGCTTCTAACCACTGCTGCCCTTCCCAACACTTACTCTGCTGGATGGTCAGCATGCTTGGTTTGGTTTGGTTTGGTTTGGTTTAGCTTGTCAGCCTCTCTGGCTCTTCTTTGCTCTGTATGCAACAGCTGGGGATCACCTCTTCCAAGGGTTTCTGACCAAGCAAGTCTAAAAAAGCCAAGGTGGATCCTTTTCAGTACCAGCAGTCTGATACCAGCCTCAGTATATATCAAATGTGGTTATTTCTATATGGAAATTAGAGCCATTTCTGTGCTACGGTTGTTAATTTTCTCCATGAAGAGCAGCTACTGAAGGAGCAAAGTTGTTCCCCACATCTGAGTTCTAGCTGCAGCTTTATCAGATTCTGCACGATCTCAGGCAACACCTTCCAGTGCTTTGTGTCTCAGTTTCCCCTTCTGTGGAAGGCGTGAGACAGCCCTGAGCAGTGTTTAGCCCAGTGCTTCCTGTTCTGAAGTGGCACCTGTGGATACAGTTAGAAATGAGTATTTAGAAGTGCTTTGAGATCCTTAACAAGACATTGTCCTTGAAGGGCAAAGCATCCTTAGGATTATTATTCTTTAACTTCCCTCAGGACTGACTTTGGATGAGAACTCTAGGCACTCTTCATCGAAAAGAAAACACAGCTGGCCTCTGCTGACACTGAAACTAGCGCAGTGGTAGGAAAGCTGCCTGTGTTATTCTTAGTCAATTAGTCTCTGTCTAGATACATCACCCAGAAAGTTTCCACTTCCAAACCAGTCAAGTCATTAGAACAAAAATGTCTCACCAGACTAGTGAGAAATAATCTCCTCTCCATCACACCTCCACTGAACAATGCTGGAGTGTTGGGATTTCCTTCCTCCCTCCACTTAAACTTAAGCAGTTGATGTTGGGGCTGGGTTGGTTTTTTGGAGAACCCTGAGAGGATTGCCCCGGGCCCTTGGCACTAAAGACACCATCACCTTACCATGTTTTGTCTCGTGGACACCCTGGTGTTTTCTATTCCACAGTAAGGGTGGTCACACTTCTCAATCCTGCTGCTCTGCCCGACAAATGGGTTCTCTCAGAGTAGAAAACCTCAGCATAACAGCATGAGAGGACATAAGCCATCCATCTCATTGGAGATTTCTTCCCTTTCTTATGGACATCTGTTTAGGAAAACATGGGAGTTTCTGTAAGGTTTCCAGTGATACTTGAGCTCTCATTGAAAAATGAGTTTTTAAGCCACAGGGCAGTCCCTGATGCATTGTTTTTCCATTGCAAGGACACAGACTCGGGAACATCATTCACGAGTTGCTTGTTGTCTCCATGTGCTGGAAGGATTCCAGCTGCCGGGCGCCCCAGTACCCTGGAAATGTGTGGGTTAACCCTTCCTTGCCTGTAGATAATATCAGAAGGATATGAAGAGGAATACAGGGCCTCTGGCCAAGTAAGCCACCAGCCTTCCTGTCCCAGAGCTGGGAATGCACAGCAGGAGGATGTCACCAAAATGTCGAAATTGAAGGTCAGAGGGCCCTGTGGGAGAAGCAACATCCTGCAGCAGACAGGAAAGTACTGCCATCCCAGGGACCCCCTGCTTGGCACTAGAAAATCCCAGTGAAGAGTTGTGCCAGCTGAAAGAGGCTTTAATTATGTCCTTAATGGGATTGGGGAGGTTCTGTTATAGCAGGAGCAGCTGTTTGGGTGCCTTCCCCTGTACAAGAAGTGACAGCCCTGCTCACTCACAGGGCTGTGTCAGGGTCAGCCACACACCCATCATTCTTTGCTGGGAAGTGCAGCCAAGACCCCTTGGTGGTCTCTTGTCCTTTTAGGTCAAAGTACGTTGTCTTCATATCAGTGTTCTAAGATAATTTGTTAAAGGACACCAGCATCAGTTCCTTCATGTTTTTCCCCTTCCAAAGGAGGAGGGGGTGTAATGTCAGGTTTGCAGGTGGGGTCTGACGTGAGGAGCTCCTGATTGTCTTGGCCAAGGTCAAGAGGGTCACCAAGAACTGAGCAGGGAATTGCGCTGGTGTTTTCCACATCTTAGAGCTGCTCCTTTCCCAACCCATTTACCTTCTCCTCCAGAAGGACCTGACCTCCAGACAATTTGGTCAGGGATTTTCAGGCACTATGGTGTTCACAGCCTCTTTGGTGTGACACAGTGTTTCGACAGCACGTCTCCCCTTTTCCTTCCCTCACTCACCAGGGTGGTGGGAGCCCAATGCGGCACCAGGGCAGGGCTGAGCCTGGTGCACAGGGGGTTAAACCACATGGCTGTTCTTTGCGGGTCAGAGCGTCCTCCTTCAAACTGATATTTACTGTTTTACTTTCCCTTTCTTTCATCTGAATGGGAGGATTGTACATTTACTCCCTCCCGTCCTTTGTCCCTGGTTTGTTTTGTTTTGAGTTCTAGCGAACCAGTAAAACAGAAAGGCCATGATCGGTTCCCGCTGGGAGCGACTGGCGGTCCCGTCCCTGGGAGACCCTGCTCATGCTGGGCTCTCCGGTCGGTTGTTTCTCTCAAACGGGCTATGATTTATGCAAGGCTTCATTGCTGACTTGCTCTCTGTTGATGGAGCCAAGAGGGGGGGCTTAATTATAACAGTGCTGGACAATAAATGGGGAAAGCGAGACGGGAGTTAGGAATTACAACCCACCAGTTCTCCCTCTTTTCCTTCTCCCTGCAAGCCCCCAGCAACTTTTTAACAATCTCCATCCCTTTTCCACCATGCCCTTGGCTGGGGAATACAGCAGACTGAATCATGAGCAACATGCTGAACTCCTGTCTAATATAAATGTTTTACATTCTTTCCTGTATATATTCCTTTACTTTATCTGGGCAGCCACCACTGCTGGGACTTCACGTGCATCATTACACACACTGCCTGGAGTCGTGTTTGATGCAGGCCGTCTTTTCAACCCTGGGAACCTGAGAAAAATATGTTGCGCCACAGCCATTTTAGTGTAATGACCACAATTCATGTCTGCTTTGATTAAATATTTGCCATTGGCAGCTCTTCTTGTTCTTAAAACCTAAATCTGTCTGTCTTAAAACCTAAATCTCCTTGCCTTTAGTGTCTATCCCATTTTGGCCAGCAAAGAACATCATTACCCAAGCTCCTGTGTTTTTTTCTTATACTCCTGATAATTTACTGAGATTTATTTGGCGTAGACATATCTATCTCGATTTGTGTCTGCTTGCAGACACAGCAATGTTGTTTAATTTAGCACAGAGCAGACAGTGCTGGCTGCAAATACTGCAGAGCTACTGTGCTGGAAGGAGGGTCCCTGCTCTGCATCTCACGTTCACACCATGGGACGCTCCTCTCACACGGGAAGCAGTGACATCTTCCTCTGAGCAGTACCACAATGCACCAGCTCAGGCAGAATTTTCCCTTGGTTTGGAGTGAAATGTTGGCTGTGCTCCCCTTCCATCCCAACACTGATCTGTGCAGCAGGGCCAGTGTTGGCCATGCCAGCAGGTTTCTACACGAGCTGCAGTAACAAGCAGCACATCTGTGACAGCACAGGGAGTCTCAGGAGGGCATTGGGGCTCTTGGTGTGCTCAGATCCCTGCAAACCCCTCTGCAAAGCACCAGCAGGCCAGCTTGAGAAGCATCACCAATACATCTGGCTTCATGATCCAGATTCCTGAGAGACATTTTAGGGTGGAAGAAGATGCTGCTATGGACAGTGGGTCTGAAGGTTGGCCTTCAAGCCTGAGCTTGGATATGCAGCACCCCTTGGAAGGGAGTTTGAAACAGTCTTGTTCTGAATGGTACCAACAATTGCTGCAGAGCAGGGATCCCTCTTCTGCAGGGACTTGCCTAAGGAACCAGAAATTTCTTAAAGAGCATATTCCCAGGAGAGAGAGATATTGTTCTGTGGTTTTCCAAGAAATTGGACACGAACAAGAGATGTATTCTTTCTTGCTTTATTGTCTATTTTTGCCTAGCAATGCATTTCCCTGTTGCATCTCATTGCTTTGCCATTCTCAGACATAACATTTCCCTTCTTCATGGCCTTGCGCTATTGGAAAATTTTAGAAACTGGATGCAGTTGTGTACCTGCACTTGTGTCTAATTGAAAGGACAATTGATCCAGCAGTCTTCAGCAATGCCACCCAGTGGCAACCTCGCACAGGCAGATGTTGCAGAGTTTTCTGCTCTCCCGTTGATTCCTGCACTGGGCAATGTGTGCTGAGGCCAGTTCTGCTCGCACGTGTGTCTGGTCTGTGCAGCCTGGCCACGATGACACTCTTGTGCTCCAGGACTGCCTCAGCTTCACACACAAAGGCCATTTCAAAGCAAAGACCATTTCAGAAAGGTTGGTGACACCACTACAGGATAGTAGAGCTTTTCTGTTTGTAGCTGTTATCCCATGGCTAACTGGTATTTCCATCATGGCACAGTGGCCTACCAGTTCCCTGGACATCATCTCTGGATGAATTTCTAACACAAGCATCTAACTTCAGGCTCTGGCATACCCACTGGGCTCTTTGCCTTCTGTCATGAGTGTTTCCAAATACTTTTCACCTGGATGTTGCTCCCACACCAGAGTGACAAGTGCCACTCAGAGGAGAGTGCGTGACTGCTTCTTGCAAGAGGCAAAGTGTTCCAGTGAGCAATGCCTTTGTTGAGCCCATCAGCCTGTCTCAGTGAGGAGCTCCTGTCTCCAGAGAGATCTCAAAGAATGGCATTTATTTGCGCCACATGAGGAATCTTAAAGCATGGAACCTCTTGGTGTTTGGAGTCAAAAGCTGTTCCCTCTAAAAGTCATTGGAGAGTGACCCATATTGTGTTTTCTGTCTTGGAATGCGTCTGCTGAGTCTAACTCATGCAGGAATAGGATGAGGCTGATTATTTTGTGTTACATCTCTACATTGTGAGTGTAACTTCATGGAGAGGGAGAGGCTTTTGGTGACAGGAGTTGCACAGCCTCTGAAGAGTTCGCCCTTTCCTAAGACCGTGTTCCAAAAGTTGCCTTGCTGGTGTACCTTTTCCCCCATGGTGTTTGTTCTTGAATAGAGGAACCTCACGATTTATTTTGAAGATTTCAAATTATTCTGAAAAAAGAGGAAGGGCACTGTGATACCACTGGAGAATCCATCCCCTGGCTCCCACTTGCTCAGTAGCCACACCCCAACACCAATCAAACTGTTGCCTAAAATCAAACAAACTGGGGCACAGCTTCATTTGACACCACCCATGCCAAGTGTGGAGAGGTTGTGAAGTGTCTCAACAGGAGATGAATCCCTTTAGCTACAGACTCACTGGAGGAACTAAATATAGATCTCTGTCTTCCAGTGACCCTTTCTGGGGCTCAGGACAAGGCCATGAGAACATGCAGTGAGAGCGAGTGCCTGCAGTGGCAGCGGGGGATGGTCCCTTGCATCTCCAGAGCCAGAAACTGCTGGAGCTGGTAGGGAGGCTGCTATATGTTAATTCTCAGGAATTTTTGCTTGAGATTGCATCTGTTTCCATCTTCCTAATTAAAAGCAGTTCTGTTTGCCTCTTCGTTATCCCAAACATTGTTAAACCCTGAGGTTAGACTGGAGGTTTGTTCCAAGATGGTTTCTGAGTAGTGTGCAAGATCCACTGCCCTTCTGGCCCCTCTGGCTGAGGGGACCTTTATTTCCTACTGGCATCTCACCAGCACGACACTATCCAGGGCAAAATTAGTCTGCACAAAGGGCTGAGGCAGCTTGGATTAACCCAGAGGAAGTCTACCCAGTCCAGCAGCTGAAATGATGGTAAGTCTCTGTGCAACCCAGGAGCTCCCACTGCAGATGCTCTTGGAGAAACTTTTGGGAAAAGCTCACAGAATAAAGCCACACTATGGACTCAGCCTTTCTACGAAACGCGCTTCACTCATCCACTGTGCTGTGTGTTGTGGTTCTTGCAGATCCTTGTGCTGCCATTCCTACTGGCGCCTAAAGCAGAACCAGCTGTGGGGTTAGACGTTCCCATGGCCGGGAGCAACTCCATCCGCTCTGGTAGTCAGTAGAAATTACTGAGCCTTATACAAGTGATGCTGTGCTATTGCAACCAGCAAGGTGGACCAAAGGAACTGTTTACTTTCTCAGCAAATAAAAACTGAAAATTAGTTGTGCTCTTCTCTTTCCTCAGGGTCTAATGGGTTTCATAGGTCCAGTGGGGGAGCCTGGAATAGCAGGAGAAAAGGTAGGATTGCTTGCGAAAAATGGTTGTTGTAACTTTTGCAGGATGAGGGAGGCTGGGGCAGGAGAAGGGTTGTGGAGATTTAAGTTGTCATGTGAGTGCAACACCCAGCTGGTAATGAAGCACGTCCAGGGTGTCTGAGCTAGACTAGGACCAGGCCAAAATCATCCACTTCTCATTCAGAAATGAACATGTGGTGCCCTCCAGGGAGATGCTGTCAAATATTCTTTGAAAAATTAACTTTCCTCATTCATAACGTGCCAGATGGTTTGTATTTAACAGTCAGCTCTGATTTTTATGGGAATGAGGGATCCATCAGCCCCGTGTTGCTGGTCATGGGAGGGAGTCCATGGGATTGAGGTTACAGATTTGTGCAGAGGTGTGCTCTGGGTTGCCAGAGGGGTCACACAGGACCAGGGCTGAACCTGAATTGAACAGGAGGTCTCAGCAATTTCTCAAGTGTACAAGAGTGCAGCCACTCATCTGAGCAAAGGCTGGTCCAAATATCTCCCTTTTTATCTGATGAGGACCATTCCATCTGGCTGCCCCTGGTTGCTTTGGGCACACTATGGGCTGGTGCCCTCTTGTGTACAGTACAGACACACACCTCTTCCAGGGGGAAAACAAAGGGCTTTATTTCACATAAAAATGTAAAAGGACATTAATTTGTTTTCTATTAGAGTGTAAACTTTTATTCAGAGGCAGCTCCCAAAGACAAATCATCTCTGTCACACATTGTATCTCACTTGCATGCTGCTGGTTTTCATTGGTGGTTTAATTATTCACAGTGCAGCCATAAAGATAGTGAAGAGCATAAAACGATGCATTCCATACATCAGTGCTCTCTTTCTCACTTTTATTGCTTCAAGCCCAGTCCTCTGGGTAATGATGTAAAGACTCTGTGACAGTTATACTGTGTTTGCTGCAGATCCATTTTATTGTCTGTCCACAGCAGCCTTTGGAAAGGCCTTTCCATCCTGTGGGCCCCGGTGGGGCAGCAGCAGAGTCAGCCTCAGTCCAAGCTGTCAAGGCCCACAAGAACTAAAAGGAATGACATGATGCGGGCTGCATTTTAGAGAAGGAAATCAGAGGAATAAAGAGTCTGTGATGTGTCCAGGGTGGTTATACAGAAAATTGGTGCCTGACTGAGCTGTCTCATTGGCAGCTGCAGCCCTGAATTGAATGAGGAATAAGGCATTTGCCACGCAGGAGATGTGGGAAGATCTTTTTCTCCATTCCATTAAGTTCATATCTATCCCTGTGCCTTCCGTGCCAAAGTCTTGACAACGTGAGCTATCCTCAACTTCCAGATCAGCTCTGTAATGTGATGATGTTACATTGGTGTCAAGGCAAACCCGGGCCGTCCTTTGAAAATCTGCCTTTGGAGATCCTCAGCGCAGCTGGGATTTCCATCAGGCTTCTCTACCAGGACAAACTTAAGGATGACAGAAATAGCTATCATCAAATCAAAACCTCAACGAGGCCTCCAGTTGGCATAGTATCCTACAGCTTACTATGCTCTTGTGAGCTAAATGAAGTGGGAAATACGCTTTCATTAGACATAGCTGAGTCAGCAATCTCCATCCTGAGAGCCGCAAAACTTAAGACTGAAGCCAGTAGAATCCAAAGATTATCAAAGAGAACAATACAGTTAATACACACTTAATAAAATCCATCCATTCAGGCAGAAAAAAATCCGTACATTGGTTTACAAGGGCCAACTGGTGACAACACAAACTCCGGGGTTTGTTTTTAATGCGCTCCTTAGAGCCCAGAAAATATTTCCCCTTACACTTTTTGCTGCTGGAAGGTAGGTCAGATTTTGGGCGTAAACTAATTGGCAGCATTTACTAAATCCTCCTTCCTCATCCCCCTGAGCACACAAACCCAACACACCTAATTCCCAGTGCATCCCTCGGGATGGAGGGAGAGTACAAACAGTTGTGTGGGAATTGCCACCGTCTCCCAAAGGAGCTGTCGCCCCATCGCTAAAGCCACACCTTCACATCACCCTCATATCAGCAGGTTGTGGTGGTGCTCATGGGGGTTTAACCATCTTGTCTCCTACCTTTGGGTCAAGGATGTATTCATGAGAAGTGAGATGGTCTGCATATGGGGATAAGTAAGACTTTTGCAATGAATAAATGATGTTTTGGTACATTAGGTTTTTTAATAGCTTGTTTTAGAAGGGATCCTATCTTTGGGGTGGGGTGGGGAGTCATCCAGCTCTGAGCCCCTCGTAAATCAGACCTCCAGGTCATTGTTGCTGGCACTGTGGTCACAGTATGAGCCACAGGACAGGGAATTCCCCCAAAACACCCATAGTCTCTTCTGAAAGCACCAGGAAGCGTCTGTTTTTTTCTGGCTTGATTCCCTGCTCTCAGCAGGGCCTTGTGACAACAGACTTCAAATCTATGGCTCTGAAAATGCCAGCACACGTAGGGATTGTGATACTGCAGAACAGGCATGTCATGCCTTGGGTGGGAAGGGCTGGAGATTTCCTTGGGTTCAGTCCTAGCACTGTTTGGAATTGAAGGTGATGTGCCTGTTTCCTTCGTACCTTGGTGGTTTTGATGGCAAGAGTAAAGTTCCCTCTCTTGGGATATAGAGGATAAGTTAATTGCTGCAGTCCTTTCACTACTCTGATGAGATGGATGGATGGAAAGAGAGTGACTTTGGAAGCGTTTCTAGTAGAAAGCTGATGGCGTATATATGAACTTGTGGGGTTTTTTAGTTGTTTCATTGCTCTATCACTCTTCCCTATGCATCTGTCTCTCTCCTAGGGTGACCGTGGCTCAGTGGGACCCCCAGGCCCTCCAGGAGTCAAGGGGTCCATGGTAAGGAGTAAGTCTGCATTCTCTCGCTCTTGCTGCCGCCTCTCTGTCTCTGTCCTAGCCAAGGGTGCAGCTTCTCCTGGTCTTTTAGTTCCATGACAACAGCTGCAATTTCTTCCCATGTCTGTGGGGATGGGAATGGCTGTTTGACTGGCTGGATATTGAGGTGTAGCCTCTCCCCAGCAGTTGTGTTCAGCAGTTTCCCCTTCAGAGCAACACTGGGTTTCGAGGTGTGTTCTGTGGCTCCATCAGCTGAGGACCTGCTGTGTCAAGTGGGGACAATCAGAAACTGAAGGATTGCCTGTTCCCAAGCATCCTGGCTCTTGAACAGATGGTGCCCAGGAACAAGGATCTGTCCAAGCTGCCCAGAGCAACTGGAAATACAGGGAGCTTAGGCAGCACAGTCACGGTGCCTTGCTGTGCTCTGCCATTCAGGGATCTACATTTAGGAATTTAACAGTGGGGACCTCAGCTGGATCTTGTCTTGCTCTGACACTTGCTTCCTGTCTACCATAGTACAAGACCCAAAGACATATTTTCATATTAATTCAGCCCATTCTCTTCTGGGCTGTTCAGAAAACCTTGCTGCTGATATTGCTGGCCAGGTTGGAGCTGGGCTATTGGCAACCTGGCCATCTCCTTCTGCCCCTGAGCAATTTTACCCTGACAAATATCAGATCTGCCTGACCTTGCAAGCAGTCAACAATGCCTTTTTCCTGTCTTCCCAGCTGGAGGAAGAAGGGCTGTGCAGATTGTGGACATTCACAGCAGGCATGTTCTTCTTCCTTCCCTTTTAGGGGCACCCTGGGACACCAGGAAGAGTGGGTTTTCCCGGGATCCCTGGACCAACAGTAAGTAAAGGCTATCATCACCTTGTAGTACCACATCCTGGGCATTCATGGGTTAAGTCAAGCAACTGTATTCCAGTTTATTTGAGTCTGATATGAACAAGAGATATGGGGAAAGGGATGGGACATGGGTGGGAGCAACATGTGTCGCTGTTGTACCGAGGACGGGAAGAATGACAACACAAAGTCCGGGTTCAGGAGTAAATGGAAGGGGTTTAATAGCATTTCGAAAAGACTTTTATATGTGAGTTCGCAAGAAGCGTGTTGAATGGCATAAGGTAATTGGTCCTTTGGCCATCCACCCCTTGAGGTGATTGGCCAGGTTCTTAAGACACCCATTTCTAAATATTTCTCTGGTCAGTACCATAACAATACTACATAACAACCTGCAGGTGCAAGTAGTTTACAAAACCATAGCACTGTTTTTAATAATTTGCATGGGAAAGACAGAGCTCTCACAGAATGCTGCAGAGAGTTGAAGAGATTCTCTGCTGAAGCTTTTTTAGTATCCATAAACATGGAAAGAGATGCAAAACAGCGCAGTGCTTAACTAAAAATTTTGTGGCCTGTTTCCCTAAGGAATGATGCAAAAGTCACAATCCAGCCTCAATCTTTTAGCAGGACACAAGCTCCCTAGTTCAAGGTGTTCTAGGCTGGGAGTGGTTGGCAGTGTGATGACCACACCATCTGATATAGTGATGTATCACAGTCATTTATCACTGTTACCACGTCATGCAGTGTGACCGTCATGCATGGCCAAAGCTCCTGCTGGCATGAGAGGAGCAGCAGAGCAGCTCCCTCAGACAGACCCTCCATCTGGACAGGCTCATCTGGCACACTGCAGCTGTGGCTGGAGCATACAATCGCCATGGAGGCTGATTTTAGCCTGGCTCCAGTTTCCCACAGCTGTTGTTTAAACGGAGCTCAGGCTCTCCCAGAAGCGCAAGTGCCGCTGGAGCCAACAAAAAGGCAGCTCTGGGTGGGTGCAGGGAGTGGATTTTGCTCAGTGCATGAGTTCCAACAGTGCTGGTAACTGGGAGGAAGACCATAGCAGTGAAATGCTCAGGCGGTGCCAAAGGCGTGGCCTCCAAATTGGGGTCAACTCTGCCACTTCCAGGAGCTCGAGAAGGCTCTGGGTGCACTGGCTGCAGGCAGCTGCTGCCTGGGCACAGATCGGGCAGTAGCAAGTCAGTGAAGGTGAGAAAAAGAGAAAATCTGAGATCAAGCAGAACCTCAGGGTGACCCATCTCTGCCTGGAGAGCAGCAGCATGGCACCAGCCAGGTCCTTACAATAAAGGCAGCACGATGCCACCGTTGCCCCCAGCGCTGAGCTGCTGTGTGGCCCCTCGTGGCAGCACTTGCTGTTGACAGGAGCCTAGGAGGCATCTGGATATCTGTAGATGCCCCATTTTTAGCAACTTGCTGTCATGTTAGCTGCTACATGACTTGAGGACAGCTGGAGCATTGGTCTCCCTCCTGCTTCAGGCCTGTGAGCGCCCTTGGCCAAGGCAGTTTCTGTGCTGGCCCTGTGGCAGAGAGCTCCAGCCCTGAACGCTATCCCATGCACCACTAAATGTACCTTCAAGTGAGGCCAAATTTTGTCTGTCTTCACTGGGGCATAAGAATAGTCATGATCCGAGGCATCAGATCCAGGTGGAGATACCACAACTTCTCGGCAAAGCTCTGGGAGCTGAGACCATCCCCAAGTCCTTCTGCTTCCTTCAGTTCCCTCTTCTCCTGCAGGCAAATAACAAGTTCATCCAAGCAAAATGTTTGCTCCACAACTGCATTTTAAAAAGTTGTAATTCATTAAGCCAAACTTCCCCACAGAGCCAGTAAATCAAATAATCCCCTAATATCAAACCCCACTCATTAACTCCAGCTATTTTTCCACCAAACATTCCTTGTTTGCCTTTCAAGCTAGACCTGAGGCATGCAGTTGTTTGTCCTAAACTGTTAAAATCTTTGAATGAGCCTTAGCAGTGATGGCTGATTAACTCAAGAAAGGATGACTGGAAATAGGAAGCAAAGGCATAGTCAATGGTAAGAAACTTTGCCCTTGGTTTCAGTTTACTGAGGCTTGTGAATTCCTTTTTCCTCTTCTTACCATTATGGTGCATCTTTTATGTTAATATACAGATTTGAAAATAATGTGTATATATAGAAATATAAAAGGTCACTTATCTTCTCCTATCTTCCTTGAAAATCCAGCAGGGTATCTAGCTGTTCCCTCAACATTTGCCATTATAATGAATGTTTCTGTTCTTGTATTTTCATAAGCTATTTGGGATAGGCTGAGACTTCCAGAGAAGATTCCAATTACCAACTAAGAATTTCATTTCATTACATGGTTAACATAAAAATCTCTATAAACAGGCATCTGACACATCCACTGCCTGTGCCAGTCACCGCTGTCATCACTACCAAAACTGAGATGTACTGTGATCATAAATACTGTTACAGTCAACTGACTTTTACATCCTGAGTGAGAACAGCTCAGCATTTGTATCCTGAACTTACATGCCGTGCACAAAGATATCTCCAATACAAAAGCAAAATCTTCATAAACGGCAGTGGTAGGAGCAGTAGGAAGATCACAGTCCAATTCTGTTTTGATCCGTGGTGGAGTTTTCAGGGCTGACATTTGGTAAAAGCTATTAATACATAAACACCCAAATTTGATGTGGAATTTTTGAGAGAGTAAGGAGTGAATGTGTCATTTTGAGGTTTTCTTTTATAACAGCAGAAAGGCACTAACTTTAAATATCAGGTTTAAAAGCTGAACTAAGTCCTGTTAAATAAATATATCCTTTATTTTTTTGACTCAAATATTTTAGCAAGGAAAAAAAGCTGGCTTTCTGCATTTTCTGTATGCACATTAATGAATCAAGTGTGTACAAATCCAAGTTAAAAGAAAACCTGAAGTCTTTCTGTAATTGTAAGAAGAACAGAATCATTCACAACACCAACAGTCCACATTAAATTAGTATCTATCTGCCAGTATCAATCTTTATGCAGCATTAACAGGGCAACACTTACTTAAAGTCAGTATCTGGCTGAAAAGATCAAACTTGGATACCCAATATGATGTGTCTGATTTTGTATTTGGACATCTAAAAACCAGATCCTGGTTATTATTATTTTTGAACAGATGCTGAGCAACAGCTTCTTTTAATAGATTCAGAGGCGATTCTGAATGTTCAACTTCTCTTCACATCACACCACTGACATAGATAGCAGGCTGCAGGTCATTAAGCATATAAACCTCAGCCAGGATCTTTGGCCTAAATGTTCACAATACAAAGACAATCCATGAGTTTGAAAAAAAAAAGGCCATTTATAGACAAGTAAACATGGCAATGTTTTTAGCAAGAGTTTAATGAACTAATCTGCTGGTCAAAGGTCTGCATCTGAGGCCCCTGCAGATCACATAGGAATGTAGGGTCTTACCAAAGCTGCTGCCTTCCTCCTCCTCCATCCTCATCTTGTTCCCTTTTTCCCCTTCCAGGGTCCAGCAGGAGCCCGTGGTGCGCCAGGAATCCGAGGGATGAAAGGCCGCAGGGTAAGCACTCTCCATGAGCTTTCATCCCTCTCCTCCTTCAGCCATTGGAAAAACAATCTGGTGGTTTAGTCCAGGAGTGTGAAGATGAGCAGAAGTTGGGCAGCACCTCCACAGCCATGTTTCTGCTGCACATAAAGGCTGTGTGGTCCTTGAAACAAACCTTACCAGGGACGTGAATGCAAAGGATGTGTAAGGGCAGAGGGGTGTCCAGAGTAGAGGTTATCATGGAAGTGGTCCAGCCTGTCTTTTCCAACTACCTGCCATGTCAAAACACAGTTTATGGATGCTTCTGGTGAGGATGATGAAGATTTAGTTGTCTGAAGGTATAGATGGGCTGGGGGAAAGGATGCAGGTAGAAAACAAGAAAAGGTGCCTTCGTTGCTGTGGGAGAAAAGTAGCTGAGATATGAAGTGTTGTGATATAACAAGAGGCAGATGAAGGAGGAAATGTTATGTCATGACATAGAATTAAGAGACAAGGCTGACAGAAATGGAGCTGAGCTGTTCTACCCCTGTGTTCCCTTCCAGTCTCACAGGATTGATACCTCCCAGCAGGGCTCCACAGGGTTGTGAGGAAGGTGTGCTTTGCATTGTCAGTAGATCAAATTATAAGCAGTTCCTGTGCATTCTAAGGATTTTTCCAGCCCTGATTTTATCTGTACATACCTCAACAGTACCACCCTGTAAGCACAGGTGACTTCTCACCCTGCCTGGCAAGAGCAGCCCCCAGCCTAGTGGTGGGTGAGGCACTGCCTGGCACCACTGACAGTGCTATGAGTTCATGTTTCCCTCAAAAACGAGCTCACAAACACTCAGAGTCAGTTCTTGCGTGGCTCTCCCTGCTCTGTTTGGGTGACAGCCGACAAGACAATGACCTCTAGACCTGCCAAAGCTGCTTGTTTCCTGCCTGTGACATCCAGCCCCCATCCCATGGAGCTCTTCAATCTTTCTTCTCCAATGGAATATTTATTGCAGGAGCATCCTGCTTTGGATTGCTTTTCCTTGTCCAGCTGCTTTACAAAGTATTAATAGTGAGCACACAGGGATTCTGCTGAAGGCCCCAACCACAATGTATCTTCCATTTCTCCCTCCAAGGATCTGTTTTCATGTTTCATTTTCAAAGACATACGCTGGAGTAAACAATACATTTTACCTACTCCCACTCTCTGCTTCTCCTGCAACCTCTGCTTGTGGGATTCAGGACAGCCAAAGATTACATGTTTCCCTCTGCCACAGTGAATGGTCTCTTCAAATAGCTGGGACCAGCAAAAGAATATGGAATAACCAACTAGGAAGCTTTGTAACCACGGAGTTATTTACCCTGGAACTGCTCTAAACTTTAAAATCCCCTCTAGAAGGATGCCAGTAACATCCAAGCTTGGCAGATGTTTATCACAGTTCATCTTTTAACTTGTGACTGGGAAAAACAGCTCCCATTCCTCCATGCTTCTTGGTGGGAAGGCCCATGGAGTTCACTCCCCAGCTCCACTTGCAAAGGGGCCCCGGGGAGTGAGATTCCTCTGTGCTGCACAGCAGGGATTAACTGGGCGGTCTGGGACATCCATGATCATGATGGATGAGAAACTGGAGGTGTTCCTTCATGGCAGGCTCTGAATGGATGGTGAAAAATATCTCGAGGTAAAACTGCAGCACAGGGTTGAACAGGAAACACCTTCTGCATGAATCCGGGCTGCCAATGTGCGGGCTCTTGGCGAGGTGGGTCCTCTGAGGGGATCAAGTGCTTTTGCCAGTGCCTTTATTGTTTGCAGTGACAGAGAAGGAGTCCTGGAACTGCCTCCTCCCAGGTGCCAGCCAGGGATCCATCCCCATCCCTGCCACTGAGCTTCTCCTTTCAGCAAGCATCCACAGGCAACTGCAGTGTCTGCCTCCTGGGTTGTCTAAGATTCACTCACATAAATCTTCTTCAGCTTCTTACATCCATACTGGCCTCAAGTCCTCAGCTCACAAGGAAAGCTGGATTCAGCTCCCAAGAAAGGAGGTTGTCGGGGACATCAGGGACCTGCCTTTGGCTGTAGTTGGATCCAGAGAGAGGGTATCAAACCCTCCAGAGAACTCCTGTGGAACTTCAGCTGCCACCAGCACTGTCAATCCTCAAAATGACATATCATATAGTAGAGACCTTCAGTGTCATTGTCCAGGTTTACATTTCCTCTCCAGATGTTCAGTCCAGCAGATCCTGTGCTAGTCACTCCCTCTGGACATTCCTCCACTGAGGAAGCCAGACTTCAAAGTGCATCTCAGCCCTGCAAACCAAGAATGCAGCAGTGGCTGTATCCTGACAGGCTTGCAGTGCCCTGCAAAAAGTCACCTCAGAAGGTGCAGAGCATTGAGGTAGAAAGGAGGCAGTGCCTGGCGAAAAGGGAGCATTAAGGAATTGATCTTACCCTAAGGACACCAGTATTGGAGAGGGATAAAACTCTGCCTAAAGCTCTAGCACCAAGGACTAAGCCTCTGGATCTGCTGATGGTGCTCCCGCTCTCACCTCCCACTGCTGGGCTGAGCTGTGGTGGAGATCTGGTGTTGTTTGAGCACTGCAGTGGTATAATCCATACATAATTTGTGAAGCAGAGAGATACACTTTCTAAGATCCCCAGCAGAAAGGAGGAACCTAGGCTTTGCTTTGAAAGTCTACAGATTTCAGTGGATATGATGTAGGGAAGTCAGTATTGTAAGAACCAGCAGATCTCCTGCCTGGAGGATTACTGGTTTGAATCTCTGTCATTCACACTTTCCTTCTTTTCATACTCTCAGGAGATATTCCAGGCACATAATATCCTACGTTTGCTTACTTGCTTCTGTGAGTCTGGCTCTTGCTTTACTCAGGATGGGGAAATGATCCCGCACTTGTAATTTCAGACATTACCCTCTGTCTATCCTAGCTTACAGAAGGGATGTAGTTCAATTCAGAGTGGAAACATGATTGCAGCCCCTGCGAGATATTTTGGATTCCATGAGCTCTGTTTATGGATGCTTCATTAAAGTAATTTTGCTTTTGAAGGAAACGTAAATAGCAAATATGGTTTTGATTGTAAAGGACAATAGAGACTTTTTGGGGTCTGCATTTATGTTGTGATAGCTTTTATAATGTCAAGATTTGTATATTCTAAAAAGAAAAATTTTTTAAAAATTGTGACCCTCTTTTTAGTCCTGACAGAACTCTTGTTCCTTCACAAGTCTTTGTTTATTCCATCAAACTGATACTGAACAATCTTCCTCAAATGTTGTTTCCCTTCCCCTTTTCCCGAAGGAGAAGAAACTTGGACATGTGAGCCTAGGCTCATTTCCCTCCATCTGTAGTCAGTGTAGCACTTGGATGTGTGTTTAACATCCAGCTAGCGACAGCTATGTACATGCTTAAACCTAATTATTTAACCAAATCAAGGTTTAAATTTGGAGGCAGCTGGTCCAGCAAGCCCCTCGCCCTATGTCACTTAAATCCTAAAGCACATTTCTGCTAATCAGCTCCTCACAGCAGGAAAATGTGTGGTCTCCAGCGTGGTCTCCTAAGGATACTGTCATCAAAAAGACTGGGAATCTCTGAAAGGCTGAATATCAACCAGAGCCGAGATCTTGTAACTTACATCTTAAAGCTGCACCTGAAATCCTGCTGTAAAGTGCCTTACCTTGCCCTATTGTCCTGGCTTGTCAAGGAGAAGGTGCTTGTCAATATTTCTAGAATTTTATCCTCACACTTCTGGGTTCTGGCTCAGGTGATACAGAGGAGGTTTTCAAATCCCAGAGCACATTTCACTTTTCCACTGTGCCGTTCATTCATCCAGCTCCTGTATCAGCTGCTGCCCAGGTGAAGCCTGCAAATCCAACATAAGGGGGAGGACACCTGCACTCCAGGCCCTTTGCTGCTCCATGCCAGAGGGAAGGAATTGCTGCCTCTGCCACATGGACCCAATGCTTTCCAGCATCACCAACTGCAGGAATTTGTAAATGCCAGGGATTTGTAAAGTGGTGTTATCTAAGCAAACCTGAAAATATTTGCCTTTCCAAGCCCAGCTGAGTTGTTGTTCATGGAGAAGTGGTGGGTATTGTTTTGCTTCCAGGGATCTTTCTAGTTGACTGAGAAAGCCTTAGAAGTGTTTGAGGAAAAGTTCGTTCCAGATCCATGGCTAGGGATGTCTCTCTTTGGCTTCACTAAAAGCATCTGCTTGCTTTTTTGTTTGGCCAGACTGTGATAGCAAAATATAAATATTTGGATAACTGGGTAAGGAAGGAGCTTTCGATTTCTGGAAAGGAGCTACTGACTGCTCCTTCATGCTGCCATTCAGAGGCTGGTCACTGTCTCTATCTGAGCTCTGAGTAGATGTTTAACAGGAGGAAATGCAGCACTGCTCTGCAGAAACACCTTGTTGAGTACATAGTTCTGCAGGAACATTGTCTACTTTAGATGTAGGATGTATCCCTATTGCTTCACCTGGACTGGCAAAGCCTGGAGCTGAGTTCCCCTGCATTTGTGAGCTGTTCATATCTGGCCCCTATCATAACCCCTTGTTTAGTGTGGGGTTTCTGATAGCACTGCTTGGTGTTGCTCAGCTCAGGGAAATGCTGTCTTGGCCTCCACTGACTGAGGGGCACTGAGGGTGCAAGGGGAGCCCAGGGGCTGTGCTCCGCCCTGCCTGCAAGGCCAAGCTGCCGGGTCTGCAGGGGCAATGCACCGTGCTGTGCCTTGAGGCTCTTGAGCATTGGGATGCCCCCTGGAGAACTGCCAGGACCCCATGCACTCATCTCTAACCAGCGTTGTCAGTAAAATAGAGTTTTAAAGATTTAACTAATTGACTAAATGTAGCTTTTCCTGTCAGGGTGAATTAGGGGAAGCCTTTATTCCAGGTTTCAGCCCAGGATGCTGGAGAAGATGAAGCTTGCCACATGCATTTGAGAATAGAGGGTAACTTTCTGCTTCTTCAGGCCTGATGCCAATGAGATGTGCTGTGATGGGATTAGGCAGGTGACTGCTGTGAAGTGAGATTGCCCTGGCAGATCCTGCCATTCTGGTGACAGGGCTCTGCTGGAAGAGATGAGGATACTGTAAATACTTACTCAGCCAGCCAGCCACAGCCATCACTGAGGGCACCCAACAGGCTCCACCTGGCTCAGAGCAGCCCCAGCACCAGCAAAGGGGTTGGACAGGGCAGGACAGGCTACAGAAAATGGGTCTGAAGGGGCCAGACTCATTCCAGTTTCCTTCCCAACTCTAACCTGGATCATCACTTTCATTTCCATGTCCCACTTCCTTCTGATCCCTGTTCCCTCTTCCAGGCCTGAGCTACAGAATCCTTGCCCTCTGCACATCCTTCCCCTGCTTCACTAGCAGGTCACCACATCATCTCAGATAATAAAGATGTAATTGCACAAAATATCCAAGTGACTGTTCAAAGAGAACGGGAACAGTTTGTTTTCCAGGGAGGATGAGTATTTGGTTGTCAAGGGTGCTTTCCCAGAGTGCCAACATCTTACCCATGCTGACACCTCCCTTCCCAGTGCAGGTCTGGGTATTTGTTGGGTGTCCCAGTCACCCCAGGCAGCCTCCAGGATGCTTCCAGGCTGCCTCCAGGCCCTGCTCTTCCCCCACCCCAACTAACAGGGCTGTCTGACTCGAGCTGTCAGTAGCCCTGGTTTTAAATGACTTTCTGGTCTTTGTCATTGTGCTTCGAGGTTTATAGGGACATGGATTAATAAAACTTTTGGTCTTTACTGCTCTCTGATCTAGGGGCCAGCATAAGCCACATCACTTGGGATGTTGGGCTGGTGAGAGGTGCTGGGACATTTGTGCAGCACAGCCCTAGCTGTGAAACACCCCTTTGGTTGTGGGGATCTCATCTGGGGCACAGCCCTTTGTCTGTCCTGGAGGCCAGGCTGAGCATTCTTCAGAGCTGTGCCATACTGGCAGTGCAATACAGGCTCTTGGTTATTCAATCTCTGCTCCTCTCAGCAGCACAGGGCTTTGCCAAGCGCAGTAGGAGTTTTTGCATTATTTTATATTGACAATGTTTGTCTGCTGTAATAATTTGGCTGGGGTTCCTATACATTTCTGCTGTACACTGCCTTTCTTTGTGAGTCTCTCTCTTTGCTTGTCATCCTGGAGTTGCTTTTCTAACACACTGGCTCCCTAGCCCTGTTATTACTTTTGGCACTGGGTTTGCATCCCGATTAAGTACATTGGCTCCTGTTTTCCCTTTCTGCATTGGCCAGCTCTCAGAATTCCTCTTACCACTACATTCTAGCACCACTCTTTGTTTTTATTTATTATTTATATTGCAGTAGTGCCTGAGAGTCCCAACTGAGCTCATAAACTGATTACGAACATGATGTCTGTTAGTAGTCTCTTGACAAGCCCTTTTTTAACTCTTTTATTTTCTTTCACTGTGACTCTTTATTCCCTGTCAATGTGATGCACTGGTCTCTGGGGGTCAGATGGTGCGGAGGGTTGTGGGTTCAGCTTTCCTGAAATGAGCTTGAAAGATAGATGGTCTTTAAGGTCCCTTTCAACCCAAACCATTTTTTCTGTGATTCTATGATCATATCCTTACCCTCTTCCGAGGGCTCTCCTCACCTGGAACCCTCTGAAAGAACAAGGATGCCCCTTCCTCAGTGATGCCCAAGCTGTACCTTGAACTGTTCAATTTTAGCTACTCACACTTGCTTGTTTGCAGCAGGGTGTGTGTCCCACACAGCTCCCGAGGTCCCTGTGCCCACTGCATGCTCACACACCCAGGAGCAGATGCCGGGCATGGCACCAGACCCTCCCCACCTCCATATGCATGAACACCTGCCTGGTCCTTAACAGCAGCCAGTTCTTTAAATATCACATAGCTGTAGCTGAGGGCTTGGAGTTCAGCTGCCATCAAATATACCCTTCTCTTCGAGAGGAATTTGGGGCCCAAGACAATGTGAAGGTACTGTACAGTGCGGGTTTGTGCATCTCTATATTTTGTAGCTTTATTGCCCTGATTGTGACCATGAGATAGTGCGGTGTGCCAAGGGTTAAGGGCAAAGGTGCTGGAAAAGCAAGGTTTCTAGGAAGGAAGAGGTTTGCTGTTAATAAGGCTGGAACTGCGAGTTTGTCTGTGCATTGCAAAACTGTTGTCATGTAACCAGTGTCTGAAAATAAGGTTGTTCCTGGCCTGTTTTCTTCTCTGGCTTGGGTTTGTGGTTGGTAGTTGGTTTAACAGGAATAAAAAGTGCTGTGTGCTGGTATCGGTGAGAATTGAAGCAACAAAACGCAGAAAGAATCTTTTTAGTCCTGGGCTCGAGCTGCTGTGCTCAACCCAAGCAGGTATAAGTTGGCTTAGCCAAGATTGATCTCATGGACTGTCCTGGTGGCCAAGGCTAAAGTGACAGCTGGATTTTTCCAGTGAGCCATATCCTTTGTGTTCTTATTTTTGCCTCTCTTTTGCCTCCTTCTAGGGTGCCAGAGGGCCTGATGGACCAGTAGGCGAGCCAGAATCGCGAGGTGTCAAGGTGAGTGCCAAGGCTGCTCTCAGCTGTGTTGTGAAATGCTCTGGGCAGGATCAAAGTCACATCCTCCTCCAGGAACAGGGGATGTTCAATCGCTCCATGAGGATCCCCCAGCAGGGATGAGTCTGTCTTGCAACCAGAGTAAAATATATCCAGCATTGGCATCAGGGCCCTTGCCCACACTCACAGCTGGTTGGGGTGTTCCTTGGGGCATGATCCCGGGTGTTTGGCCTCTCAAAAGCTGCAGGGAACTGGAAGGGAAATTTGATGCACAAAAAGGTAAGAGCAGATGGGCTGGGGCAGAAGAGCATCACCAACAGCTTGTGCTCCTGCTGACGTGTCTTTGTCTTTTTGTTTTCCAGGGCCGACCAGGGGAGCCAGGCAGGATGGGCCCAGATGGGCTGCAGGTATGTCCTCTGTGAGAGCCAGAGCTGCTAATCTTGAGGACACCCACATGTCCTCAGTGCCCTCCAGGCCGATGCACCACAGGTGTGTCAGTACATCCCTAGCTGATAATTGCTGTAACTGTGTGTTCACAGGGCAAGATGGGGGAGAATGGGGAGACCGGAGCACGTGGCTTCCCAGTAAGTGTCCATCCCTTCTACTTCCTTTCATAACCTCAAGTCCTTTAGTTTTGAGTCCTGGTCCAGGAGGAAGAATCTGGACCCTATCTCACACTTACAGAGCCACCTCTCCCCTCCTGTCACTGGAGCATTTTTGAGGTGCACATTTCTGCCAAGAGATGTGAAAGATTGCTGCTGGTTTGGAGCTGACCCTGGTGTTTTTAATTTTTCTAGGGTATCCAAGGACCTTCTGGACCTCCAGGAGCAAAAGGGCCTCCAGGCAACCCGGCAAGTGTCTTATCACTCTCTCTCCATCTGTCTTTCCTTGCACATAGACACATCATTTCTTTCTCTGTCTGTCTCTTCCCCACTGCTTATCCCATTCTCAGCTTCTCTATCCTTACCAGCTTCAGTGTGGTCAGAGATGTGAAAGACTTGGCTAGAGTCCTAGGAGCCATAAGGAAAGACAAGGTCAGACCCCTGGAAAGCAAAAGGGAGCCATGGAGCTACCAGGGAGAGTGTAGGATACGGCCTGGGGTGGATGTTGGAAGGGAAGGTAGAAAAGAAGGACAGGGTTGGGTCTGGGACAGGGTCAGACATAACAGGAGGAGTTGGAGTGTAGGTAGAGTGGAAGGGGGAGCAGGAGGGAGGCTGATGGTGTCAGAACTCTGCCCACAGCTTTGAGGGAGTCACTGGGGAAAGACACAGACCTCAAGGAGGGCCAGCAGTGCTGGACTGTGAAGGGAGAGGGTAAACCAGACACTTTCAGATTACCCACTGCAGTTGTTTTAGATGGGAGCCAGGAAGATGAAGGGTCTTCTGAGCTCTTTGCCTGTTAAGGTGCCTCAGAACACCCACTGCTGGCCTCTCCATCCCACTAGCCAGATCTTGCACAGTGAGAACTCCTCTGAGATGTAGGAGGGAACTGGTGTTTTATCTTATAGACCATGGAAGTGATGGCCCTTCAGAAATGAAAGCAGTTGTATGAAAAGAGCCTTGTGTCTCTATTTTGCAGGGTCCCCAAGGACCACAGGGGCCACCCGGGCCTTTGGGAGAAATGGGGCATAAGGTAGGTCTGATCTTTGTTCCTGTTTGTTTTCCCCTTCCATGAGGAGTGGCAGGACTGAGGGAGGAGTAAATGTGCAGGGGAACATCCTTCCACACCTGGAAGTGTGGAACGAGCAGGAAGATTTCCCTTAAGTCTGAAAGTCAGCTTCCAAAACAAACAGTGAAAAACAGAAATTTGAGCACCCTTTTCATCACAGGCCACAGACACCCAGCTGGTGGAAGTGCAGACCCATCTTCTCAACAGAAGATACACTTCAAAGGTGACCAAGCCAGGGACCAACTTTTTGCAGCTGGGTGCAGAGTCAGAGACCCAATACAAGAACAATTCAGACTGACTACTAGTCTTTCCCTCTCCCTGGTGCTGTTGCTGACACGACACAGGTTGGCCAGCCCACCCAGATGGCCATGGCAACCCCAGCAGAGGCTGCTGCAGCCAGTGCAGGAAGCTCAGAGACGCCTTTGCTGCTGACAGTGCTGCCGGGCTGTGGTTGCCATGAAGCAGTGGCACAAACACACCAAAACCGAGCAGCAGCTGCCAAACAGTGCCCCAATGGAGTGCAGGGGATGCCTCCATGATTTCCCCCAACTCCTCTGCACTTTTGGCTTTATTTCACTCCTCTTAAAATAATAGTCTTGGCTCTATCACATGTGCCAGTTCCCCTTGAACAGCTCCTTTCTGTAGGTCCTGAGCTGTAACACAGACATGAAGGTGGCTTTGAATGCAGTCTATGCAAAGTGTGTGAGTCATGAAAGTTTCCATTCTCATGGCTGCTGGACCGGATGGAGCAAGCTCTCAGCATGGTAAACCACACTGGGGAGCTGGAAAGCTGCTACTGAGCCACTCTGGATACTGCCAACCAAGAAAGTACAGACCTTCATTCAAATCTGTAACTCCTCCAGGAGACTTTTTCTGCACTGGCACTTCTGGAGAAACCAAAGCAGGATTTTTGCTTTCATTGGAGCTTGAATTTTCTCATTGCATGACTTGACCATTTGTTCACAAACCCAACACACACCCTGCTCCCTCCTCTGCTTGAATCCATTTCAGCAAGCCAGGAACTGCCTTTATTCCCTGGGTAGCTCCCTTGACTATGTGCTCTTTTTTCCTTTATTCCCAGCTGTAAAGAGAGGGGAGATTGTTGTCCGGAATGCAAATATCATAAGTAAATAAACCACTCAAATCCTTCAAAGAGAAGCTTTACTGTCCCATCTTTGGGCTTGTTTTACAGACTCTCATTCCCCATGCTTCCCAGAGGTAGGAGCAAATGTACAAAGATTAAAGCTCCCAATAGATCCTGGTACTAAAGATAGTGAATGACTGTGACCCCACTGTCAGGGGCTGCACATGGAGCTGAACTGAGTGAGAACAGTTTGCAAGGTCATTCTCACATCTTCCATCTGTCTATCTTAATTCCTATATTTTTCCAGGTCAGGCACTCATTTTTGGCTCTCCGAGGAATGCCAAACCCCTCGACCAGAGTCTGTGCTCACACAAGAGCGAGAAACTTTCTCTCAGCCAGTCCAGCCTGGGCTGTGGATTTCTGGTCTGAGCCCAGGCATTGGCCTTTGGATGTCTGCTGGCCCTGTACAGTCAGGAAGACAGCTGGCTGATGGATGTCAAGGCTAATCTGGCCAAAATTTGTGCTGGAGGGCTCAGTGTCACCTTGCTGCCCTCAGCTCACTTTACTGGCAGCACAATCATGCGCCGACCTCTGGGAATGGGGGGCAACAGCTCAGCTGGAAGGTGTGGCCTGTGGGGCAGCTTGACCCTCATCAAAAGGAGCCTGATGGTGCAGAGGATGTGCTCACACCAGTGGGAATGGAGAAGTGGAGCTGCAGGGGAGCAGGGAGCAAGAGCACAGCCAAGCATTTCTGTTACCTGCTGTACCAGCCCAGCCTGCTGGACCCTTGCAAAGAGCTTCCAAGTTTAATTCTGGACCTTTTCCCTTCTATCCAAGCTGGGTCCAGTGCTGCTCCCTGGTGGGGTTGCTAACCTTAGAAAGCAGAGGGATTGGAAGGAGGTAGAGAAAGGTGCTTGGGAGAGGAGGCTGGGGAGAGGGGAGGCGTGAGAGTTGATCAGAGCCCTCCCAGAATCCAGGCATGAGAGGCCTCTTTGATGCTGTGGACCCTGAGCCAGCTCCAGGGAGGTAATTGCATTGAACCAGGGCTCGGCTGTCCCAGGAGGGCTCTGCTAAAGGAATTACATCTTTGATCTTGCTTTCTGCTTGGTTACAATAGGTTTTTTCATTACCTTGTTGGGTTTTTTATTCCAGGGACCGCCAGGCTCAATGGGACAACCTGGTCTTGCAGGTGAACCTGGCATGAAGGTAAGAAAAGCCCTGAGTGCAATTTCTCTGTCAGACTGGGGAGATAAATGGCAACTTGTGTTCCTGCAGGACTGAGTGACATTGCAGGTTTACCCTTCAGCAGCCAAAGCAGATAGCGCATTTAACAAAAGATAAAGTTTAAAAAACCTAAAACTGGGTTAATTTTAGCCATTTTTACAAATTCTTGAGGGGGAGGCTTACAGTGCTAGGGAGAAGCCCCATCCCAGGGATCTTGTGCCTCAAGAGCTGTGAAGGGCCTTGGAAATGAAGCTCAACTCTTTGCAGATCCAAAATCTCAATGGAGAGGGGAGTCCTTGAGACTCAGAGATCCAGGCAGCTTCTAGTTTGAAACCAGAAGAGTCTTAGGAAGGTCTCAGACTTAAAAATACCCTCAGACAACATCCTGCCACAGTTTCCAAGCGTCAGCTCTCTGGGGAGTGAACTCCTCTGATGGTTAAGGGGGAAGGGCACCCTGCTCCAGACCATGAATGCACCTTCTTGTCCACATAGAAGCCATGTCTTTGAGTAAAATCCCAATGCTGAGCAGCTCAGAGAGGGTTTTATTTAATCCTAACCTACTTGGTCTGAAGGTTTACTCCTGTGAGCAGAGCTTTTGAACAAACTCTATGTAGGGATTAAATGCAATTTCCCCTGTGCTGCTATTCACTCCCACCCCCACCCCATCCTTTGCCATGTTTTCCTTGGCAAATCTTCTGACACCTTACTGGAGCTACTGTGTCTTTGGCATCCTGATACTGCCTGAGTGTTTCAGCTCCAGTGCTCCTGGCTGCCCTCTTTGGAGCAGGACATGATGATTTGCACAGACCCCTTTACCTGCTGTCCTTGCTGGGAAGTTGTGGAGTGAGAGTCCCATCCTGCTCCTTCTCCAAGCTGGAAGGAGCTGAACCAAGACTGGTCTGTGCAGTCATCGCTTGCAGAGCAGTTTGCTGTGGGATGAGGTTTATGGATATCTCAAACCTTTTCCCCTTGAATCCTCTGCATTTCCTGAGGTCTCTTTCATGCAAAGTAGATTGCTTGGATGGGCATACATGGGAGAGAGCTGCCCTATGGCCATCCTACCCCCAGTGCTATGTTGGCAAGATCCATTTGTTTGCCAGCTCTACCGCCTTCTGTTCACTCATTTTACTGCTATCAAAGATTCAGATTCTTCTGGAACGGGGGCTACAAGACCTGTTGGGTTTTTTCTCCCTCACTCTGGTCGTGTCTGCCACCACACTACATTGCACCCACACTGTTGCTTGTCTGTGAAGGACCATGTCAGAGAATGCCTTCTGGATCTGCAGATTCAGGCAGTTCAGACCCCTCTGTGACCCCTGTCCTGTCAAGCATCATTGCAACAGAGCCTGTGAGATGTGTCCTTCTTTGCTATCCCTATACACTGTCCCTATGCTGGGCCTTTGAACCCTCTTTGAAAATTCAGCTGAAGGTATTTGTGTGGGAGAAGGAAAGAAAAAGTCAAAATTAAGAGTGCAATCGGAAGTGCTTCATGTTCACTGTCTGTAAACAGATTGTCTCCTTGTATGTGCTTCCTTCTTTTTAGGGTGATCCTGGCCAGTTAGGAATCCCCGGAGAGCAAGGTCTCATTGGCCAAAGAGTGAGTATGGCAACCTTCTGGTGGGGCTTCCGTGCCTCATCAGTCCCCCAGAGGTTCTGTCCCTGCTCTCCCACAGCCTGGACAAGCTGACCCTGTTCTCTGCATCCCGTAACCTTCCGGACCCCTGTTCCTGCTGCAGGTGGTGGAAGTACCTTCTCCACAGAGCCCATCAGCCTGAGCTCACCAGCCTCTCTGAGCCTCTCAGATGCCACTGTGACACCGAGTGTGAAAGGGGCAGTGTGGGAACAGATGTGGGAACAGACCCCTCCTGTTTGCCAGAGGCTGTGTCTGTGCAAGGCCAGGGACGCTGGGGCAGAAGGAGGCTTTAAGCAGGGAAACACTGGATACACTGTGCGTGAGAGGGTGGCAGGGGGGTGATGAATGCATGGATTGAGGCTGGCAGGGTCCCTTCCCAGGGCTGAGGTTAGTTGTTGGAGCAGGATGAGGAAGCCCCATGTTAAATTAATTCAGACTGTGCTCCTTTTCACACAGGGAGGGAGGGCTTCCTGCAGGCCAGCAGCGGGTCCATGGGGGAGAAACTGTGGCTCAGAATAGAGCAAGAGCCTGAGTTCCTGCTCTTGCTCTAGGAAGAGCTTGTTCAGCATTAGGGTATGAGATAGGACACGTGTTAGAGTGCAGGACTGGGCTCCCATCACTGCAGCCTGGCTGCTGCTGTAAGCCAGCTGCAGAAAGCTCAGAGAAAAGCACATTTAGGCACAGCCATATGGTGTTTTCTTCTGCCCACAGGGAGAATCCGGGCTGGAAGGGGACAGCGGGCAGCTCGGGCCAGATGGGATCAAGGTAAACCTCACTCCCATGGAGTTCCTGCTCTCACACACATCTCTGTGCACTCAGGTCCCTGTGATTTCCAGAGCCGAGATGAGGCCAAGGGAATTATTGTCTTCTCTGTAGAATAAGCCTCTGCCCTGCACTCTCTAAGAACTTTTTTTCTGCAAGCACACATAACATGTTTCACTCCTCTACCCATGTTTTTGGCATCTGATCAGATCTCCAGAAAGGTCAAGTTCTTCAAAATCTGGTTTCCAACAATTTGTCTGTTTTATTTGAGTCTTTACAGATCAAATTTCCAACTAATCAGGAATTCCTGGGCCTGGCAAGGGAAATCAAGAATTGTCCATCCCTCTCCCCTGCATCACTGACCAGAACAATATTAGAGAGTAAAGAAACCAGATCCCCTTCCCTTGGCAGAGCCCCAGGATCTCACTCAGGGTTTGCTCTGTATCTCACTGCTGTGAGTTTGCTACCTTGCCTTTGGAACAGATTCATGTCTCTGCACAGCCAGCCTTTCCAAACAGGCCAACAATTTTGTTCCATGGAAAGAAAGAGCAGCCCATCCCACAACAACGCAGTTTATTGCTTCTTTCTAGTTAAATTATTTGCCATGTGTTTCTACTTCTGCTTATCTCTGAATGTTGGACCAAAAATCTCTTCCTTAAGGGCAGTCAAGGTTTCTGTATTCTCTTGCACTGCTGGCTATGGCCAGGAGCTCTTGAACCAAACCAGCTCTTTTCACCCCAAATGTGTCTCTGGACACTTAACCCGATGTGTCTGTGCTCTTTAACCAGATGAGATCTTGCTGAGCACTCCCAACACAGGTGCAAGAGGAAAATGGTTCAGTTCAAGGCTGCTTGGCTGCACATGCTGCTCTCAGTATAAAAGTGGCCTTTTTTATTGTCTCCATGTAATTTTGAGTGGTAGTACTACTGAATATTACAAAATATTTACAACATTTTATTTATCTTGGTAAAAGAAAAGCAGCTCCAAATTTACTTCTTACACTTCTGTGATTGTATTTCTGCTCTGTGTTCCAGTTGGTTGATCTTGCCAAATACTGAAATTTTATTATCTGCCAGATTTTTTCATAAATTTCAATGACTGGTTTCACCAGGGGAGCTTTAAGTGGATATTGGGAAAAATTTCTTCACTGAAAGGGTGGCCAGGCATTAGAACAGGAAGTGGTGGAGTCACTATCCCTAGAAGTGGCAGTTGGGGACAAGGTTTAGTGGTGGGCTTGGCAGTGCTGGGTTGATGTTTGGATTCATTCATCTTAAATGTCTTTTCCAACCCAAATGATTCTTTGATTCTATGATTCTGTAATTGTCAGAGCAGTGATTTGACAGGCTACCCACTGCTCAGGCCATAGATCCTTTACAGGGCACAGTGACACAGTTTCACAGAGTGTTTATTGGAGCCCTGGGCTGATTTCTATTTGACAGCACGAGCTGAGCAGCTGCTCCAGACAAACCCATCCTATTAAAAGTCTTTCAGCATCCAAAGCTCAGGTCTTCTGGATGAGGCAAGGGAGACTTTCAAATCTTGTCTGCCTGCCTCGTTCATGTGGGCGGTTCAGGCCTTACTGCAGGAGAAGCAAAGGGGTTCAGGTTACTCTGTGTAATGGGGGAGTTCTTTCTCCTTCAGCCAAGAGATTTTAAAGAAAAGAAACCTGGGTTTGCTCCTTTTTTAAATGTCAAGTGTATTATGACTCATCCTCATTCATCCTTTTTCTTGCAGGCTCTCTTCCTCTCAAACTCCTGAAATATTAATTATGTGGTGGGGTTTTCCCTTGCAAAAGCCTCGTACAGTGACCCATGTATTGTGTGGGTATGAAAACCTCCCACCTTCCTCTCTTCCACAGGGAGACAAAGGAGAACAAGGCCTAGAAGGAGAGAAAGGAGAAAAAGGCAATGAAGGACTGAAGGGAAAAGAAGGACCTCCTGGATATCCCGGCATCCCAGGTGTCCGAGTGAGTCTGCGAAACCAGCCCTTGGTGACCCGTGGGTTCCCTGTAGTGATGAGTGTGTGAACCAGGACACTGCTTAGGGCAGGAGGTCACCTGAGATGTATTTTGTCGTAAATATTACGGTAAAGTGTGTTGTTTTAATGAAAAACTATGTCCAGGAGATGGTTTGGTCTTTCGATTAGGATTCACATGTGAGAATGTGAATCTGATCTGCCACAGTCTTTGAGAAATGGTGCCTCCCCCCTGCATCTGTAAGATGGACCCCACGGGGTGATGGGGAGGAGGCCCAGAGGACTGAGAGGGGCTGAGTTTTCCCTGGTTGCCACAGCTGGCTTGGGCCTGGAGCTCAGAATTGGCCACCTTGTGCCTTCTCTGATGGTCACTTGCTTGCTTATGGTCTTCCCTTCTAAGATTTCCCCATTAAATATAGAAAACAACTAGAAGAAATCAGCAGGATATGACTCCTGAATCCTCAATGAATATCCTGGGCATGTCTGGTTCACTTGGAGGTGTGATCTTGGTGCTGTAGAAAGAAAAAGTTTGATTCTGGCTCTGAGATGAGAGGGAACAGGGCAGTGTCAGGTGGAGGACGGCTCTGCCCAGTGCCCCAGTGGGCTGCTCTGCAAGTCAGGCCTTTCTGCTTGAAATGTGGAGTTTATCAGGTTGATGATATCGTTTATTTATTGTGATTGTTGTCTTGGATCAAAGTTATCAGCTTGAAAGGCTCATTCAGCAGAGGGATAGCCCAGCTCAGTGGGATGGACATGCTCCCCTGCACCACGCGTCTTACCCCTCATGCAGCTGGGGAACACACCAGCTCCAATCCCACACATCTGTGGCAAAGGAACAAGAAGCCCAAGTTTAAAGGCAGCTCTGAAATCCCAGCCTAGGCTGGGTGGGAAGCAGCAGGGCCGGCAGGTACCGCCGAGCCCTGGGTGGATGCTCCATGGTGAAATGTTGATTTTCCTTTTGGTGACATTGTGGCTGGCTAAAAGGAGGGCAGGGAGAAGGGTGTGTGGGGATGGAAGCAGAAAAAGAGGTGGATTTATGTTATTTTTGGGCTGAGGTTAGGATTTGAGCACTGACTTGACTAGCAAGTGGAAACATTGGCTTAATACTTTAATGCAGCACCATAAATGTGCAGAATAAGATTGTAGTCCTGCCCCAAATAAAGCCACCCTTTGCCATAGGCCCCTGTACCCAACAGGGAGCCCTTTCAGGACTGGGATCATACCACAGGCAAGGGTGCTCCCCAACACCTCAGCTCCTTCCCAGCTGCAGGCTGGCATGTCTGGAAAGTCTCCCTGCATGTGCTGTACTTCTGGCTGGTTCATGTGTTTATATTGTGTATGTTTTAAGAACCAATAAAAATACTAAAATCATGCAAAAGCCATATTAAGTTATAAAGTATAAAATACAGATTCTCTCAGACTCTGTCCCTGCTGTTTGCCAATATGTCCCTGGGAACATGATGCTGTTTTCTGTTTTATTAAAAAAAAAAAAAAAAAAGGAGTCAATAGAGCCAAGATTCCTGCTCATAATCACTCCTTTTTGGTTTTTGGTTTTTTTTACTGCAGAGTGCTATATTTCCATCTACTACTTTAAAATACTTTTTTGTATTTCCTTATGCCTAAACTCAGGCAGACTTTCAGACTTGCACAGGCTCCAGATGGTGCTGCCTCCCCTGCCAGACACTGTTACCTAATACACAGGCTGGTGATCCTGTGCTTACTGAGGTCATTTAAATATGGAAGTCCTCTGACAGAAGCACAAATAATTTTTCTCTTCCCAATACTGAGAATTTCATTCTACGTTCCCATGGAGAGTACCAATATCAGTGGGATCTTCCCTAGATTTCTGCCAAGATAAGGTTTAGAGCTCAGAGATGTAAACTGGTAGAGATAACTGCAAGCCCCTCCTTTCCAGCTGAGGGTTGGAAGCTGGAATATCCAGCCAAGCCATCCTCTGGAGGACATGCTGCAAAAGCCACCACAGGCACAGCCCACCACAAACTGCATGATGCACAGAAGGCTTTAAGGCTACTGGACAAAGATAACAAAAAATCTTGCCATGGGGAAGTCATGAAGGTTGTTCACTCAAGGGCAGATGTCAAGGTGACAAACTCTTGTCCAGGATTTGTATGGTGGCACAGAAATTATTTGGGGAAGGTTGGAGGTGCTTGGATTGTAGGGAGAGGGAGCATGTTGGGTTTGGGTGCTGCAGCTACTGAGTGATTCCACACCACCCTGTTGTGAATGGTTTTAATACCTCTGATGTGACAGTGTTATGCTGTCCAATAATCAGTTTAGATGGTTTTAAGAACTTCATCTTTAGGTATGGCATCTTCATTTGGCCTCTCCTTGCATGACACCCTCAAGTCCTTACATCTGCTTCACCACATTCCTGCCTGGATCCACTGATGTTTTCCTGGGCTTTTCCTCAGCTCCAGTATTTGTTGGGATATCCTGCTCAACTACAAAGGGGAGAGGGAAGATGTTGATGCTTCTGTGCCCTTAGCAGGAGAGGTGCATACACAAGGATCTGTGCAGTTACCTGTGCCAACCAACTGAGCTCCATTTGGGAGTGTGAAACTCATCTTGTGCTTCTGGAAGAGGTTGGTGTTAGTTTGAGGATGCCCATCTGCAGTTGTGGACACAGACAAAGTTCTCCTAAACCTTGGCTTGTCCCTGTGTTACTCCAGAGGGGGGACCCACAGAGACATGCCCTCCACAGACTGCAACGACCTCTGGAAAAACCCTTTTCATCACAAGTTTCTGCAGCCACACCACATCTTGAAGGTTTGTCCTTAATGCCAAGGAAATGTTTAGTCTTAATCTTTATTTTGCTTATGTCTACAGGAATGTGACACTTCACTATCAAGTGTCCTTGTGAGAGATGTAGGAAATGAGGTGCTGGATTGCTCTGAAATGATCTGACTTCACTGCTGGTACACTTTCAGCCCGTTTTGTGTATCCTGGCCTGGAGCAGAGGCTGGTGCTGGCAGAGCAGGTATAGGAGCTGGGGAATTTGGCACGACCAGCTCACACCTAACGTGGCAACAGGCCAGCATGAGGGATAGTAGGAGATTAGAGGATCTGCAGTCCTGGAGCTCCCTGGAGATGGCAGATGAAGGGATATACCCCAGAGCAACTTTGAAAGCTGGAGGAAGCACAGAGGGTCTGTGCTGCCATTTTGGGTCATGCAGAAGAGAGACACTCACCTGGCCATCGATGAGATCAGCAGAGGCACATCTGGCTTTCCTGAGCAAGGCTTCTTTTTCCAGAGAGCCATCCTGATGCTGATACCACATGACTGCCTGAGCACAACCAAACTTCCCTTTGTGCTCAGGAAATGTTTTTCAGAGATCGTTAGCTTTAACTTGGCTCAGCCATTTCCAGTATTAACATATCTGAAAACTGGTTTCCACTGTGGTTTTGAATCTCAAAAAAAAAGCAGCAGGGAGGCCCCAGTCAAGTCTCCAGGGGTAGTTTGTATGTGTTTCAAAGCCAGTGGATTTCAGCAAACAAACCTGGCAGCTGAGATGGTCCATGAGCTTCACAGCTGTGGCTGGCAGGGCTCGAGGCAGCTGGAGCTGAGTTAAGTGAGTATCTTTTGGTTACTTTGTTCAAGTTCACACTGCTCCATTCAGCCCCAGTTCCTGCTCAGTGGAGGAATGGGCCAGTTGTCCCCCTGGCCACAGAGAGAAATCAGAGCACCAGTGCAAGATCCAGTTGAGATTTCCAGAGATTTGCACCTTTCCTGAGCTGCTGGCCCACATATTATCTCCTCCTAGTGGTTTCTGTCTTCTAACACAAAGTCGGTGCCTTCACTTGACTTTGACTCTCTTCTGAACATGGACATTTGCCCTCTGGTTGGAACAACAAAGGGCTGAAAATCCCTTCCCCTTGCAGAGCACCAGGGACTGTTTGGGCATCTGCATTCAGAGAGACTGGCTGGAAATCAAGTTTTGTATGGGCAAGGCAGAGCAAGGATATTCTCCTCAGTGTGTGGGGATACTGGAAGGTACAACAGCCTGCTAAACCCTGGCAAGGCATCTCTCAGCAGTGCAAGTGTCATGGTGTGGTTTGCCAAAATAAAAAGATAATTTATCTGCTGATCTGTAAGGCTATGAAGGGATAGTGCCACAGAGCCTGAAACACCCAAAGAACATCCCTAGAGAGTAACCTGCATTCACAAAGGATCTGTCTGCCCATCAGAGCTGCTCATTGCATCAGAGGATGGTAAAAGCCAGAGGCTGAAGTCACTGGTGTGCCACCAACAACCTGCTCAGAGGCGAGTGGGCCCTGAGAGCAACCTCTTCCCCCAAGACGTGCTTCCCTCTGCTGCTCCTCTGCAGTGACAGAAACTGTGGCATTTCAGCCCTTCCCTGGGAGGATGACAGATCCAGCGGTGGCTAAGGAAGGCCCAGGCCAGTTGGCGGAGGGAGGTTTCCAGCTGTGCTCCATGGCTCTGGGCTGTGGTTTTTGTAATGTGCTGGTTGCCATACATGGCAGATATCTGATAGCAAGGGGTTGACAGTTCCAGGAAAGCAATCTGAGAGCCTGGAAATACTGAATAACATGCTCTGAAACAAGAAAATCCCTCATTGTTCAGCAAAACTGGGAATCGAGTTCTTTCCACTTCCATTTTAACCTGAAATCCTATCTGCAGTGTCATTCAAGCCACATCAAGACTCAGAAAGCTTTGAGCCAGACACTCCAATGGTCTAAACTGCCATAAACAATTACATCAGAGAAGATCTTGCTGCATTTGCCGGCCCTGCTGTGGCATGCAGATGTGCACCATCAGCCCAGAAGAGCTTGAAGGGCTGTAAATCCTTTTGCTCTGGTGCAACAGGATCCAAAGTCCTTTTGTTTGCTCTTCAGGAGGGTGGAGTGACAGAGCTGGGCTGCACTGGAGAGGTGAGGTTTTTTGAGGGAACTCACAGGATCAAGCCACTCTCCAGCCCGGTACAGAGCACAGAGTGAACTCGTGGCTCTAGTGCTGTGGTTGCTCCCCAGAGCAGCAGCAATCCCACACACAGCTTTGAATGGTGTTCTGAGGATCCTTCCCATCACATTTTGTCCCTCTCTCCTCTACAGGCTACAGTCCTGAAGTGGAAGGAGGACTTGCTGGCCAGGATGGACCTTCTGCTCTGAACTAGCAGAGCTGCTCCAGCAATGCCATGCTGAGATGGGGCTGCTGTCTGGGCTCTGCAGTGCCAGGGCAGAGCAGGAGCTTCTTCTCATCCAACACATTGCTCTTGTACAAAGTTGTCCAAACATCACTTGCAGCAGAATTGGTCCCAGAGTGGTTTTTGCTCTTTGTTCTTTTCTCTTTCCTGCCACTGAAAACATGATTCAAAGGTTTTTTGCAACAAAGCACCTTGCTCTGCTGTCACTGAATCCAGCCATTCACCGCATACACATGAGCTCAGCCACAGCTGGCAGCACCACATCCATGGCATTCAGCTCCCTGAAAACACTAAGTTTGCCAAAGGACAATCCTAGAGTCACCACTGGTTTTAATCTCTGCTCTCCATGCAGAAATTTATGCTTTTTCTGATAATGTGCTGAGTTGTTGTTTCCTGGAAAAGCTGTTTTTCGTGCCGTGGACCATGGGCTGTCTGTGGAGTAATTGCTTGAAAGAAGTTTCTTAAACTCCCCCAGCTAGAGGGTGTGGGGTCACCCTCTGACCAAGCAGAGGAAGGAATGGAGAACACCAGGCTCAGTGTGCAGGGGAGGGCAGTGTGTCAGTGGTAACAGCAAGATCCTCACACCCTTAATCTTAGTAAATGAGTAGTGTTACTCCAAATCCTGCCCTTGAATAATGTGTTAGGAATAGATGCACAAGATAGTAAAGTGGCTTGCCCAGGGTCATGCAGGAGGTCAGTCGGTGGCAGAGGGGGAACAGGAGATCACAACAGGCCATACTCCTGCCCTACAGCCTGTCCTTTCCAGTAGCTGCTATATCAGCGGGGCCAGTTCTTATACTGGAGCCCAGTTTCCAGAGCTGAAGGTGTTTGCACTTGGCCATGGTGTGTCCTTGAGTTACAGCCCTGAAGTATCGTTACTCATGTAGACCAAAACCCAGAAAAGCCATAAGCAGGTATTTGTCTTGCAACAAAAATCAAAGGTGAATAAAGTTGCTCAGAAATGCAGTCAAATATGCTGAAAACCTCTGCTTTGAAGAGTATGAGACCAAGAGTCATGGCGATGCCTCTCTGTGGAGCTGCAAGCCTGGGTCTCTCTGCTTCCCCTTCTAGAACCAACGTGATCATCCCTGGGCACCTCTGCCCATAGCTGCAATCAGCTTCTCCTCTTGCTTTGATAATCAGTGCTGATGGCCCCAGGGTCAGCCTTTTCTAAACATCCCACTTTATGGAGAGGTACATGCTGGATTTTGTTCTTTGGATGATATTATTGTGTGGTACTTCTTCCCCCTTTTTTGCTATTCTGCTCTCTTTGACTCAGTCCACCAAATCCATTGAAACATTTGGAGCGGACCAGGGTTGCCTGTGAGCCCTGTGCATCCTACAGGGAATCACAGAGCTTTCCCAATCCCATGGGAACTGCTGCTTGCAGCAACTGAGGCTGCTCTCCAGCAGCCAAGGGGCCGTTCGGCCCTTGCAGGCTCTGCTGCTGGGGAAGGCAGGCTGATCCCAGCTGGTCTTCATTTAGAGTTAATAGGAATCAAAATGAGCCAGAATTTGAAATAAATCCCATTGACTTGGCACGCTTTCTTTCCTGACTCAGTCGGAGGAGACACACTTTTTGGGCAGTTCCTCCAAGATTCCCCTCCTTATTGCAAGAGAAGATTTCGTTCCCTTCCTCTTCCACAACCCCAGGGCATCTGTGTCCTTCAAAAGGAAGATATTAACCCTTAATATTTGGGGGAGTGTCAGTCAGAGTTGTGCGGCCCAGGTGCTCTCTCTATTCTTTTCTTTCCTGTTGTCAGATTCCGATACTAATTTTTTGGAGCATTTTGGTTTCATTGTGTATGACAGCTTCACAGCTCAGTGGGGATGAGGCCTTGAAGTTTTCCTGCATTTCCCACTCATCCATCAAGTGTTTTAGTGGCACCTTTGTCTCCCATGTTTTCTTAGAGACGAGGAAATAGAGGCAAAGAGAGGGGGGGGAAAAAGGGATTTTCCCAGAAACAACAAATTAGTGGCCGTTCAGAGCTATCAGACTGAACCAGAGCAGCTCAGAGCACACAGCACTGCTCTGTACATGACTCTCTTTGCTGCCTTACACTGTGACTGCTTAGGAAAATCAAGTTAAATAGACCTCCTCCTCCACAAAACCCAAAGCAGCACGTTTCAGAGCAACAGCTGCATGCAGATAAGAGTTCGCTCTAAAGAAGAGAGTTCAGGATAAACAATTTTGGGTTGGATTCCCATTTTAAGCTGAGGAGCTCAGCTGAAAGGAAAGTCACAGTGACTCTGGCTGTAGTCTTGCCATCTAAGACCTTTTTATAGGATTTCCCCCATTTGCTGTTTCTTTGAGCACAGCCAGCCAGCTCTACCTGCACTCCCCACTCGGGTTTCCACAAGCAGGCCAAGAGCCCATTACTTCCCACTGCTCCCAGTGAAACCCTCTGAACCTCACAGTACAATCAGGTCTTTCTTCTCAAGAACAGTTGAGTCTTTCTTCTTTCCCCATACTCATTCAGGAGCTGCTGCCCTGTCTCCTCCCCTTCCAAACTACTGCTAGGCAGAGTGACTATGAAATGTGTTTCTTATCAATCCAAAACATTTATGTCTTCAAATGTGCAGCCCAAATAATCCCACTAATTTCCTGAGTGCTTGTGAACTGTCCTCCATGGGGGGAGCTTCTCTCAATCAAAGTTTATTAAGTAGAAGTTCTCATATGGAGACATTGCTGAGCAGTAGGAAATTATATGGGGCTTTTTCATTTCCCTTTAAACGAGCTCACCGGCTGGGCCTGGATAATATGGGCATGGTCATCCTATGGTTCATGCTTCCTACCTTTATTGCTGCTTTAGTTTTCCTGCCCTTTTTACATCCAGTGCCTCAAACTATCACTTTGGTTTTTTTCCTCTGTCACCATGTCACTTTTTTTCTTTACTCAGTAGCTGTACTCTGCTGGTTCTGTTTCTTCCTGCCTCATTTTTGGGGAGGAAGGACCTCAGACCTTCACTCAATGACACCCAAAAAAGAAAAAAAAGTTTGAAAATATGCTCCTGCTCCACAACAATCCTCAGCAATCCAGAAGCAGCCTGAGGCAAGCTTTGGGAAGCTCTCCCACCAGTTCTGTGCCTTCAAGAGCTTCCTTCCTGTGCTGTGCTGCAAGGAAGGCAGGAACATATTTGCCCTCTGGAATGCCAAGAGCCAAACCAGGATGGTGAGTTACTCTGCTATCACTCCCCGGACCCAGTGCCTGCAGCAAGAGCATCACTGGGTGTGGGGAAGTTTGGGTCAGGATTTTAGCCCTGTTTGTTGTTTGGCTGTGTTCAGGGCATATCTCTCTGCAGTTCATTCAACTTCCTTGTTTTGTTTTTCTGGATGTTGTTGTCGGAACATAGATTTCAACTGTTGATGTCTGGAGAATTTGAAGCTGAGCTGCTCATCTGTTTGCTCCCACTAAACGTTACTGCTGTGCTGGGCAATAGATCTGACTTTTCTGTCAAGGCCATCAGCAGCTGGAAGTCTCTTTTTCTTTTTCTTTAAAAATTAACCAATTTGCATTCAAAAATAAACTGTTCTTCTTTCCCTTAGGGGAATATCCAAGGCTATACTAAAGAAAATCCTTGTAAATCTCTGTCCTTACTGAGGATGACAACAAAATTTTAAATATGCTGGACGTAAGACTATAATTTTTTTTGCTTCCCTTGGCTATTTTGGCATAGCTGAAGGCATGTGACTTTTTAAAACTGCTGCTTTCCGCTGTCCCTGGTCACAAATACCATTGTCATCTGGAGGTACTGATATGCTTCTCTAGTGAAGAATGCAGCATATAAAGAGAAATCACCGTTTAAAAATAGTCCTGCTCACAGAAGAAGCTTGGAAAGAAGATTTGTTTTCTCAGCAAACCAGTAACCCAAAGCATACAACAAAATGTGTACAAACCCTGGGAATAAAAGCATAGAGTGCTGAGTGCCTTGGCACAGTAACACAACTGATGAGAGTCCAGCAAAGGGAACTTGGATTTAATTATTTTAATGTGCAGGCTTTTGTACATCTTCTGCCCTCACTCCTATCTCTGGTAAAGAGAAAATAAATCTTAGGAACCTTAGGAACTTCACACTGCAGTGAAAGAGGTACCAAAAGGTGCTACATCCCTGATGTACTTTGGGGAGAGCCTGGATGAAGATACAATCTCTTTGAATTTTTTTATCCTTTTTTTTTTCTTCCTGTTCTGGCCCTGATTTTTTTCATCCCTGGACAGATGAGTCAGAATAATGGAGAGAAAAAGGATAGGACTGTTTTTGAAGGCTACCAAAGTTGTTGCTGGGCTTGTTCTTCCCTGTGCAATGTGTGGAGTGTGGCAGTAAAGTGATTTCTGGCAACTGTGCAAACCCCTGTGTATGTGCCCTGGGAACATCTGAGATTGCAACAGCAACCACATCTGAATCATCACAAGTAGAGATATCATATATCTGGGAACCCCAGACAAGTGTTGAACTGCCTCTAAATTCATCTGGGAAGAATTCCTGCACAGTTGGAGAAAGCATATCCAGGAAAATCAGACACATGGTATGCTTCCCACTCACCAGCAGAGCTTGCTGGCCAAAGTCCTAGAAAGCGTGCTGGGTGAGCACGGAAATATCCCTGACTGATAGAGCTTATTCCTCTCGAGGAGGTGACTCAGTCAGTCAAAATCTGAGCCACATCTCTGCCAGTGGTGTTGCCAGCATGGTTTGACCCAACTTTTAATACCAGCCAAGCTTTTAACTAGTGGATGAGAGTCAAGAACAGCAAGGGAGGCTTGGAACAAGGTCTCCATAGCATCCTGTGAGTGACAGCTCATCTCACTATCACTGACAGGAGCTGGTGATGCTGCCAATGTTTTTATTCTTCAGCAATGGAGAAGGAGCCGCACCCCAGCTGGAGGACCCAGGAGAGCCTTCTGGAGCAGATGAACATCCCTGCTCCATGAGGCTGATCATTTTCCCCATCATAAGGGGAAAATGGTACAAGGAGTTTATTGGAGCCCATGTCTGTGTTCACATCCACCACCACGGGAAAAGACAAACTGAAGGAACCCTGAGAAAGTTCGAGAAGCTGTTTGAACATGGCAGTTTCACTGTGGATTGAGCTCATTTTTGCAAGCAGGACTTGGACTGTCAAAGTTGGGTTTGGTTTTTGTTGTTTACCGTCTCCTAGATGACTCCAGCCCCTCTATCTGTACTCTGTGATGGTGACTGCAAGCAGGAACTTGAATGCTTGCAAATTTTAGGAGCAGCATGGTGTCTTGGTTTGAAAGACAGACCAAGACACCATGCACCACACTTAGCACAGGTGTCTGCTAAGGAAGGCAGGAGCCTCCCTTGGAATGGAAAATGCAACCCCCTTCCCTCCG